>CM034354.1:72500186-72633014 GCA_019925275.1 Mytilus edulis | reverse complement strand
TTTTACTTTTTATATCGTTAAAAAATCGAAACTTAAAAAAGAGAAAATGAATTTTACACTCAATTTATCAAAACTTCAGTAAAGACTTACTCTTACAGCTAACCTAGTTGACCAACCATAACACATTTGTCAAAAATAAATACCTACGCTGGAAAAAAGTTATCTGTGAATGCTTATACTTACAACCCAACCACCGCCGTCTGTTGTCATGTCACAGTATACATTTAGTATCGTATTATCATTAGGACTAATACTATATACCCCATTGGTCAAGCTACCACTCTGTTTCCATGCTAGACAATCCCGACGTGTGCTAACATTATCTGTAGGTTGTGTTGGCTCTGGAAATCAATATATCAAATGATGATGATATTGTGTGTATCACAAATTACATTTTCTTTCAATTTACAATAAGTAAGGAAATATATAAATTTTAATTAGGGTTCTTTAACATAAGTCATCTGTCTGGGGTTCAACGATGATAACACACTTTGATTATTGTAGTAAGTATAAATTAATGGTCAAACCATTTGTGTCTGCTATTATTTTTTCGTAAATTATCAATCAACATAACCAACATATAAAGTTTGACATATTGAACAAATTTCAAGCAGGCAATTATTATCGTACATGGAATATAATCACTGCTTAATAATTATGAACATTATAAATTCTACAGATGGATACAAAATAAAATAAACAAAAGTGTGAAAACGGGACAATGTTACCACCATGATACAAAGTTTTGACTTTATCATAATACAGGTAGATATTATTAGTTACATAGTGTGCTAGTGACCTAATACGGTATATATGGGACCAGTAAATTCCGGAATTTACTGACCCCAAATATACCGTATTACATCACTAGCACACCATGTAACGAATTTATCTTTCCGACTATCTTAACGTGTGAAATTTAGACTAGTGACCCATCAAAATGAGCAAGTCTTTAATACTGTTAGCATTAAGAAACTATTTCCATTGATCCTACAAAAACAGATGCCAACAATAACAACTTTTAATCATCAATTTCGTCGTCTTTTGAAACCTTTAAAATTTTTCCTCAGTACTGTTTTGTTTTTATAAAGGGACGTAACACCTTTACTAACCGTGTATGAAATAAGCCCCGCCTCCCTTCTTACTTAATATGGAATATAAAGGGACGTAACACCACTACTAACCGTGTATGAAATAAGCCTCTCCTTCATACTAACCTAAAATGAAATATACGCGGTCTCCACGCGGCTGCTTTTAATCAATCTTATTTCTAGAAATGTATAGGAGGTAAGATAAAAAAAAGTTATGGTATGAGTGCCAATAAGACAACTCTGCATCCAAGTAAAAATTTGTAGAAAAAGTTTGACAAAACGTGTTGACCTTTTTATCTTTTACTTACTTCAAAGACACAGTGATGTATTCAATAAAAAGGTAAACAAAATAGATAGTTATTACCTGTCATATTAAAAGTTTCGTTTCGCACACACATGTCAGTAGCTGCTAGGACTTTCAATATATCATATCTCATTTTCTGAAAGGACATGAGATCTGAAAGGAAAAATTTAATTAATAAAGGGTTGACACTGAACCTTTGCATAGTTCAACTGAAACTTGAAATATTAAATCTTACAGACCAACAAAATAGGTTTCAATTCCATAAACATAAAAAGAAATGATTAAAATTTTGCACACCAGACGCTCGTTTTGTCTTAAAATAGATGCACAAGTGACCCTTATAAAAAAGATAAATAAATGTATGTTGCTTACTCACTTTTAAAACAAACAAATTTAAAATATGTGAAAAGAAAAGTGCAAGATTTTAAATGACCACATGTGTAGTTTAACCCCACTACAAGTGGTCAAGTGATTAATTCAGAATATAAAACTTCTCAGTACTCGTCTTTTGTCCCATCCTAATGTTTTCGAGTATTTGAGAATGTTATGTTGATAGTGGATCCTGACCAGGTTGATAAATACATGTCTTTTTTAGGATTTTTTTGTTTTGTATTGGCTGCCGTCAAATTGAAATATTCCTACATTTTATGGTTTGATATATTTACATACATTTTATATTAAATTGCTATACTGTTTTACTATAATTCACATTACTATAAGACGTGTACTTTTCTATCCCAAATTCATGTATTTGGTTTTGATGTTATATTGGTTATTCTCATCGGATGTTGTCTAATGCTTAGTCCGTTGCTGTGTGTGTTACATTTTAATGTTGTGTCGTTGTTCTCCTCTAATATTTAATGCGTTTCCCTCAGTTTTAGTTTGTTACACAGATTTTGTTTTTTGTCCATAGATTTACGAGTTTTGAACAGCGGTATACTACTGTTGCCTTAATTTACATTATACACCTGTTAAAAAATAGTTTCTTACAATATTATATGTTGATGTTGCCGTTTGTTTTTGATGACACATATAATACAGTGATTTTCTTTATTTAAAAAGTGCAATTCTTATCTAGACAATACAGATACAGCCTTTCAGTTATTAGAAAGGTTAATTCATTCCGACTTAAACGCCATATGCATTTGGAACGTTGTACTAAAGAACGTTTCTAATATCTAATCAAATTATGACATTTTGCCGTGTTGACTAATATAAAAAAAAACATCTGTTTACAGCTTTCAATTTCATTTAAATTTATTTTTCACTAGAAAATGTTCGGTAAAACTCACACAAAACATTTGAATAGTTAGTTGCTAGTATTAAACTGTTAAATGTCGTTATCAAAGAGTTGAGATGTACATTTTATATTTATGAATCGTCTTAATACCTTGTTGACTTTTTCTTCGAAACTCTTGATATTGTACCTTACTTTCATTTCTCCACTGTTGAATGATTCTTGTTTCTGTCAAAATGAAATGTTGACAAAATTAAGTTGTATAAAAACTAAAATTATAATTCAATTTGTATAACTATAGCACCAACAGAAAACAAGCCAAAAAAAAAAAAAAAAAAAATAAGCGAAATATTTAAAAAACTATTTTTATCAGTTACATGTACATGTGACTATATTATAATTAAAAAGATACGGTTTGATAAACACATGACTTGCTATATCCGTATAGTTCATTTCATGTCCTACACGTATACGTACAATTTTTTTTATTTAACAATTAAGTGGGCTACATACACATGTAAGTCTAAAATGGAAAACATAAAAAGAATATCGTTTATTGTGTTTCGAAATTCAATTACGTGTATAATTCATTTTTAATTTCCATCATCAATAATAGGCTTTATTGTCTGATTCTCCACTGTACTGATATGTACTGTTATGTGTAATTATATTTTTTTAATGGAACCTTTAATTTATGTACACAATTATAGGCATATTTTTTTGTTTATCGGTCTTTATTTTTGTCACAATTTTGTGTTTTTAAAAATAAAAAAACAAAAACAAAAACAAATTAATCAATACTTCAATAGCTTTGATCAAAATAGTCTATGTTCGATATATAATTAAAATTACACGCTGGCGCTAAAAAGATTTAATGCAGTAAAATTATAGAAAATAGCAATGCATTTAAGGAGTAATGATCATATGTTTGGTACGCTTGGGCAATATTTTTGAATTTTGTTTTATTGATATACACCAACATTGCACGATTTCTTTTGATATTTACAATTACTGAATACAAAATAATAATAATAAAACAATACAGATTACGTTAAACACATTTCGACAACAAATGTAGCTAAATTCACTATGTCAACTATCAGGAGACTGTTGAACAGGTACATTTCACTTACCATTAAAATTCATGTTTCGCATTTCTGTACGAAATTCCAAAAACTGGTTTGTTGATTGCATCCTGCTTAACTGCTCTAGAAAATAAATAAATCGATCAATCAAATGTTTTCATAATTATATCAACAATTCATTCAAAAACTACATATTGCAAGAAATTATTGTTTAATATTGCCTTTTTTACTAGTGTATGCCCTATAACATACTCAATAAGATATATATTCCATACAACTTCATTTTATGGTTTTGTAAGACGTCATGGAACTGCTATTTCCACACCCACATATGTATACATACATGTTAATCCTACATACCAGTTTTACTTTTATTTCGGAATTCTGCATAAAATTGCCACGCTATGTTTCTTGTTTCGTTTTTTTTTTAAAGCTCTGAAAAAGAAATAATGTATACATACATGTTAATCCTACATACCAGTTTTACTTTTATTTCGGAATTCTGCATAAAATTGCCACGCTATGTTTCTTGTTTCGTTTATTTTTGAAAGCTCTGAAAAAGAAATAATGTAAATTTATAGTCTCTTTCATAATGCCCTATATCATTATCAATAACCTACACATTGCCTGAAATTGGTATAAACGGTTTTCTGCTCCAACCATACTAACATGTAGATCGTGAATGTGGATCCTCAATGCTCTTCAACTTTTTACTTGTTTGGCTTTATAAATATTTCGATTTGAGCGTCACTGATGAGTCTTATGTAGACGAAACGCGCGTCTGGCGTACTAAATTATAGTCCTGGTACTTTTGATAACTATTGTATAAATTAAATCAATAAAAAAAAAATCAGTTTTTATGATAAGGGAAAGAAAAAAAACATATGTATAAAGTATGTTAGAACTTAGAACATATCAGTTGAGGTTAAAAAAGTTCATTATATAGATCAAGTTGTGACTATAAAGACTTACAAAGTAAAATATCAAAAACAACCGAGGAAAATTCAAAATGGAAAGTTTCTTATCAAATGGCAATATCAAAAGCTCAAACACATCAAACGATTGGTTGACAACGTATAGATTCCTGACTTGGTAAAGCCATCTTTATGTAGAAAATTGTGGAACTAACCTGATGGTGTAGCTAGCTAAACCTCTCACTTATTTTACATTCGCATAAAAATCCATTATATTGACAATAATTTGTGAAAAAAAAACTAACAGATATAAAAGGTAATGATGTCAATAATAGGTGTACATACATGTACCACAATGACGGGACGTATAAGTACAGAATCAAACCACAGAATGAAAGCTTACCCTGTTGACTTGTCTGACGTATCTCATTAAGTAGTTGCAAAGTCGAATCAAAAGACGTCTTCACTATCAAAAGTTCTACAAGTAAAGAGATAAAAACAGCATCATAAAACAAAAGTAATGTTTCAAGACTTTTGTGGTTGCTTTAGAACTTTGATAATTAAGGCTCCTCATCGAAGTACTTACATAATTTCGATTTTTTTTTGGCTAATATAATCACGTCCTCAATGATTATTTGTTTTAATAAGTTTATCAAATAATCAAAAATACAGTCCCAGTTTATTCATTAAGTGCCAGTCAGCCTAAGAATCAGGCAGTGGTGAAAACCTGACCAAAAAAAAACCCACCCAATTTGACATTGATTTCAGTTCATAATTTGTAGTTATGCACAAAAATAACATTCATTTTCGTTTTCTGTTCTGGTAATAGAAGATACAATTTGGTTGAAATGCACTAGAAATTATCAAATAAGGGGAGATAACTCTGTAATTTGCTATCATTCTAACCAATTTTCTAACCGAGTTATTTGATATTACCAGACACACACAAACGAAACACTAATAATTTTTAACTCAGGATGATGGTTAGTATTAAATAACATGATTAGCTCAGTGGGTTTTTTCTGATCATGTTTTGATTTTTACCTAAATTGCCTGCTTCCTACAAAGACTAGCACTTAATAAAAAAATCTTGAAATATTTGGTCTGGTTATTAAATAATCACTATACGACAGCAAATTTATCACATAATCGAAAAATCCAAAGAGGAGCTTATAATTTGAATTGTTTTTCAAGTTATTAAGCCAAGTTATTAAGCGATTTTCAAATAATGTTATGCACATTTTGAAATACTATACACTGACCACAAGATGTAAGTTGTTACGGTGTGTCTTGATGTATCTGTCAGAGTGAAATATATCTCAACGTCGCCATTTATCAATGATAGATATTTCCAAAAATAGAACCATATCAAATGCTGTCTGTCAAATATAGCATGTAAAATGTAATTGGGAATTTAATAGTTTCCACGCACGTATGATAACGTTACGTGAGTTATCGACAAATCCTGCCCAATTCAATGGTTCTAAAATGTGACATGTAATTCTGCCCGTACCGGGTAACTGATTTCAGTCATCAGTTTTCAATCGGTTTTCTGGCTATTACAAACATGTAAAACTTGGATATGAGTACTAGTATATAAAATACCTTTACGAGTAGTGTTTTTAATATCCGTCAGATAGTCCACCAATTCTTTTCTCATATCGTGAATAACCATAAGATGTAAAAAGAAAAGAAAATCTTGAACATGAATTAATTTCAATTATAAAACCCTGGAAATATACATGGAGATGATTTGATTTTGATTTTTGGTGTTTCACGCCACTTTTAAGCACCGCATTTTGGCTATTTCCTGGCGGCCAGTTTTTATTCGAGGAGGAAGCCGGAGTGCCTGGAGAAAACCACTGACCTGCAACAGGAAAACTGACAATCCTAGCCAATTAAGATTAAAGTCAAGTGCACCCGCATACACGGAGAATTATCTTGAATCATTAAATAAATGTGAAAAAAGTGAAATGTTGGTAGTCATTAATCAATTCAACATTAGGGCCGGATTGTATCAAATGTACTTGACAAAAAAAACCACCTGCATGCACGTTATGGTTTAGGTTTATTGTATAAATAAAGGCAACAGTAGTATACCGCTGTTCAAAACTCATAAATCTATGGACAAAAAACTAAATCGGGGTAACAAACTAAAACTGAGGGAAACGCATTAGATATTAGAGGAGAACAACGACACAACATTAAAATGTAACACACACAGCAACGATGAGAATAACCAATATAAAATCAAAACCAAATACATGAATTTGGGATAGAAAAGTACCGTGACACGTCTTATAGTAATGTGAATTCACACTCAAATATAGGAGAAAACAAACGACACAACGAAAACACAACGTAAAAATGTTACACACACAGAAACGAACTATGATATAACAATGGCCATTTTCGTGACTTGGTACAGGACATTATGAGGACTAACTGTGCACCACTTATTGCGGACCTGTTTTTGTATTGCTATGAGTTACAATTTATGACAAAAATAAGCAAAGACCCATCGAAACAACATCTGATAAACAAATTTAATAATACTTTTAGATATTTGGATGATATTTTGGCTCTCAATAATGACGACTTCAGTATGTATATTAAAGAAATTTATCCTGTTGAACTTACTTTAAATAAAGCTAATACTAACAATGACCACTGCCCTTTCCTCGATCTTGATATCTATATCACTAAAGGAAAGCTGAATACTAAAATTTATGATAAAAGAGATGACTTTTCATTTCCTATCGTTAATTATCCTTTTTAGATGGTGACGTTCCCTTGTCACCATCTTACGGTGTTTAGGTATCTCAACTTGTACGATTCGCTCGTGTATGTAACAATGTTTTAGATTTTAACGAGAGAAATTTATGTATTACTGAAAAATTATTAGGGTTTTCGATATCACAAACTAGTCAAAACATTTACTAAATTTTATCATCGGTATAAGGACATCATTCGTAAATATAGCTCAACATGCAGACTACTTATACGTTCAGGTATTTCACATCCAATTTTTTATGGAAATATTCTTTATAAAGCACAAAGGTGTCAGTATTCACCTCAAAAACTAACAAACCTTTGAATAGACTTATTAAGAAGGGATATAGTTACGATACTGTTGTCAGGTCATTAAAGATTGCATATTTTGGCGTTACTATTGATTCACTTATAGGATCCTTGCATCGGAACTAAACACATTTATTCAAAAACCAGTTGTTGGCATGACACGGGTTATGTTCTTCTCATATATGTTATGATGGTATGATAATAAACCCCTAACGGGAAGGATTGTGCCTGATGTTCATATGATTAAATCATAATCTTTCAGTCAGTTTAATTGAAGTCTGGAGCAGGCATGTCAGTAAACTGCTAGTAGTCTGTTGTTATTTATGTATTATTGTCATTTTGTTTATTTTCTTTGGTTACATCTTCTGACATCAGACTTGGACTTCTCTTGAACTGAATTCTAATGTGCGTATTGTTATGCGTTTACTTTTCTACATTGGCTACATTGGCTAGAGGTATAGGGGGAGGGTTGAGATCTCACAAACATGTTTAACCCCACCGCATTTTTGCGCCTGTCCCAAGTCAGGAGCCTCTGGCCTTTGTTAGTCTTGTATTATTTTAATTTTGGTTTCTTGTGTACAATTTGGAAATTAGTATGGCGTTCATTATCACTGAACTAGTATATATTTGTTTAGGGGCCAGTTGAAGGACGCCTCCGGGTGCGGGAATTTCTCGCTACATTGAAGACCTGTTGGTGACCTTCTGCTGTTGGTTTTTTTCTATGGTCGGTTGTTGTCTCTTTGGCACATTCCCCATTTCCATTCTCAATTTTATTACCTTCTTTAGTCTTGTTAACATCTTCAATCATTCGGGAAATTTGATTGTCGTACTGTTTACTAGCACCAACTATAAAAAAAAGAATTTTTAATATCATTAAAAAAGTTTTTATTCAGATATTTTTGTGATACAATATCTACGTTTTTAGGAGAAAAAATATATCATTATAGTAGGTAATTGATAATAAGACTCATTATCCTTGAAAATTTAAAATCGTAAACTTTCTTACAATCTATAATTATACTAAAAACAATCAACGTCCTTTGTATTTCAATGTGGTGACCGAAGATTATTTTAGTGAACTTTTGACCCAAGGGGAAACCTTAATAGAGTTTCTTATTTAATCCATGTCAAATTAAACTATAATCGTAACATTTGACATTTAAACAATATATAAACCATGACATATACAAATAAAATTACATATAGTATATAATGAGCATCAATCCAGATTTACATTACAATTGTAGCTCTGAAGTTATCTATTTTACACGAGGTTGACATTTCGATGATAATCATCGTTTCACTTATACTTATGTGTTTGTTATATATATATTGTGTGTTATAAGCTGGTTACAAGCGCATACAAGAATGTAAAACAACAAGAATACCGAACTCCGAGGTAAATTCTTAATTGACGAATTATTTATCAGGAGGTTTGTGTAAATATTAATAACGCATAGCAGTTGTAACACTGTTGATTTATTAATACTCGTTGGATACCGATTTTCGTGGATACAGGGGAAACACGAATTTAAATGTTCCACGGAATAAAAAATTTCTAAATGAATTTATGCAGACTTTTTAGAAACAACGAAATTAAATATCCACGAATATACAAGTTTTTCTAAACCACGTAAATTGGTACCCACGAAAAAAATGTATCCACAGTAAATTAAATATTAGTTCATCGATAAGTAAAAGTAAAATGTACATTGACTACAAGTACTGATCCATATGTATTTCAAAAAGTAACCTTAAGTAATATGTTTAATATTTGATTCGAATAAAATGTGCTTCATGTGTAATTGGATTAATATATGTATTATGTAAGGTACTTACCACTTGATTGAACATTTCTGCAGTTTTGTTTTTTATTTCCTAGATTAAAGAACAGATAACAAAATCCAACAGTAACAAAGCAACCAACTAACAAACCACCAACAACGCACAGAAACGAACGATATTTAGTACAGAATGATTCCTTTTTAAGCGAACGGTCGAACATAGTCATAGATTCTACAGTGTTATTAACGTTTGGTTCTTCAAGTTCAGAATCAAGATTTTCTCTATAAAGCGGATTGTCCATGGTTTGTAGCACACATGTATTCTAAACCATGTCCTAAATGTGCACACTATTTTTAAAGAGATATTGCATCCGCAAAGCTTGATTAGTAATAACAACATATAATGCAAAACACTTAAATTTCACTTCAAGTTGTAAATTGTAATTAAGTAGCACGAGACTAAGGTTTCAAATAATTATATACTTATTCATTCAGTGTGCGAATTAACTTTGTAACATGTATTGAAGTGTACAATTGTACTTTGTTCGATAGGATTAATTTGGAAATTCCCAGTTGGATGACATCTTCCTTATTCGTACATGTATTTAATATATTCCTTCCAAGTAACGGCTAGTTTAGAAAAATGTATATACTATGACATTTAGAGCGAAGAAAATCCAACATCGGATTGGTACAAGCAAAAACATGTGTACGTTGTGTTTATGAGTATAATTATTCTTTTCCAATTTGGAGGTTACAGTCATGAGGGTCTGGATAGGAGAACTTCACCATTTCATTCTTTTTGTTATACCATTATTCTATATGTTTAATATTATAACACCGGTTTATTATCTAGTTATATGTTCTGCCTTTTTTTCTGTATCATTTGAGTCATTTATTCTTCACAGTGTGCCCAGTATTCTCTATTATATGAATAATACGGGTCAGATCCTACGTAATACTAAATGATAATTCTGAACAAACAAACAAAGAGTAGATATTCAAATAAAAATGTGTTTTTTTCTAGAAGCTTGTCTTACCTCTGCAACGAATGTTATCTTACTCTTTTTATAAATGAATTTATAAAAAACATCTTTGACGCAACAGTCAACTGATATACTTGAAAAGAAATGCGACATGTCGTGTTGTAACAATTAGATCAATAAAATTTAAATCTTTAAGCAACGAGAGCAAATTGCAAATCTTATCATCTTCAAGTTTGATTTACTCCTGATAAAATGGCAACAGTTCAGTCCTTAAAATAACGTTATATGTATTTTACTGCTGTTTATTTTATAAGAAAACATTCCTAACAATACGTTTGTTAATGCAAATTTGTTTTTCTAATGATATATAAGAACTCTATCTATTGATTTCATACTTTGTGGTCTACAATCAAAACGTTACATTATAGGTTTATATGTGAATTTTACTTTTCTTTTTGTTTAGATCAAAACAAAAGCATGTGATTTGAATGATTGTGTCACTGTATCAATGAGTGACTTTGTACACTTCGATATGAAAATATGGTTAACCTACCAGTGAAGTTGGATGTCACACGATTGTATAAAATTTTTTATTTATACAAAATGTAATTGGCTAGTAATCAATGCATAAGGAAGGGAAACACATTTCCTCAAACTAGTAGATTTATCAAATCAAACTCTTGTTAATAATTCATAACATCGGAAATACTCAATATTTTATTTCATTTTCAAGTTCTTCCTATTTAACACGTTTATTCTTATTGTCTATGACAATTCAAATATGTATCAGGCACGTTTTTCAATCATTGTTACGGTAATGAAAACTCTTCGTTCAAACACATGAATTTAGACTTTAAAAGATTAACAGTGTTATTGCTTTTCAACGTTTATATTTAGAAAATTATATTGAATATGTCTCATGCCGTGGGATGTAAGGAGGGGATTACCTATTCACATTATATTTTGTAACATTTATTAAAAAAAACCTGATTTCCGTCTACAAAATTCTGAGGTTACACAGAAGCAAAAACACAAGTAATTGATTTTTAAATCATTAGTAGAAAATAGGGCAAAACCTAAAGGTACCAGATAATCAAGATCAAATTTTGATAATTTATGAAAAAAGTTATTTTAACGTACCACATATCTAGTAGAATCAGTATAACTGTAAATAGGGAACATTATTAATAAACTTCAAACATCAACAACTGTCCAAGATCTTTTCTGAGTCATTTTTGATTACAAATGTTCGGATTATGACGTCAAATCCCTGTCGTGTGACTACTTCTTTTGTCATCGCATTGTCAGTTTATTTTTCCCCCTCCTTTGTGTTATGACTCATAGATACATAGTTATCACAACAAAAACTAAGACATCAAAATTAGGGTATCATAAATGGTCAAAAGTGTTTCGTCTGTTGTACCAAGAGTTTCAAATGGTGAAGTTGAAATCATCCCTTTGTAAATTTTATGGACGCCATCACGAGTTGGTTGACCGTTATGGAAAAAGCATTTCTCAAATGATATCCGATATGTTTCTTACGTCGTCACTACAATCCCCTTCCTTTTCATGAATGTGAACGAATTAGCCTATTTACCGGGTTTGTAATAACATTTGCAAAACGACGGGTGCCACATGAGGAGCAGGATCTTCTTACCCATTCTTAGCACCTGAGATCACCCCCAGTTTTTGATGGGGTTCGTGTTGCTAAGATTTTAGTTTTCTATGTTGTTTCTTGTGAACTATTATTTAAAATTGAGAAAGGAAATGGGGAATGTGTCAAAGCGAGAACAACCTGACCATAGAGCAGACATCAGCCGAAGGCCACCAATGGGTCTTCAATGTAGCGAGAAACTCCCGCACCCGTAGGCGTCATTCAGCTGGCCCCTTAAAAATGTGTAAACTAGTACAGTGATAATGGACGTCATACTAAACTCCGAATTATACACAAGAAACTAAAATTAAAAATCATATTGTCTGTTTGTCTTTTTCATTTTTAGCCATGGCGTTGTCAGTTATTTTCAATTTATGAGTTTGACTGTTCCTCTGGTATTTTTCGCCCCTCTTTTCTAATTGCCTCAATATAGCGACAGGAAAGGTTTTATTAAGAAGTCATATATCCCTGTTAGTTAAAGCATTCGAGCCAGATTAGCATAAGCATTTGTTGCATATTTCTAAATTCTATTTGTCAATGTGAATTTATTTTGTATAAGATGTATGTTATAATAAATAAAAAAATAATTAACACTGAATAAAATCAATAATTTGAAATGCTAGATCGTTTGATATATGTTTTTTGGATAGTGACACTAACTGTTTTATTTCCAGAAGAAGCAGATGTGTTTTATATTTATTCATCAACACAGATAGCCATTGAGAGAGTTACGGTTAAAGATGTGAACAATAACGTATCAAAACTATAATAGTTCACAGGACGTAATACAATGAAACAATTCACAAAGAAATCCAACCGAATGGTATACAATACAACTAAACAGTAAACACGTAACTATAAAGATAAACGCCAAAAGACAATCACTTGATCACAGACCCTTTGGCCAGGCACTTGGGTGGTATTGAAAGTAAAGTTTATTAGTATTATAGTATCTGTGATGAGTTTATTTATTTGTATTATTTGTTGTCATTCTCCGCCGATGATACAAACTGTTTGTAATTATAAAACATGTATGTAATTATTCACTAATGTTATTATATTTGTATATGTAAATTATATAAGCTGTATTGCCTCTGAATGAAATACTATTATCTAAAGCTATACATCCACGCTCACTTGTTACAGAAGTGTTATAAAATAAAATTTAAAAAAAATATATAATTCAGTAGGATTAGGATGAACCCATCAAACCAGTACAAAATGAAAGACTAAAATCAGAAAGACAAATGTACAATATTAGGGTTGGTGCGTTCAAACATGTTTAGCCCCGCCACATTACATACATGTATGTGCCTGTCTTAAGATTCTCAAAAGATCGATCCACCTCAAATTTGATATCTCATTTAATACGTGACGCTTGTGCATGTTCAAACTATACGGGCCTTTGTTAGTCTTGTTTGTTTTTGTTTGTTTACTTTGGTTCATTTATATGTTTTGAAGTTTAGTATGACGTCCATTTTGCTGAAATAGTACACATTTTTGTTAAGGGATCAACTGGAGACCGTCTCCGTGTGAGGGACTTTCACGCTGTGTTGGGAACTAATTTCAGCTCTTTGGTTGTCTCTTTGACACATTCGGCGTTTCCATTCTCAGTTTCATTAACAGGGTGCGTGCGCCTCACACAAAAGAATGTTCTTCTACTTTTGAAGAATAAATGGCTGAACTCGACACGATATAGTTTTACGGTCATCATCACGATTTGATTGACCGATAAGGTGTATTGGTATCTCAAGTCGCTAGCGACACGTGACTTCATTCTTTGATCTTTTTATACCAGTAATGTCGTCTGATCTGTAATTTTAGCGATTGTGTGTCACAATCATAAATGTTAGATTTATATTTAGTTTATCTTGTCGTTGATGAATGGATAGCAGAATCCTTTTATGCAATCGACGCATCCGCTTTCGCTCCTTTTTGGATAGCATGCGATTTCCACAGTTTTAGTTTGTTGTCTTGACTTGTCTATTCCCAATCGACTTGTGAAATTTTAGGTAAACTTACTGTTTACCTTATTTCACAACCCTGGTTTGACGAAGGCTAAATGTTTATATATTCTAGACGACAAAGTGGTTAAGGTTGCCTGACACAGTTCATATGGTTTCCCTAGATGTCACAAACATAGTTCAGTTCAGTTGATGAGAGTTGAATAATATACAATTTTTGGACTCAATTTCAGACTTACTGCATTGGTAATTAGTCCTGTATAAGCATAGGTTATACGATAAAGAAGTTCATAATTAAGCGATAAAAAATATTGTCGGGGAAAATGTTTTCATAAAAAATAGCAAACTCCTAGCTTTGATTTATTAAAAAAATATATAAAAAATGTGAATTTCACAATTGTTTCCTATAAATTATGCAGTCAATCACATCCTAATTTTCCAACCTGTTCCATTCTTTTATGCCATCCAATTATGATCTTGTAACTTATCCAATCGGTTCCCGCCTTTTTTTTTACATCAAATTATGATTTTGTTAATAACGATGTTGTCGAGCGTAACTTGACATTATGATCAACAATAAAACATAACGTTACTGCACATGAAAACTAAATAGTTATAAATAAAAATATGTCGTATGAAAGCCAATGAGATAAGTCACTAACTAAGTCACAATGTATAAACAAATGTTTGTTTTCGGCTGTAATTTTCAAAGTTGTTTCTTCATACTTACATTTCATACACAAATATTAAGAAATGAAAAGATGACATCATGAAACGATAATAAAAACAAAGGCTAAAACCAAATTATAACAAACACAATTATAGAGCTTGCTAATGAAAATCACGTGTGAAAAAGTTTAATTGAACACATGTTATACATGACTAAATTCTCTTAATTTCCACCATACGTTATTATGTTTTTCTACGAAGCATCATGGAGGCTGATTTTAATGAGTAATGATCTCCTTTGAATTTTTCCCAGTTGATACCCATATTTTGGTTAGCTCTGCCATTGGTTTTAAGGTATTCTCCGTTCAACGAGGAGAAGCTACAATCATCGTACCACCACGCTCCCTTGTTTCTGGCCGCGCATTTTGATCCTCTTTTTGTATTATCCTGATCAAAAGTACTAAACTTCAGTCCATGATGATAATTTAAACCATCACCTGAAATAATAAAAAACCCAGATGTGAATCTTATTGAAATACACATCTTGTACCCAGATGACGTTCGCGTGAATCTGACAACGCTTCATTCTAATAACTGTTCAGGTGACTATTGTATCGACTAAAAAATCCATGCATTTAAAGTTATGAAGGTATGTATCATTACGACAAACCCAGAGCATACTGTAGAGACCTTTAAAATTTAAAGCGAAGCGATCACAGATCAATATCAAAGAGAATTAAATACAAGGCTGTTGTCTGCTCTATGGTCGGGTTGTTGTCGCTTTGACATTTGGCATTTCCTTTCTCAATTTTAAGATCTATAATGTTATCCAATTGCAAAAGATATACATGTACAAGTAAATACAAATTTATCCATTTAGAAAGCAATGTTAAACCCTTTAAATGATTAGTTTAAATTACTTCTATTCTTAATCTCACCTGAAACAGGTTCAATTGATTTTTATAATTCGTTCTTATGTTGTTACACCACTGTCCAGGTAAAAAGGGAGGAGGTTTGATCCCGCTAACATGTTTAACCCGCCACATTCTGTATGTATGAGCCTTTAATTCAGTGGTTGTCGTTTGTTGATGTGGTACATATTTGTGTTTCGTTTATTTTCTGTACATAAATTAGGCCACTAGTTTTACATTTGTCATTTCCCGGGACTCTAACTATGCGGTATGGGCTTTGCCCATTGTCAATGGCCGTACGGTAACCTATAATTGTTAATTTCTGTGTCATTTGGTCTCTTGTGGGGAGTTGTCTCATTTACAAGCATACCATCTTCTTTTTTAATATATATTCAATCCACCATCATATACGGAATCATTTCATTGAAAAGTGTAGAACATAATCAAGTAATTGTTAATGCAATCTTAGTACAGGTAATTGAATGTAGCACTCATTATGCTCATTCTGGTGTTAATTATTCCTCCTTTACCTGTTTACTTCATATCCAAAGGCTCTATTCAAAGTATTGATCAGAATACATAATTCATGCGTTCCTTTTGCATTTTAACACTTTAAAACTACTGACAAGTTATAGGAATCTACAACGGATTCAGATATAAATTAACTAGTCAAACGTATTATGTTATTATTTTGAACTATGCAAAATCTGATCAGTGATGCTTGAATATAATAAAATAAAAGAATAAAGACAAAGTAAAGTAAACACTTGAAGAGCTAAAAGCACCAAAATTCTGAAAAAATCATAATAATGCATGTCACATAAAAAAAGTCTGACTTCTGGGATGGAAACTTCCATCAGCAGTGTCATCGATACAATGCTTGTTAGAAAAACTCTCGATAGATAAAAGACTAAAACTTTGTATTTCGTCTACAATAAATTCATCAGTGACGCTCAAATTTCAAACCATATCTTCAAAGAAGATTGAGTTGCGAACAAGAAATACACAACAAACAGACGATTAATTCTAATCAAAAAATTAAAAAAAATGATTTAATTTAATATTTACCAGAATCTCCACTGAATCTCCCCACAGATAGAGTATACTTTGATTCAGCATCACCAATAACGAATGTGGAATACTTTGCATATCTCTTTTCGTTATCCCAAGCCATTAAGTCAATACGTAGCTCCGTTGGGACTTGTGTTAAGATATGAAGGTTTTTATTTCCTGAAATATGCGAAAAAATTTTAATACATTTTAAATTTTATTTTTTTTATACTTTTTTCAAATTGTAAATAAAGTTATCATTGATACCAGGTTTAAAGCTTTGTAATTTTGTTATTTCACAAATATGGCCATTTCAATGATAATCCATATCAACAAAGAAAAGCTGACTAATGGGATGATGACATTAAGACATCAGTGCTAGTTGAATAACAAAAATACTGTTCATGTGAATATTTCCTTTTATTTCATGTTAATTTGGTAATGCATGCAATGTATACTGACTGGCTTTAAAAACGCAACACTCATTTTGTAGATTTTTTTTACCAAATCATGTTTGATCCTCATACAACTACTATTCATGCTCATCATATGTCTATCCCTTTCGAAAAAATCAACATCTGACTAACCTGTGGTTATTGAACATACCAGATTTTTGAGATCGCACGAATTTCAGAAAGCGAAATTTCGAGCCAATAAAAGATTTTTTCGGTTTTTTTCTTTGTGAAACATTTCGTTCAATCCTTGGACACACTTAAATCATTTTAAAAATGTTGCATCTCCATATTGCCAAAACTGAGGAATGAAAAACTGAATCAATCCATTAGATTTCTGCAAACAGGAAAACGTGAACGTGCTGCAACACAAAAATTGACGTCAGAAACTCGTCTTACTGTCCTTCTGACAATGATACCGGTAGACGGGATTTGTTGAAGACCATCAAAGACCAGATCAACATGTAGTGACAATGCAACGTCAAAAGAATTTGATTAGACAACGTCATTTGTGAGACAGATCTACGGCCGCAACGTCAACTTCCAATCAAATTGATGAATGAAATTTTACACAGATTTATGCCACAAATGTTTCCCATTAACTGAACTGGCAAAGAATCGACTGCAGAAAAACATTTAAAGCCTTTAAGTTTCAACCGCATAATTGACAAAACCCATTGTAATGGGTGGAACAACGGCAAAATCAGAAGGTGCAAAACAGAACCCAAAACGTGCCGAACAGAATTGGTTGACCTTTCTGACAATCATTTTGGCGTTTGTTACAGGCAGTCATTGGTTTTGACGGTGACACGTTCATTGGTAAGGGGAAAACCAGGGTTTCAGTGTATACCACAATATTTGAACATCGAAAATGACGTAATCAATTCAACTTTCGAACTGCATTTTTTTTTAAACATTGAAGTAATGACAGAACTTTCTGTTCATAAGTTTGTTTACACAAAAATGCATAATTAAAAATGGAAATTGAAAAGAATAATCTAGTGTTGCGTTTCTAAAGCCGGTCAGTATATTTACGGTTTTTGTCGATTCAGGACAGGTCAAAGCTCCACTTATTGTTTTGAAATCAGATTTCTGGGGGTTGCTTCATGCTAAACCAATGTGTCCTTTGGTTAATTCATATCGTCAGGCTGCTGTCTCATTGATTATTATAATTTTTATATCTTTATAATTATTTGAATTATTTGATATGCAAAATCTGTCAGGAATAATATAAATACATTGCTAGTATTTTTATTTTTTAAATATGTTTACAGATGTATTTAGTATGCTTAGTATCCAATGTTCTTTATCAATTGTAAGTAGTTCATATACATATTTTTCATTAAAAGTAAATGATAGATCTATAACCTTAAGCATGAAAAGGGATTTTCTAAACTATATGCTTGCCATTAATGGTCAGCAATTCGTATGTAACCAAAAAAAGGATATTTGTGTTGTGTGTTTTAATATGGATATTATTATATTTTGAAACAAAATATGACATGCTATAGTTATGTAGCGTAAAAAGATACGGATGGCACGGAGTACATTCGAAAGCAATACGTCGAATAACTGACACGGATACAAGTGCATAATTGTATATCAATATTATATTTAGGTGTGTGACAAGTGGAAAAAAAAATAATAAGTAGGGATTATGAAATCCCTGACAATGGAATAAATCAATGTAAGATAACCTATCCAAAATTCTTCGTTGAGTTCTCCAAAACCATCTTCATACGCCTGCCATCCCCTAAGGAAATTTTCGCTGCCATCATATCGCCTCTGGAACACCTATAGAGAGGAATACAATTGGAGTATTTCATGTTTTTGTTGTTTTCAATGCATTTATATATGTGTTTTTCTATAAACTAATTTGGTAGGAATAGAATCCTATTATCTCAGAGGGCACAGAAACACAAATTGATGTCACCACATTATCTAGATTTCACAATATAAGTATAATGATTGTTAGTTCATAAAATGTACATGTTAGTAACATCTAGTTCAAGTACATTATAAGTGTAGATAATTGATCATAAATGTTAATTGAAAAACGTTTGATCGTGTAGAGTCATTGATAAGTATTTAAAGTTGGGGAAAGTTATTTTAAGTGTTTTTAAGGCGAAGCTTGATTTAGTGGTCTGCATCAACAGTGTTTTATATATACCAATGATTTCATGTAATAACAAAATATTCTTTCTCGTTTCATAATGATAAAAAATAAGTCGTTTTTAGATTACAATTCATACCCTCATATAAACAACATCCAATTAATCTTTTTTCTGTAAACATAAATTGGTTTAGATTAGACAACAATGTGATTAAATGCATTCCTCGGTAAAAGAAATATTTATCGGATAACGGGTATCAACAGTACACCACATTTACGTTGCACATGCCCAGGGTTTTTGAATGAATTTAAACAAGTGACAATGCTTGCAGCAACAAAAAGGATATACAGAAATTTATTAACAAACTTCACCTAGTAGCATGTTTAGATGCATCCCCATTTAGAAATGTGTTATTTGTGACCGATTCATGCATTCCCCTACCGGTTGAATATGTTTTGAATCAACATGTTTGTTCATTCCAATTCTTCATTTAGTCAAAATTCAATAATGACGTAAACTGTTCATGTTTTCTTCTGAATTCGCCATTACGACGTCGCGAAAAAGGCGACCATGCATAATAACATCACGTCGCAAAAACATATCTTTTTACGGTACATTCAAAACAGACAATTTTTTTAGTATACAATGTACATATATTTACCACAACTATTATAGAAAATAAGGTGTGGAATACTGCAACTTATTAAATGCAGTGATTTAATCTTTATATATTTCGCAAAACAATAAACTGCAATAAACGTAGGCGATCCTAATAGAGTGAAAGAAGATACAAAGGCAAATACAAAAATCATAAATTCCACATAAACTTGAGATACTATAAAAATAATGTCGAAATGACAATTTGAAAGTGTTTAAACAGTCCACCCTGCAATACACATCCAACTCAATATTGGGCAATAAAAACCCTACCAAAGACTGGAGCAGATTCAGCTGTTTTGGGAAGGCAAACATTTCAGCTCACCTTCGAACAACTTCAGTATACTTTCTTAGTCATACCGTCATATCGTAACACATTGCATCTGGTGTTTAGATACAATAGCTGTTTGGTTGATGTCTCACTTGTCTAATTTTAAGACACCGACAAAATATAAGATATGAGTTACGACAATATCTAAATCCTAGAACTTTATTCAATGTAACATTTGGAAATGGATCGAGTAAACAATGGACAATATTGTTACTAATAAAACAAACCATTGTAAATATAATCAATATGTATTAAAAACTAGAGCAAAACCATTTTCTCCGTCAAGCTATTTAAACCTTCTTGTAAGATCATCAAAATTATCTGACGAAAAACCTGTTATTTCAACTATCACAACCGTGTAAACATTTCCATTTCCTTATCGTTTGTAAACATGTTCTCTGTTTATGTGTATACTTACAACCCAACCACCGCCGTCTGTTGTCATATCACAGTATACATCTAATATATCTGCATCATCAGGGCTAACACTATATACCCCATCCGTCCATTTACCATTCTGTTTCCACGCTAAACAATCCTGCATAGTGCCACTTATATACGTAGGTTGTGTTGGTTCTGATAAATCAAGTGTTGAGGATATTATGTTTTTGGATAGTTGTTTTTGAAACGATTAATAAAATAAATGTTTTCCCGAAGTTTGAATAAACACGTTAAGCGTCTGGTCTTCAATATTGATAAAACAATTAAATAAATTAAAAAGTCTAGTCAAACAAAAATTGTCAAATCATGTGTGTCTGCATTAACCTCTATATGAATGATATAATCAGCTTAAGTACTTCGAATCAGCTTAAGCGCATGCAATGATTTTGTGTCATGGATGGATACTTCATATCCTTCGTCTTTCTATTATAAGACCTTATATGGCTTATAAAACAAAATTTACAATTATAATAATAACCGCAGAGTTATGCAGATTGCTAGATTAGATTGTTTTTATGAAATTGTAAACATGACTTGATACCAAAACATATAAATTTACCTATAAACACATACTAGTACTACAAAATATAGACGATAAAATAGAGGAGGAAGATATCAACAGAATATTTATCTCACAAGCTGAAAATAACTGATAAAGCCACGGTACATATGTAGGACTTTAAACATGCTAAAGTGCGGTAGTACTCCAAAGTGCGAAGGTCACGCTAAAGTGCGATGGTCTACGCTAAAGTACGATGGTGTTTCACGCTACAGTTTGCTAATGGACGATAGTATATGACGCTAAAATGCAATGGACCAATAGTAAAGGTTTGGGGATTAAAACGTTAAAGTGCATGAATTTTTAAAAATATACTTTTTGCATTAGTTAGTATATACATATGCTAAGGTATATTATATGTGATAGGCTTAGTTATAATTTCCAGATAGGCGTAAGTGATTGTTTCTAAATTTAGAAGAACAACCACGTTATAATTGCTAAAAAAAAATGTCACAAAATACTATTTGTCCTGTTAAATGTTTTTTTTTCACAATTCGGGCGTACTAAACATATGGATAATTGGTTTATCATGCCGTACACACAGTCTATCACTAATGTGAACACTCCCCTTGCAGTCGTCACTGTTACAGATACCTTTATTTTAACAACGTTGATTTTCAATAAAATCGAAATCCACTTTAATGGGACCCCTAATTAGACTGCAACGTAATTATAAACAATGATTTAAATGTATATGTTCGTTTCAAGTAGAAGCAGGATATAAGGATACATATCCGTATACTGTTCTGTATCTATATAGAAATTTGGTCAACTGCAGGACACAAGTCCTTCTTCCAGCACCCGAAAATAAACATATTCGTTTCAGTCTACAAAGCCCGGTTAGGTTTGAAATTAAGGCATGGGCATTTCGGTTTAAAAGTTGCTAATAAAATATTCTTAATCTATCTTCCGGTATGTACACTGATTTTTGGTTTGTATACTAACGTTAAAATCCAACTAAGTTTTTACGTCTATACTTTCGCGGACCATCCGACTTTAGCGTAAGTAAACATCGTACTTTAGTGTAGACCATTGTACTTTAGCGTAGACAATCGCACTTTAGCGTGACCATCGTATTTTAGCATCCCCATCGCACTTTAGAGTCCTACACATGTAAACAAGAATGTGTCCATCGTACACGGATGTCTCATCCGCACTATCATTTTCTATTTTCAATGGACCGTAAAAATGGGGAAAAATTATTTTGGTATCAAAATTAGAAAGATCATATCATAAGACACATGTGTACTACGTTTCAAGTTGATTGGACTTCAACTTCATCAAAAACTACCACGACCAAAACCTTTAACCTGATGCGAGGCGAACGAACGGACGAACTAATGGACTTACAGACCAGAAAACATAATTCCCATAAGTAGGGCATAAAAACGAACAACGACCCAAAGAGAAAACTACTAGACTAGTATTAAACAATATAGAAGATAAAATAGGGGAGGAAGATACCAAAAGAATATTTAATCTCACAAGTTGAAAATAACTGATAAAGCCATGGTAAAAAACGAACGACGACCACAAGAGAAACAGTTTCCAAAACACAACATCGAAAACTGAAGACTTAGCAGCCCGAACTCTAACTACACAATCCATGTCGAAATCAAAACAATTCTCTAAAAACTCATCTATGATATACGTGTTATAACAGTGTATAATATTGATTATCACATATTTTGTACTGATATGTACGTTTTTCCACGGCCAATAATAGCCGGAAGTTAAGGTTGGTTATCAGCCCTCTGGGCCAATATCGATATTAGCCCTCGAATTCTGTATCGAGCCCTCGAGTTTAATATCGGGTAACATGTCAATCAAAAACTATTGTAAACAAATTGTCATCCGAAGCAGCTAGACGATCAGGAGAGGTTTCTCATAAATCAAATGACGATGCATGTTAGTTCATACAAGAAATGAAAAATGAGAATACAATGAAAAGAAATTTAGAAAGTTACGAATCTGCTGTAGGAGAAAAAAAATGTAAAAATCAACAGTGGAAA
Source organism: Mytilus edulis (assembly GCA_019925275.1). NCBI lineage: Eukaryota > Metazoa > Mollusca > Bivalvia > Mytilida > Mytilidae > Mytilus > Mytilus edulis. The sequence goes on along the minus strand of CM034354.1, from coordinate 72,609,718 downwards.
TCACAAAAGTTCCCGTAAAATTTTGACGTCATAAAGAATTTAGAAAATATATGACGCCACAATGGAAAAGTTATTGTTGTATGACATCGTAAGTTCAAGCCGAATACATTTCCAAATCATAGAAGTGATATGGTGTATTCTTCCTCAGCATCAATTGGAAATGTAACACTTTAAGTCGTTCAATATTTACAATTCTGAAAGTTAATAGATTTAATGTTAATTATTTGTTAAACTTTTCGCAAAACTTTGTTTACTCACTGTGATACATTTTTTTTTCGTTAAATGTTTTTTTGAACTTTTGTTGAAAATATCAAACATAGTTTGGTATATGCTATCATTTTTCTCTTGCTCGAAAATATGTGATAAATAGATTATTACATGTCATTGTCCATATGGTCCGTGATATCAGCCCATGTAGTTTGCTTGTCATGCATTGTCTGATACGGATATTATGCTCCAGATATTTACCAAAGTCTCGCAACGGAAACAAAGATATGACGTATCAGTTTATGACACAATGTCATACGAGAACATGAAAACAAATTGTTTTAGCTTCTTTTTTCACTTACGTAAAAGGCAATGTCAGACATTCAACAAGGAGCATATAAACAGCGCTTACCTGTCATGTTAAAAGTTTCATTTCGCACACACATGTTTGAAGCTGCTAAGACTTTCAATATATCGTTTCTAATGTTCTGAAAGGACATGAGATCTGAAAAAATAAATTTGAAGAACAAAGTGATGACATTTAAGAAGTTATCTATTCAAATGACACTTGAAACTATATAAAACCTTAAATAATGAAAAAAAAATGGTTTAATAACATATTTACTACAAGGTAATTTCATGTATTTCTATTGGTATCAATCTGATGAGTTAAGCATTTTTCAACTGATTTTTATAGTTTGTTCTTATGTTGTACTATTAAACAACTGTTCCAGGTTAGGGCAGGTTGGGCGCCCACTAACATATTTAACCCCGCCACATTCTGTATGTGCCTGTCTTAAATCACGAGTCTGTAATACAGTAGTTGTCGATTAGTGCTGTTTTACATATTTGTTTTTTGTTTACTACTTTGTACATAATTAGGCCGTTAGTTTTTTCGTTTGAACTGTTTTACATTTGTCATTTCGGGGCCTATTATAGCTGACTATGCGGTATGGTTTTTACTCATTGTTGAAGGCCGTACGGAGACCTATAATTGTTAATTCTGTGTAATTTGGTTCCTTTGAGAAGAGTTTTATTTTTTCAATGTTTGTAAATTGTTTTTCATTTGTACTGGCTATTGTCTTATTGAAGAATACCCACATCACATAACGTTATATCTACATATATCAAGTTGGTACGCGGTTCTTGTTTAAATAGTACAGAGCATTAAAATGTAAACTGACTGTCTCTGACACAATTATATATATAATCCCGTTGTTTGCTCCGTGAACACATTTGTACAACCTCGGTGATTTTTACGTCTAATCTGGTAAAAACATATATTAAAGTTCATTTGGCAGATGACATGATTTATTTTTGCTAAAAAAAATCTAGCAGTATCCATTCAGAACATTGCACTAACCACTTTTCATAATATCTTTATTATTGATAAGTTTATAAACGAGAGGATAATCATCATAATCTACGATTTATTTGCGTTGATCACTATGAATGAGTCCTGTCCCGAAACATGTATTGTTAATTTTGAAATACTCGGTAAATCTAACATTTCAAATTTGAGCATTTACGCATTTATAATGGGTAAATATCGATTTAAGTGAAGTTACATGAAAAAATCCATATAAATAAACTGTCAATTCGATGTTATAAATACCTTGTTGACTTTTCCTCCGAAAATTTTGGTACTGTATCTGAGTTTCATTTCTCCACTGTTGTAAGATTCTTGTTTCTGTTCAAGAAATATTGGCAAAAATAGATATTTGTAAGTCTGGTATTATTACTCAAATAGTTTAAATACAGTAAGACCAAGAAGCATATGATATGCTTTATATGTATGGTCCATTTGACATCCTACAAGTTTTTGTATTGTCCAATTGTGCTACAAACGTTACAACAAACGAATAATTAATAACTTTGAAAAAATGAGAATTCGTTTATGCTTGCCACTGGAATGCTATACATTTACTAACAATTATAAATGATTTTAATTTCCGTTTGCCCGTAGTATACACATTGTCTGCTACTCCTAAACAGTATACTATATTTTAATAGATTATTGTATTGACATTTATCTAAACGGTTAAAGTCATCGTGTTTGTTCACTATTTTTCTATTGTTGGCACACTACTGTGTCTTGATTAAAATGCTTTGTTTAAAAAATTGTCGAAACGCAACATGTTGAAATTTATGATGTTTGAGGTTATACAATAGAGAATGTGATGCTATATAATAGATGCAAAATGGCCATTTGTTGGTAATGATAATAGATATTGTACGCATGCTTTTGTTAGTGTCACTGTTGTTATCTAAATTATGATAATGTCTTTTTCTTTTGAAATTTATCAATGTTATAGGCTGTTGATTACACTGCTTTCTTCACATAACAAAGTCACCAAAGATCGGTTTATATCTTCGAATCTCTTATTTACATACAAACCGCAATTTCATTTTATTCTATTTATATTATTTATCTAAATTGACAAAAATAAAACTAATACAACATTTATATGACAAATTTACTTTTTCCACCAGTCATGAAACTGTAAATGTGTGACCGTGTTACATACCATTTAAATTTCTGTTTCGCATTTCTGAACGAAATTCTGACATTTTGTTTCTTGATTCTATCATGTTTGTACGCTCTAAAAACATTAATTAATCAATTAACATTTCATCAAAATGTCCATTGATCATCAAATCATCCTGTAACTACATATTGAAATCGATTTGTGTTTAAAATTATCTTTTCTAAGTAGAGTGACAAGTGGTGAAGATGATATCATCCCTCTGGAAATTTTACGGACGCAATCAAGATTCTGGTTGACCGGTATGGGATATCTGTTTCACAGATGACAATTGGTATGTTATATTGTTGAAACAACGAGCATGTTCTCAATTTCTCGAATGCGACCTACCTAATTAGACTTATCACCGGGTTTGTACGTACATTCGCAACAAGAGATATGTGCTACAATTGTGTGGGGCAGGATCTTCTTACCAATCCGGAGCACCTATGAACACGCCCGGTACAAATAGGGTTCGTGTTTTCAATCCATAGTTTTATATGATTATTTGTTTCTGTACTCTGTACTGTTTTCCTTTTCATCGTTTTTCGTTGTTGCCATGACCTTGTCAGTTTGTTTTCGACTTTTGAGTTTGAATATCCTTTTGATATTATTTGCCCCTCTCTTTCATATGAAGTGCATGCATTATAGACTAATGTATTATTTAGTTCATTTTATGATTGTTTTTTTTCATGGAACTGTCATACATTTTTGTCCAACATACCATTACGACTTCTATTTATCAGTTCTGAATGCAATTCCGACATTTGTTTTCTAGTTTCTATGATAATTGAAAGGTCTGAAAAATAAAAAAAATATCAATCATTAAAAGTCTTATTTTATAAAGCTCCTTCCAATTATCGGTAAACTACATATCAAAAGTAATTTGCATTTAAGATTTTCTCTTTTCTCTCTAGCAAAATGTATCATACACAAATATATATTGTACATATTTTATCTTGCTTTGATACCATTCAATATCTATTTGATAGATGAAAAAACACCTTAAAAGTATGTTTAACCATAGAAGTTAAGGTTAAAGAAAGGGATTCATATGATGGATCAAATTTAAGTTCGACTACGGACACATAACTATTGACAAAACAATGTAGGCTTACCTTGTTCACTTGTCAAACGTATAATGTTAAGTAGTTGCATAGTCGAATTAAAAGACGTCTCCAGTGTCAACAGTCCTTCAAGTAAAGAGGTAAAAAAAACATCATACAAGACAAAAAATAAAAATTTTAGTGCTTTAAGATCTTTGATATTCTAAATAGTGTTTAGCTTTTGAAGTTATCTTAAAAAATATATTGACTTATTCCAAAAAACGATATGTTGATCGCAATCTGTCCATTGGTTCGCTGTGTCATTATGTTGATGTCAAAGTGACCTTGACTTCCACGTCGCCCTATATTAGTATAGTAATTTAAACATGGTTCCATGTCAAATGCTGTCCATGATGTGTATCATGTAAAATTTATCCGAATGTATTTTTTTTATACATATACGATAGTCTAGAGGAAATGAAACGGAAAACTAGAAAAAAATTAGAAAAAAAAAGAATACATAAAAGTAAAAAGCAAAATTAAATGATGATTTTTTTTTATATAATTTCATTACTTTCTGAGGCGTACAAGAAGCCGGAAAACGCCGGACGTTAACATTTGACGCCGAAAGCATACGTTTGATATCATCCTGTTTAAATGCATAAGATGATAAAATCATTTTCGCGCGGAATTTTGTTTATAAAATTTAGTACAGAAATAATGACTGAAATAGACTGATTTATAAAGCACGTGGTTTCATAAAAACAGCTAGACACTTGCATATAGATATATAATAATACCTTTGAGAGAAGTGTTTTTGATATCCGTCAGATAGTTAACCAATTCTTTTCTCATATCTTCAATAACCATAAGGTCTAGAAAGAAAAGTAAATCTTGAATGTGTATTCAATGAAAATGAATAACAAACAAAAACCCTCACAACTAGAACACAATAATGTATATAGTTGTATATATATGATATCAAATGCAATGAAATGGTGCTTTTGGAGAGCGTTGTGGTATGCAGATGAAATTAACACTAGCAATTTCATGCGTCAGAAGCGTCATAAGCACTTTTAATGTTTACCCTCAATCATGAGCGCTCAAATAAAGTTGATTTTTATCCAGTGATACAGACATTGAGATGTGGTAGAAATTATTTTCCAGTCAATACAATGAAGAAAATGATGAAACATGTAGTCGATAAATCTACTATACAGAAAATGAGGCTAATATTATCTTTAACGTAAAATCCCTTCGCCTCAAAGTTACTTTTGTTTTGCCGTTTATGTCAATACTCTCTTTTTTTATTAAACACGTTTTGAATTGTCAATATCATGTCTCAAACATCACTGAAGAGTGCATCTGATGGAGAAAAATGGTACCTTTAATATTACCACTCTTTTAACTTTAAAGTACATATACTTTTTTAATCAATTGAAGCCTATCAGGACAATTATGGTGTACAGGTGTAATAATCTGTATTTTTTAAAATGTTATGTCAGCATCACCTTCTTTTGTCTTGTTCACATCTTCAATCACTCTGGCAATTCGATTTTCATCCAGTGTAATAGCACCAACTAAAAAAAAAGATTGATATAGTTCAACCTTACCAAAAACCTTTTTTAATGCATGTGACTTCGGTAACATGTAGTCTACCTTTATAGAAAACAAATTAATTATTATAGTAGGAAATTTAATAAAGACTCATTATATTTAAGAATTCATAATCGTTAACTTTTGAACATTTTTTATCCTTAAAAAATATAAAACCAATGCATTCCAATGTGGTGACCGCAGCCCATTTTAAATGTTACATTTGACCACAGGATGATAATTTACTTTAGCCAAGTATTTGATCCAGGGCAATTTAAACTTTTGTTATTTTCATGTGACATTTTGTTACATTTAAACACACACCAAAATAAAATTACAAATTCAAAATAAACACCAATCCAGATTAACATTGCATATGTAGCTCTTGATATATTTATTTTACAAGAATTTGACATGGTGTTGATAATAATTTATTGTATAGTATATACAGTTATGTTTTCGTTCAAAATAGATTGCTTGATTATCAGTCATCATGTAATGTTTAAAAACGTTTTTAAAATTTGTCTAAAGCAAAACATGTTATAAAATCATCAACATCTGTACAATTTTTCACGCATTATATTGGCATAAGGAAGTTAAGCTAATATATAATAAAATTTATCCAAAATCTACAGTTAACATCGAATTCTACAAAATAAAAAGAAACATGAAAATATGGCATAAAAGCTATAACACCTTACAATTGGTTCAACGTAAAGAAATAGTGAAACGTACAACGACAAGTGCTCATCTTTAAGTATTTGATTAATACACCTTCAATAGTATGTTTTAACGCAGTGAAAAAAGATATACTTGCAAATTAAATTAGTTCAACATTAAGGAATAGTGAATACATTGACTAAAAGTGCTGATCTTTATGTATTTCAATAATTCACCTTCAATAGTATTTTTGTATGCAGTGTATGAGAAAATATTTCGACTCGCTCATATAAATTTAACTAAATACAAACATATGTTTTATGTGTGATTGGATTAACATATAATGTATAATGTAAACTACTGAAATAGTTACCACTGGACTGAATATTTTCGTTGTTTTGTTTTGTTCCTAAATTAAAGAAGAGATAACAAAATCCAACAGTAACAAAACAACCAACTAACAAGCCACCAACAGCGCACAAAAATGAACGGTGTTTAGTCCAAAATGTTTCCTTTTTAAACACATGATCGAACATAGTCATAGATTCTACAGTGTGGTTTCCAGCGTTTTCTTCAAAATCTGAATTAATATTGTCACTGACAAGCGGACTTTCCATGTTTTGATGCACATATGTATTCTAAACCATGTCTCAAATTCACAAATTATATTTGTAGATATTTGTTATGCAAATCTGGATTAAATAATTATATATTATACAGATATCGCAAAACACTTATAAAAAAGTTATGCATTGTAATGCAGTAGTACTCGTTCTAAAATTCATACTTAACAATATAGTGTCCAACTTAATTTTGTTACATTATATTGAAGTACGTAATTGTACTTTGTTCGATGGGATAGATTTGGAAATTTCAATGTTCGATTACATGTTCTGTCAGCGTTAATCATAAATCATTCATCATCGCATTTGTATATATTAGTACATGTATTTAATATTTTCATTTCTAATTTAGTAGTAACAGTCATATCCTATACGTATTATGATCACATCTACTCATAAATAAATATTGAAATGAAAAACATATTTTTAGTAGCTTGTCTAACCTCTGCAAATATTAAATGTAATCCACTCTCGTCTTCTTAAATGACTTCTTCCAATCATCATCATCTTTGACACAGAAATAAATGACAAAAAAAAAAAATAATCCAATCATTTATCCGTTTTGTATTTGGTATTTTTGATTTAATAACAATATCTAACGTCACTAGACGTACGTATCTAATAGGAACGGTAATTGTCAACCTATGCATTTTGTTAAATTCTTATAGTCGAGAAACTGACAATTTCATTGTAAAAACATGTAATACGAAGAAAATGTATTCACATAACACTACATAGAAAGCTTACGACTTATCAACACAAACTAAACAAAAATTAGGTATGATCTAAAGTCTCCTGACCTGTTCACGACCGACCCTCATTTTCAAAAGTGCAAAATGAAGCTTAAGGCCAAGGTTAACTTCATTCTTCCTAGGAAGCTCCTGCATGTAGTCTGCCTCATATTTATAAAGGAAAAAGGGGGCAAAAAGGGGGCACAGTTGGTTACCATGGGAATGCTGATTGTTTGTTGAAACATAACAAAGGTTTTGTCAATCAAACGCATCTTGATAATTTCAGTTTCAGATAATTTTATGTTTGAATCAGAGTACATTCTACAAAGTACGATGTATTCCTCCCACAGACAATATACTTGTAACTATAATCTTTTTAAAAAAGGCAAGACAAACTATTTTTCAAATATATTTCATTTCGCACCCTACGTGATAAGTCACATGTCATAATAATATTACATGAATGCGCATATCATTTTCTGATTTTCCTACAAGGAAATATTCTTTCCAATTTCCGTTGATATATTTCTGTTAATATCATGAAGAACAATATTTCTAGTTTCATTCGAAAGTAAAGAGAGAGGCGTCATAACTTTAAGGGAAATTTAAAGGTCTTGTTTTAATGTTACCTTCCTCCATTTGTTCAGATAAAAAAACAAGAGATAAAAGATAACTTACACAAGTACAAGTGCAAACACTAGTAAACAATGTACAAGGAAGGAAATGGGCAGTCCAGAAACAAACAGAAATACTTTGACCAAAAAGAAAAACGACAAAAACCTTTACAGAAAACTATAAAAGCAACATTGTTCTCACTAATGTAGAGATATCCTGCTTCACTAGCGACCATCGTTGTGTTACTCATCAGTATGTACCTGTGTTTTTATTTGTTTATTTTAACCAGATTGATTAAGAATAATTATTCTTAGTAATATGAAACAGGCGTTCATGTGAAAGGGGACGAAGTCAGAAAACCTTAAGAATACCACACTGATCTTTATCCCGTGGTAAGGGAGTAAAACATTTTTTTAAATAAAATTTATTCATACCATAGCCGGCATAGGCGGATCCAGGTCAGGGCACTTTTGTTTAAAATATTGGGTTGATCATATATGGAATCATTGCAGCATGGCTGGAGTGGTCCCCCCAAGGTTAAATATTTAGTTGATGAAATTAACATGTTAAAATTACATTGTATGCCTTTTATCATGTTAATTCATGTAGAGGTAAAACTGTATTTGTCAATATACTTTAATTTGTTAATATCTTTCAAATGACTTCGGATGTCTGAGTAAAAGAAAGAAATATTATGCCCATGTACACAATATGTGTCTGCATTTACATGTGCATATTAGATGTAAGTTATACATCCTTGATTTACCTTAATTTTTAAAAGATTTAAATTGTAAAAAAAACCCACAAAATGGAAAGGTTAACACAAAGACCTTGTGTCAGAATTACTGACTAAATCGTGTACCTGCACACAATGATAAGCACTGGAGAGGAACTGAATGTAACACACGACAATAGAATGATATCTGCTTTACGACATGTATCTTATTCCTCTGCAGATTACTGGGCATCAGTTACCTTATGACGTACGTACAACAATTATGAGTTGTGCTATTTGAATTAACACTTGGAAAGTCAACCTGAAGGGTAAATTCTTAAACTGCATGATTACATCTGAGATTTCTAGAACCACTAATATAGTAGTCTAAATTTATATGTAATGTGGAAGGTGATATGCAGTACTATTTTAATATCGATGCCAGACATAACTGGCATACCAATACAGTAGACAATAACACTATTGAAGCTTGCGAACTGCAATTAGTTAAAATTTGAACATCTTTGTGCTTTTTATTGTCTGCATGTGACACAATCTGGCCCTACAGTAAATATATTTGGTCTTCAATGAATATAATATATTAACAAGAACAATTCAAACGAGGAAAGGTATCGGCCTTCGTCTTTTTTTTTACTATTTAGTCGGGTTGATGTCTAATTGACACTTTCCCCATTTCCATTCTCAATTGTGAGTGCAAATTCGGTGCTTAATCTCATTTCGGGATTTCACAATCGCACCAAAGATGACCGGAACGTGGCGACAACAATAAGAACATATGTTTTCCCCTAATATATGTGACAAGTGTACATGTACCGACAAATGACCATTGAAATCTTATAGATTGAAGAGAGAAATGTATGGACTTTGATCTCAGGTATACATGTACAAGTTTTAATTTTAACAAGATAAAGAATTATTATTCTTAATATTAAACAAGTTTGACACTCAAAGCTCTTCACAAACAACATCAAGATTGATAAACAATGTTTTAGCGTTTAGTGTCAACTCGTATGTCTATGTGGGTCACTTGTATTTTTGATCTCTGCACAACCTGACCGATTCGGAAAGAGTTTAACTAGAACAATGTCAATAGGATATAGTGTATAAACAAAATACCAAATACCAGAGTTATTAATAACTAAAGGTTACCGCACGGCCTTCAACTATGAGCAAAGCCCGTACCGTATAGTCAGCTATAAACGGCCCCGAAATGACAATTGTTAGACAATTAAAACGAGAAAACTAACGGCTACTTTTATGTTTAAAGTAATGAACGACCAACAAATAGTTTGCACAGCACGGGACAACCATTGATATACAGGCTACTTGACATGCATATACAAAATGTGGCAGGGTTAAACAAGTTAAACGGTGCCAATTCCCTCCTAATCTGGGACAGTGGTGTCACAGTACAACATACGAACAAACTTTATAAATCAATTAAGCTTAAATCATCAGTTGGATACAATTAAAAAATGTATATGTTTATCAAAAACGGAGTGGACGTGGACGGGGTCATATACAATGTACATCCCATCAACAACAGAAAAACACTACGTACAGATCTGCGAGTTCTCGCAGTTACTGACAGCTACATTGTAGTTCAAAGCTGATAAAAAAAAAAGTATGCATCTTAGACGCAATCTATTTAACTTTTGGTTTAAAGAAAAACACTGGATTTTTTTCCTTCTAATTCGGAAGATTCGCTCCAAAAATTAGTTGGCGTATGTTATAGCGAAAATGTTTTCCGGAACTAATACTATTGTATAGATATATGCAGATTTTTAAGTTCCAGAATAATATCAAATCTAACAAAAATATATTTTCTGGAGAAGATTGATATTGTTTTGCATTTGTTAAAAAATTCCAAAATTCGGATCCATTTTGACTGTTGAAAGTTATCATTGACCTAATAAATAACCAATGGAAAGATCGCATTGTGGTAACATATTACATGATAGGCCAACTGGATACAAGTAGCATAACCCGCCGTCCAGTGTGATACGCGAAAATAGATATCGGACCACAACCATGAGAAAACAATAAGAGTAGCATCTTTATAAGCAATTATATAGCAATTTCCTCCAAACTTTACAAATCTTTAGTGTTTCGACTAAGTGATAAATTTTTAATTTATTTAGATAATGTCTGGAGAGGAAAATACACTAAATGGTCCCCGTTTTCATATCGCTGTTCTCAAGAAGAACATTAAGCCATGTGTTCTAAGAGAAACAGTAAACCATGTGACCCCCGAGATGAAAATATGCTATGTTCTCCGCAGTTGACCATTTTACTACTAGATAGTAACTGTTCCTTAGAGGAAAATACAATGCCCAGGGGAACATTTACTAAATGGTTACTTCTGCTATAATAAAGAGTATTTATTTGTGTTCCAATGGAGATAATTCCACAAAATGATAAAATATTTCAGTATTATAACGCATTCAAATGCACTTCCCAAGAAGAACATTTTAAAATTTCTATAAACAAATTAATTTAAATTTGCTCATTGCAAGGATGTAGTGCCAAACTTTGGAAGTTACAAAGCGCCTTAACACACTGAACAAATTGATGTACTGCAAAAGTTACTGCTGATGTATGTGTGGTATGCTAACATTTAATTTAGGAAACATGATATATTCTATATTTTTTCAGTTCCGAAGGTCAACCATTAACACTATTATGTGACGTTTTAACAATAACAATAACCTTTTTTGTTTGCATCAGACGCGCATTAACACTTTTGGAGCACATGTAATTACCGTTGCATTTTTTGCGGTGTTTTCAAGTGCGAAATCTGTTTGCGCAAAAAATGAACTCATTTGCGCCAATGCTACTTCTGCGCTACTTCAATTTAAGAATAAAAGGTATCATTTGCGCCAATAAAAAGTCATCTGATTGCGCCATTTTTTTAAATTCGTTTTTGATATAGTCTCAATTAATATTGTAATTACATCTAACTTGAGATAGTTACATAATATAGCTTACGTAAAGGTTTTTTCATGACCTTATTTACGGACACACTCTTATGTTATTGTATTTGCTTAGGATTTGAATTCAATATTTAGAACATGCGTGGTTCCTCTTAATTTAAACGTGTTTGTAAACAAAGAAGCATGGTTATCTATACTATTCGATATTGTTTATTTCGGCCGAATTATTTCGAACTTGATCAAGGACAGTTAAGGCCAAGAAAAACATATTTTACCAGACCTGTAATTGTCAAAATGCCTCTGTTACTATCATTATAAGACCAAACTTTTAAAGTTTTGTAATACACATTACACTATATCATCTAAGTAAATATTTGTTCAGATAAATTCTGATAGTTTAATCAAATTTAGTGTTGAATTAGGTACAATTTATCATGTGAGAATACATACCACAAGCACGTGCTGTATCTCGAGACCATCTGGCCGAATGTATATAAGGGTACATATGGAATTTATAGTTTACTTTGATTTCTTTAACTAAAGGTAGGTCAACTTGTTTTAGGGACGACATCAAAAGATCGATGTAATAAAAAAACTTAATTCAAATAGTTTGGGGGTGGGTTTGTCAACATTGCTGTAAGTTTTGTTAATCTAAAATCGATTTTTACATACAGTGTATATCCCTATTGGTCAATCATTTTTTCCCAAATTAAGTTAAGAGGGGGAGTGGAGGGGTCAGTGTAAAAACTATGTGAATTAAGTTTTGTATCCTTCATTGAACTTTTGATGTCGTCTTTTATTCTTGCAAAGGCATTCGTATTGCATCTATCAACATATTAAAATTGATGACAAAAATCAAAGCATTAAATACGTATATGACATGTATATAGTTTCATATAACAAAACAATGTTAACGCTTAAGTTTTAAATGCGTCCGTTTAACTAAAATCCTGTTGAAAGCTCATATTTGTTTTTCAAAAGGGTTGTTTCTATTTGCATTAATTTCGATTTGTTCCATCGGGTAATTCACTTTTTGAACGCACTATATTTATTTTGTTCGCATAGATGATAACACATAATGTTTGTTTTAATTGTTGTTTTAATGCATGATTGTATTTTTTGAGATTCATATTCGCTTTTTTACCGTAAATAAAACAAATTCAAGGTTAATGTCAACGAGATACAGCAATCCAACTTGAGAGCCCTCTATTCAAACAAATCGTTATCAAATGTACATTAAATTGTTGTTAATGAGTTGATTAAGCAAATTAATATGTCAGACAAAGCGGTCAGACATTATAAACAGTCTGAGGGATTTGTAAACAAAAAATTGTACACGGAATACCGACCGATGTTTGCGATGTCAATCTTAAAATACAGAAAAGACTTATTGTGGTTTACTAGACATCAACTAATTTATCACTAGCATGTTAAAAGCAACTAATTGTTCATCAGTTGGTCGTAGTTATTTTTATAACCTTAAAAACTAAATAATATTTTCAGCAAGGTAGGGAATTTCATGTTTTATTTTTTTATATCAATTATCATAAAGTAAGACTGGTCGAAATTTCATTTATCTAGGCTGATCTTGATATATTATATGATGCTGAATAAAGAAAGACTTTTTCTAAAAAATATTAAAAAAAAATTTGCGACATCATAGTTGATGACAAGTTTCTATGTGAAAGACCTGCAGTAAAAAAAGTTAAAAAAAATACTCATATGAAAATATCTCAATGAAATTCAACAAATAATGCAAAAAAAACTTGAAACGTTTCTTCTAGTTAAGCAGTTCTTGTCCATTCGTTTTTTATGTGTTTTGTTATTTGATTTTGCCATGTGATTATGGACTTTCCGAATTGATTTACTCTAAGTTCAGTAATTTTGTGATTTTACTTTTTTTATGCTATATTTTATATTCCTTTCAGATGCTTCGATTATCTGTCATAGCTACCGTTCTTGCAGTTGCCCTATCATCATCCCTGGTAACCAGGGAGCTCGATGACCAATGGGAAAGCTTCAAGGACTTGTATGGCAAACAATATGGAGAAGAGGAGCATCTCATGAGGTAAATATTGGCGGGAAACACAATTTATGATGCAACATCGTTTGTAACGTTCAGTTTGATTGGATAACGTCATCCATTTTCCATGGCATCGATTCATTCAAAATATAATACAGGCTGAGCTATCTCCTAATTATTTGGCTATGAGGTCAGACTGTTTCAGTTCTTTAACAACTTTATAAATCCACTATAAAATTAAGACCGACCGCCATAAATTAACCAATAGTGCATAACGTGGTGTTAAACACCAAGAAAAAATGAATATAATGTTGACCAGATAATTAACTATTGTAACAGTCATCATGTTGTCTCGAAAAGTTAGCCCATTCGTCTCAACTCGGCCGATTCCGAGAGTAGCCGATTCTTCCGAGGATTGCCGAATGAAAGTTAGCCGTCTCATGTTGTAAAATGATCTCTTGACACAATTAAAAATAGTGCTGCATAATATAACAGGTTCGTAATTGAATTGAATTTATGTAGTTTACATGCAGTTTAAAAAAAAAAAGAAAATTCCTAGCACCGAACAACCAATAGATCATACGTTACCTGTTTACACACTATTATGCATGTATAAGTACTGGCATGAAAATACGCATTTTTTTTGTTATTGAAATTTACTGTTACAAAATGATAGAAATAATTATGAATTAAGGAATGTATCTCCCTCATGCAAAGCTCTGATTCCTTTTACGGATTTGGCTATACTTTTTGGACCTTTTGGAGTATAGCTCTTCATCTTTTATGTAAGATTTGGATTTCAAATATTTTGGCCACGAGCATCACTGAAGAGACATGTATTGTCGAAATGCGCATCTGGTGCAAAACAAAAAGGGTACCGTTAATTTTATAATACATGTTTTCTGAAGCTTATTCTTATTTCAAAATACAGGTATTGTAAAAAAGTTTATAATAATTTCAGGCGTATAATTTGGGAAAGCAACCTGAGATACATCCAGAAACATAACATCGAGGCCGATAGAGGAGAACACACATACATCCTAGGAGAAAACGAATACTGTGATATGGTAAGGTTCTAATTGGTTCTTTTTTAGGGTAATGACAATTCAATATTCGCTCAACATTTATAATATAAACGTAAAACCAACAAAACGATAATTTATTTAGTCGAATATACTTTGTTAACATTGTAAGGACAGCTTAAAGTACAGTTGTTGACTTAGAGGGTTATCCATAGGTCCCGCCCCCTTTTGTGGTGAAAATTTTGCTGATTATTTAGGACATCATTGAAACGATTGGAGTGGACCCACTAATAGGCCTCCTTCGGAAAATTTCCGGTTCTGCCTCTGAAATTTACTGTTGTACGCTTTTGAAATTATTATCTCAAATGCATGAGCTTTTGGATATATTTTGTTCTTTTCTTAGAAGTTTGTTAATACATAAGAATTTAAATCCTAGACTTAATATCTACATTTACTAAATAGAAACAAGCATCCAGTAGTTACATGTACATAATGTATATAAACAAAATTTATACTCAACTTCTAAGTGTGTTTCATATAGTCATTTTAATTACAGACCAATGCTGAGTTCAATGCCTTGATGAATGGTTTCGTTATGCAAAACACTACCGGAGGTAACTTGTTTTCAACTGAAGGGCTGACTGACCCCCCTGCATCTGTCGACTGGAGAACTAAAGGATATGTTACTGACGTTAAAAACCAGGTATGTAACGCATGTATGCTCTGTTTAATCAGCCTTTCATAGGAGCACCACAATGTGTACCATGTATACATACATTGTAGCGTGAAGAAGAAAATTTTAAAATTCATAATGCAAATAATAACAATTAAAGTTTAAGTTACTGTGACTTATGAAATAATTATAATAGCATTCCTGTGTCTTGGGATATACAAGTTGAAGACCGTACTTTGACCCATTCAACTATGAGATTGAAAAGTTATACACACCTGAACCAACAACACAGTTTTCTTTTTCTTTTGTCATTTCAATTTCGTTGATTATTTTCAGAAACAATGTGGATCTTGTTGGGCTTTCTCAGCTACTGGATCTCTTGAGGGTCAGACATTCAAGAAAACACAGAAACTTCCCTCTTTATCAGAACAAAACCTGGTAGATTGTTCCAAGAAACAAGGTATGTACAACATGAACAACATATACATCATATAAAACAAGATGCGTAAAAGTACAATTGAAATTTCTAATTTCCATTCTCAATTTTGATATTTCTCTGTGAAGTAAACGAATTATATTTTTGAGCAGTGGAATGCAAATTTAAAGTCCTCATCTCTATGTTAAAGTCAATTTAAACAAAATGCTTGGTTAGTATGTTTTTATTTTCGACAAGAGAACTTTTCTAGTTTCATGTCTAAATATTTTACAACTTTTTCGTATAGAATGATGCATTATATCTTTTTTTTTCATATTTCAGGAAACAAAGGTTGTCAAGGTGGATTAATGAACAATGCTTTCACCTACATTAAAGTTAATGATGGTATCGATACTGAAATGTCATACCCATACAAAGGAAAGGTAAGAAACGGCACATATAAATTTAGTATACAAATAAGGAGTTGTGGTATGAGTGTTAATGAGACAACTATCGACCAAAGTTTAAATGGAATTGATGTAAGTAATTACAGGTAACCGTACTGCCTTTAGCAATGAAAAAAATCCATACAGTTTAGTAAGCTTTACAGTTACTGAGTTGTGTCACTGCTGATGGAGTTTTCCTCGACAAGGGTATTATCAGCAAAGTACGAACTTCTGTTGATGACATGACTTACATGAACGTTTACCAAGGGTATGGTCACATGTTCAACCGCATGAATAGCCAAATGTTAAAATTCGCCATAAACCTGAAATTAGCTTTAAAATATAGTCATTCCATTGAAAGTTGAAACATACGCAACGAGCTTGATATGATACTGTAAAGATTATTGCGATTTAATGCATAGATTATTGTGTAACCATTTTTGATAAGCTGTAATTGCGTCACTCACACATTTCAAATGTGTCTCCATTTAATTAAATTTCGTCTTTATAGAATGGCAAATGTGAATTCAAAAAAGCTGATGTTGGTGGAACCGACACTGGATTCACCAATGTCAAGACCGGAAATGAAGAAGATCTCCAACAAGCCGTTGCTACCATTGGTCCCATCTCCGTTGCCATGGATGCTAGTCACCCATCTTTCCAGATGTACAGAAGTGGTGTTTACTCCGAGAAGAAATGTAGTTCCAAAAGACTTGACCACGGAGTACTAGCCGTCGGATATGGAACTGAAGGCAGCAAAGACTTTTGGATTGTCAAAAATAGGTAAACAGAAAGTTAAAAATACATGTTTTTTATTTTTTTATTTATTGATTTATGCATTATTAACTGCCTATCTGTCATTTATTTGTTTATACCCATAATTCAAAAAAGAAATTTGAATATTTCTAATACAGTAACTTGTTCAATACGAGCAGTGATTGATAGCGTTTATCTCACAAACACGCGACATATTAGTTTATTTATTTATTATATAATTTATTAATCAAGGTACATGTATGTAGATATGTATCTGTATTTGAACAAGCTCTTATCTTGATAAATTTATATGGTAGTTTGATGAACTAGATAAAAAAGATAACTGTAAAAAAGAAATATGCTCTCTATTCAGCTCATATGAAATACTCTGCTTTTTCTGCATAGAATACCAGTAAAAATATTGACAAATAAAATATTTCTAATTTGCAAAAAAAAACTCTTATATATATACAACTCGTCTAAACATCAACCCAACAATGTTAGATCTGTAAATTTACTTTCGCCGGGATGCGAACCCAGGCTACTGTGATATCGTGACACCAAATCACCTGCACTGCAGCCGTCCCGCTAGACCACACGACCACCTGGGCTCTACAAATAATAGAGTTTTCGCTGGCCGTGTGTTACCTTTCCTCATCAGTTTTAATCTAGCGGCGTACTATATATATATATATATATATAATCAGATCGATGAAAACATAATCAAACTAATATATAAGAAAAATTTGTTCATAGTCAAATAGTAAAACTAATTGTATCAATTCTAATTTCAGCTGGGGTCCATCTTGGGGAATGAAAGGATATTTTGAAATGGCAAGAAACGATAAAAATATGTGCGGTATTGCAACACAAGCCAGTTATCCATTGGTTTAAAGACATTCAAATCATTCATAACATTTCATTGTATTTGTGATCTGATATTAATATATAAATAAAGCTATTATTTTTCGTAATACATGTGTGTTTTTCGTTTATTGTTTTGTATATAAATCAGGCCGTTTGCTGTCTGATTTTAATTGCTTTTCGTTTGTCATATCGGGGCCTTTTATAGCTGACTGTGCGGTATTAGTTTTGCTCATTGTTGAAGGCTGAACGATGATCTAACTTTTGTTGTCTTATATATATATATATATATATATATATATATATATATATATATATATATATATATAAAGAAGATGTGGTATGAATGCCAAAGAGACAACTCTGTATAATTCATTCAGAATGTGTTCATACTTAACTATTAATAGCTAAGTTGAGAGCCTGATTCGTTGTTAAAGACCCTATGGTTACTAGATGTTCATTGTTCATACAATTGCATCGCGATAGGTTATTGTATGATGTATCGTTAAAGTCTTGTTCATGAATATGTTTCTTGTAATGTATATTAACTCAGGTATATGTCATGCCTTCACAAAGTCAACGTACAGCAAAGTTGAAGCTGTTTTCGTCGATGGAGTTATAAAAAGTAGACGACAAAATAATGTAACTGTACAAATGTAACTGGGTAGAGATTCTAACTTTCCGTCATGCTCTTATACAGACAGTATTTTATGTACATGTATATTAAAGTGTGTTATTTTAGCATTATGATTATTCGTAAATAAAATGAAACCAGCAGTCAATATTCGACACGGACTTTATTGGCAATCATACCACATGTTCTTTTTTTATATTTATGGTTTATTATAAACAGTGTGCGTATAATACTGTTGAGAATGGTACCTTTAGTGGTCTAGGTGGTAACACTCTTTGTGTAGTTGGCTATTGTTGATTTGCCATGAGTACTACGGATACAATGTTTTGAACAGAAATGTATTGCTCCTTCAAATCTTTATTATTGCATACTCCATTTAAAACCTGTTTGTAGTCTCATGACTATGTGCCCGGCTGGCTAATACGCAATAGTTCAATGCTTCTACGCTGAGCATAAGGAAATATTAGACTAGAAAATGTGCAAAAACTATTAAGCATCATTGTAGTAACCAATCGTTGAATGGTGAAAAATGTCCTCTTTCGGCCTATCAATCTTGGCAAAATCTGATCAACACATTATTCTGGTATCACCTGTTATACGATCCAGTATACATTTCTTTGACACTAACAGGTTTTCGTCATGAATACATGTATGTATGGTCTTTTTCCCGCTCAACGTTATACATGAGGGATCCGCCAATTCTTTCTTGTGTAATTTTTAAAGACATTTGTTCTTTTCCTTATTTGATTTTTTATCGCTGTTCGTTATATTTTAGCAACAAATTCTTCTCTGATCGCATTTTGCTAGCTAGTATTTAGTTTTTTTGCACTTACTATAAGACATTATTGAGGCTCCCACGGGGTACCCCCCCCCCCAGGTCGCAAGGTCGCTTGTAAATTCTTCGCAAGGTCACGAGGTCGTTTTTAAGGGAAATGTACAGGTCGCAGGTCGTTTTTTTCCAACATAGAGGTCGAAAGTCGTTTTTATATTTAAAGGATCCATTTAAGTCATTGATGTGCCCTTGGGTTCGGTTGTTCTTGTTTTGTTTGAGGCCATCCAGAGATGGCTGTCTGTAAGTGGGAAGTTCGTGTCGTCAGCTCTAGATTTATTTTTTTGTGTGGCATTTAATGATTAATATGTGAAGTCTTCGTGTCATTAACCCATCTCCGTTCTTTTCCATATTGAAACCAAAAATTGGACTTGAACTTTTCGATTCTTCAGAACAGTAACTATTTCAACCAAACATTCAGTGAGTATTTCACTAATCCAACACAATATTCATATTGAGCAAGTTCCCAGAACTCTTATAAAATCACCGTGGATGTAGAACTGGATTTACCTACTGAGATACATTTTTTGTACTTTGAACACGATCTATAGACTGATGGTAACAAGGAAATGTCTTGAAGACAGGGGTTTCCCGCTCGGCGCTTATTTCCATTTTCGATGGAACTCCCCAATTTTTACACAGTTGTTAGTCCATATCATGATAATTAAAAAGTACGGTACAAATTTTCATGAAGATTCGACATGAAACTTTTTAGGAACTCATCTTATAGGCAAAGGTAAACCAAAGTGTAACTGACGAACGAAGAATGGGCGAACATACCGAAAAACTATATTTACCGCAACAATGTTGTCGGGACATAAAACATGAAACTGATCATCAACCTTACTTGGATACATTTGTCTCTTTGGAGCACACACTGAGACGCTAGTAGCTAGTGCCCTATGCGCTAGTAATGACCATCGCCCATAGTATATTAATTTTGAAGCAATAACCCAGACCAACTTAAATCTTTTTAAAGAAACAAAAAGTATCATAACTTGATACTTTGATAGCTTATCACAGGCACTAGAAACAAAGAAACGAAGACTTCTAATCGATTATAGATACAAAAAGGTCACAAATAGTTTAAAATTGAATATTTGAAAATTGCATGTTGATTTAAGATGAAAATCGAGCTTAACTTGTACTTTATAGTGCTAATACCGCAGTCCCCATTAGGCCACGATCGCACTACGAACTGTAAAAAAAACGGAAATTTTTATGATCGTAGTACGATCGTGTATATATAGATCGCAGTAAGGTCGTATCACGGTCGTGGTGAGGTCTTCAAGATCGTGATGAGTTGGCCAACTTTGAACATGTTCAAAACAATCGTGGTGAAATCTTGTCGTAGTCGAAACGTAGTGAGAGCGCACTAAGGTCGTAGTAAGATCGCAAAGGTCGCTGTACCGTCGTAGCCAGTGCGTGGTTCTATTCGGAGAGACTGCGCTAAGATCTCACAGCGACGTTATTACGACCTCACTACGACCATCCCGTTCTCACCGCGACCCAACTACGCTTCCACTACGACTATACCACGCTGTTCATGACCATAGTACGATCATTCTAGCACACCCTAGCTTGTCGTTCTCACCACTCTCTTCTTACGACCAAACTGCGTTCATACAACGACCATCATTCTCATTGTCATTTTCACATAAAATATATTAAATCTCTCCAGGTTTTGTTTGTTTGTATGTAATTAGGACTTCTTGTGATGAGGACGACAAGAGCTTGCTAAAATCGTACTATGTTCTTGAACAGCGTGGTATAGTCGTAGTGGAAGCATAATTGGGTCGCAGTGAGAACGGTGTGGTCGTAGTGAGAGATCGTATCGCAGTCTCTCCGAATAGAATCACGCTTTCGCTACGATGGTACAGCGACCTTTGCGATCTTACTACGATCTAATTGCGCTCTCACTACGCTTCTACTACGACCTGGTTTTGCTACGACCGCACCACGATTGTTTTGAACATGTTCAAAGTTGGCCACGCTCATCACGATCTTGAAGACCTCACCACGACCGTGATGGGACCTTACTGCGTTCTACACGATCGTTCTACGATCATCAAAATTTGCATTTTTTTCACAGATCGTAGTGCGATCGTGGCCTAGTTGGACTGTGGTATTAGATCGCGTGAGCGTAGTGCGATCGTGGGCTAGTGGGACTAGGGCTTAAACAATTGGGAACAAATGAAAGAAATCTTTGATCTGTTCTCAAGTTTTCATCTGGATACCACCATGGGACGGACGGTCAGAAAGATGGAAGTACGGACGGATACCCAACCATGTAATACTTCTCTACTGCGTGTAGTGGAGTATAATAAAGTAGACAAACTTGTGACAGATGGCCGGAAAAACAGTATGGCTGACCATGGTTGGTGGGACAAACAGTCAGCAGTTTATGTTTAATAACAGACATGTAATTTGGGCATTTTATTTCATCAGATCGGTCATGACGCCAGCCGATTGTTCTTCCCGATCTAGTTCTACTGGTGGGAAGAACGTAGTTTTCCGACACAATTCTCTGGCATACAGTCATTGGGGAAAGGGGGAAATGGGCTGAGACAGAGAACCAGTAACTGCGCTCCGTTTTGCCGATCTGTCAGATAACCGAATGGCGACAAAGGACCACAAAGGAAAACATTACGCCAAAAAAGACAAGGTCGTTTTAAGCTTGGGTGAAGTCAGGGGTCGTTTTTTTCCAAATTTTACAGGTCGCAGGTCGTTTTTAGAAGGCCCTAGGCCTCAGGTCGGAAGTCGCCTCTAAAAAGCCCGGAGGTCGCAGGTCGTTTTTGACCCTGCAGGAGCCTCATTATTGTGTATTCTCTATTCTGTTAACTTACGTGCACCAATCAGTCCATACGTACATGTTAGTAACTTGTGCAGTTCAAGTATTCTACTTAAATTAGTACATTTAGATGTCATGCATCAAAAAGATGTTCAAGTTTTACTAAAGCAAACAAAATTATATGTCTGCACAATGTTTTACATTATAAATTCTGATGTCTTTTATAATAAAATAGGACAGTATGTTATCAACATTCTGATGTCGTTAACACAGAAATAGGGCAGTGTGTCGATAATGGAGCCCAAAATGTCAAACAACATAAACAAGATTTAGTGTATTAGTATCACCAAAACTGATGTCGCTACAGGTTTTGTCCTTAATCTAGAACATAACATGATTAACTGTGAGCTATTTATTAGTAGAAAAAAAAGGATCCGTGTGCTTGCTTTTGGGATATAAGCCATTGAAAATTTGGAGGGAAATAATTCTGAATAAATTAAAAAAAACTATCAGGGATTTTATAGCATTTTCAAAATCACTTTTTACACTATATGTAATGAAATAATGAAATAAAAGTCGGGGTAAGTAGGGAATTCATTTTAATGGCACTAAATATATATAGGTAAAACCAGAGGCTTCCGAGTATCTGGCACAATTTCAAAAACAAGAAGAGCAAACATCCTTGATGGTTAAATTTAGGAGCTACGATTTGTTATTCCTAAGAAATATGCGACACCATATATATAGTCACAATGTATAAAAAGTAAACAATTATAGGTCAACGTACGACCTTTAACATGGAGCTTTGGATCCCGTCGAAAATCAACATACAAGGGGTCTCATGATGATTACTGTAAAACCAGTTAAACAGGAAAACCAATCAAATCTATATAAAAATACAAGAAACGAGAAACACTAGTGAACCCCACCAACAAACGACAACCACTGAAACAAAAACTGGCTTCTGACTTAGGACAGGAACATGCAAATGCAGAAGGTTTTAGCAGATGTCGACCTTCACCCTAACCTGGAACAGTAGTTCAACATTACAACATAAAAATACACGCACCAACATATCAATTCAGACAATTGAAATGGCTTAACTCGATTAAAAAGACATATAAACAAAAACAAGTAAACATACAATGAACGAATAAGTTTCATCTATGACACATTACAAATACAAAAGTTGTA
This sequence comes from Mytilus edulis, assembly GCA_019925275.1. Taxonomy (NCBI): domain Eukaryota; kingdom Metazoa; phylum Mollusca; class Bivalvia; order Mytilida; family Mytilidae; genus Mytilus; species Mytilus edulis. The sequence continues at coordinate 72,586,399 of CM034354.1, read as the reverse complement.
GGAACAATGTCAAAAAAAACCACTATAACCTGAGACAAAATGGCGTTAAATACAATAACATACGAGGGTACGGAAACATTTTTTACAAACAAACAAATTTTGTTGTTCACAGAAGTGAACATTTATCATAATACTAAATACTTATTAAAGGTGGTGCATATAAATAATAGTGAGACGAAATATAACGCAAAATAAGTAAACATAACAGACATGCATTACAAAGTGTGTTAACAGGTCAAATTAACACAAGAGTACTCGAAATTACTGAAAGCTAGTTAAACGACAAAAACAATTAATTATAAAAAAATCCTACATCAGTAACTAAAATCAAATAAAATAGATCCCAGGAGTTTGGTGTTTAATGCCATGGACAGTCAACTCTTGCAACATCTCTGTGGGGAAGAGGGGATTGGTATCCAAGGATGGCATGTTGCGAGGCAAAATGTCACCATCTAATTCATCTCCATTTCCATTGGCAAATCAAACATTTCCGGCCTTCACCCCGGACGGCAACCATAATAGATCATTCCAATTGTATTTATTATTTACCATTCTCGTCGTGAACATTCATGAAATATTTGCAACTGGACGTTTAGCAACCAACAACCAATCATTCAGTGTGCTGTTGCAAGAACCAATTGACAAAAGAAAGGTTGTCTTACATTTTTAAATTTGATATTGTATTGTGTCGGTTCTATAAGTTATTTTTTTATGACTCATTCGCGAAAAAAGATTGTGCTTTGTAAAATTTTGGGACGAAATATACGACGGTCCGAAGAGGACATAGAAAACTACGTGATTTTTTTCGTCTCATGTATTTATTGTCTTTGTTTCTTTACTTTTTTCTCCATCGACTCACTCTGGAAAAGTGTGCCCCGCCAACATTTGAACGTTCATAATGACGCGTACATATACCTATTACATGTATATAAGATACAAAATGTAAGAGGTAGTTGTTCTTATAATCAAATTCTGAAATCTTTTCCATTTATTCATCAATTGATATATATCTTTTTCCCCAAAAAATGTAACCTATCTACTTATTTTGAGTATTACCGGGTTTGTACTTGCATGAGAAAAATGACGGGTGACACATGTGGAGTAGGATTTGCTTACCCTTTCAGAGCACATACGACCACCTCTAGTTTGAAAGAGATTCATGTTGATCTTGTCTTAGTTTTTAGTGTTGCAGTTTGGGCTTTTTATTTTTTTAAATGTAAGTGATGTATATTTCAGTATCAGTCTTGTCTGTTCTTCATCACGTACAAATTGTTCATTGTCAAAAGTTTCTATTCGGTCACCTCCCGGAGCACCTGAGATCACCTTGAGTTTTAAGGGGATTCTTTCCACAAAGACCAAAATGACGCATAAGTTGGCATTTTATTCAAATTCATTTAAAATTTTAAAACGCAGCTATAAGAATAAGGAGATTTATTATGGACATGAAATTTATATCTATAATACAAACCAAGGCAACATATAGACAAAACAAGTACATAGTACATTTGCATATCTAACTAAATATGTCCGCCGCCCGTAAGAAAGAAGTAACCCTCGAAAGAAACCGATCGACAAAACTGATAACAAAAGAACATAAACTGAGACAGTGGCGACGTCGCTTACCCTTCCGGGGTACGTGTCAGTGAGATCATTCCCAGTTTTTAGTGGGTAGATATAGAAAGATGTGGTGTGAGTGCCAATGAGACAACTCTCCATACAAATAACAATTTAAAAAGTAAACCATTATAGGTTAAAGTACGGCCTTCAACACGGAGCCTTGGCTCACACCGAACAACAAGCTATAAAGGGCCCCAAAATTACTAGTGTAAAACCATTCAAACGGGAAAACCAACGGTCTAATTTAGTGGGGTTCGTTTTGCTCAGTCTTAAGTTTTCTATGTTGTGTTTGTGTACTGTTGTTTGTATCTTGGTCTTTTTCTTTCTTTTTTTAGCCATGGCGTTGTCAGTTTATTTTTGACTAATAAGTTTTAATGTCCCTTCGGTATCTTTCGCCTCTCTTTTATAAGTTATAGGTTAGTTTTCTAAACTTCAACGTCGTGTGCAGAAACAATGTTACAACTCTTTCAAACTTCGAAGGGTTAATATAGGAAGATGTGGTATGAGTGCCAATGAGACAACTCTCCATCCAAGTCACAAATTATAAAAGTAAACCATTATAGGTCAAGGTACGGTCTCCAACACAGTGCCTAGGCTCACAACGAACAGCAAGCTATAAAGTGATTACCTGACGTACTTATAGGAAGAATAGACACAACATAGAGAAAATATTAAAGAATGTAAAGGTGGTTGATCATAAAGTTTGGAGGTATTCACAGAATATATAGTAGATACAGTAAAATGTAATGTATATTGCACACAACAAAGTTTATCAATGACATATCATACGATTGTTTGACCAAACAATTAATTCATTTGACATGACACAAAGATGCAGCAACAGGAAATAAAGGCTCCTGCACATAACATAAAGAAGAAATGACAGGAAGTAAAGCCAAAGCGACAAAACATATTAGATATTTACACTAGAAGACAGTTCCGGCGTTCCATAATAAAGGACCCCAAAAATTACTAGTGTAAAACGATTCAAACGTGAAAACCAACGGTCTAATCTATATATATAAAACGAGAAACGAGAAACACTTATGAACCATATACAGACGACAACCACTGCACTTCAGATTCCTGACTTAAGACAGGTGCAAAAAATTGCAACGAATCAAACGTTTTAAAAGTATCAAACCTTCTCCCTTTTCTGAAACAGTAGTATTACATCACAACATATAAAGACACACTATAAAATATCAATTGAAATGGCTTTACTCAATAAAAAAAAGTAACGTAGTAGCACAAATTAGTATATCATTCGTGTGTTATCATTAGAAACTTTATACATAATAGCATATAACTGTTGGAATACAACGTCATGTTAACCTTGTGATCTTATCAATTGAAGTACAATAGTTAGATTGAACTCAATAACATTTTCATTGACAATATGGTATATAACCAGTTCAAACCTTTAGCCTTTGTTGCCATTTTCGCTTTATTTTTTTCAAAAGCTTCAGGAACCCCGGATGTAAACCAGGAGATACAGAATCTTAAAACAACGGTTAGCCAATTAAATAATGTGATATTAAATCACAACGACAAATTGGTGGAGCTATACAGTCACTTAAAACAGCACGAAATAACTATATCAGTTCTACAGAATGATCTTCAACAGAAACATGCAGGTTGGTTGTTTAATTATTGTTTCAGATATCAGGGTCTCTTTATCCTTTATTTTTTATCCTTTTATTTTTAGATATTTTTTTCTGTTTTTTATTTACTTTCTCCATTTTTCATTCCTTTTAAATTTGCATCCCCTTATTCTCTATTCTTAATTTTTTGGGCCTATTTATGTCTAATGTTTATAAGTTTAATATGCATTTTTGTGGCCTTTATATATCTATAAGTCTTTTGCCCTTTAATCTGTGTTTTCCCCTATTTATATCTGTTCTTTATTAGTTTAATCTGCAATTTTGTGGCCTTTTTTTTTTATCTATGTTCTTTTGCCCTTTAATCTGTGTTTTTTTCCACTATTTCATTCTATTCTTTATTAGTTATGCCCAAAAATCTGCATATTTTTATCAAAATTAAATCTGTATTAATATTATCGTTTAATCATCATTTTTTAGGCCTATTCTTATCTATGCTGTATTAGTTTTGTCCATTAACCTGTATTGTTGGGGCTTATTTTTATCTGTTTGCTATTAGTTTAAATGTTTTTTTTAACTTCTGTTGGCTCTTTGCAACCATGTTTTGTCACCAAACAAGCTGTTACCTTTTTCTTTTCAACTGTTTCTCATTTTGTCATATCGGGGTCGTTTATAGCTAATTATACGTTATGGGTCTTTATCACAGTGGAAAGCCAAACAGTGAAATATAGTTTCTTAAATCGACTGCATTTTGAATCTGTTGGATAGTTGTCATATACGCGTATGCTACAAATACTCAAATGTTCTGGATTATAGACATGTTTAATTAAAGTATCATATGTTACATATCTCGACAAGAGGCAATGGCAATGGAACAGCTGTTCATTTTAGACCAGAGACGGGAAAATGTTCACGTACCCAGTGTATATAAAGTGCGAATCCAGTCAGTTCATTTTCACTGTTGTATGCGAGAATGTTCATTGTAGAATAAAGGATCACGGGAAAACTTTATTTGTTTACGTTTTGAAATTACCAAAATAATTGATTTGAAACAAAATTTTAACATATTTTCATTATGATGTGTCTTTTTAATGTAAAATAAATGTATTAAAGTTCAAATATATGTTATAAAAGCAACATGATATAGAATATCAATTATTAAAAGCGATCCATTTTCACTATAGATGCAATGAATTATCACTGTATATCATTCATTTCTGATGTAGAATTTTCGAAGATGCGATGAATTTTTATTGTAGATTAATGTGATAATTAGACTTGCAACAAATGAAAAACTTATTAGATTGCTTTAATATTTATATCTATTTATAACTTGTATATGTCTATAAAAACTGGCTGGCCATTTATACGTTTTCCCACAGTATTGACATGTGTGAACTGTATTGCCATGTTTCCCTGCTTTGTGATTCGCTAGGTCTTTTGAAGTTGCAAATTCCTGATTTATACAAATCACACTGATACTTTTTGTTGTTTTCTTAGTGCATGTTGTTGACATTGTGTTTGTAAAAAAAAAAAATACTTTCTTAAATTTATCATTTATAGGGCTTGTTGTTTAGGTGCTTGTTAAATTGGCCTTCAAAGGGTTGTTTTTATACGACCGCAATTTTTTTGTCGGTTCGTATATTGCTATGATGTCGTCATCGACTGCGTCGTCCGGAGACACGTTTGGTTTCCGGACAACTTCAATTTAAATGAATGGATCTATATAAATTTTAAAGAAGGTTCAATACCAAAAAAAGGAAGGTTGGGATTATCTTGGGGATGATGATTCCAACCGTTTACGAAAAAGGGACATATAAGAAGCATTCTTTTTAGTTTCAGGATAATTTCTTGTGTATAAGAATTTCGATTTCTCTGAAATTGTACTACAGCCATATCACAAGTAGATTCATTTTGGGGTTATGGTACTAACAGTTTAGGAATGACGGAACAAAACCAGAGGCTCCAAAGAGCCTGTGTCGCTCACCTTGGTCTATGTGAATATTAAACAAAGGACACAGATGGATTTATGACAAAATTGTGTTTTGGTGATGGGGATGTGTTTGTAGATCTTACTTTTCTAAACATTCTTGCTGCTTACAATTATCTCTATCTATAATGAACTTAGCCCAATAGATTCAGTGGAAAATGTAAGGGGACAACCATTTGATATTCTGGAAAGGGGGGGGGGGGCAGGAGGATTTTGAAAATAGATAACTCAGCCTTGATAATCACAACAATAAATGGTTTGTTCTGTGGTAGTTTGAAAATAAATTACCTCATTTGCAATGTATAGAAAATAAATAACTCAGCAGGTCTAATCGAAAGTATGAGATGGCACCAGATTCTTCATAAATTCATCATTTTTCCCCAAAAAAAATCGGGAAATACTTCCCAAATTTTTTAATAACAAAAGTATAAATATTATTTAAATTATAATACTTGAAATGTCTGAAAATTGGTTTCATTTAACTTGAGGTATATTGTCTCTGGAAACCTTACCTCACCTTTATTTTAACAGGGCGGTAACTACATGTAGAAAATTTCAAAACCAAACGCTTGTATCCATATCAAATTGTGTTCACGGCCTTGCAAGAAGAAAGTTCTGTTTTCCCTCAGATTTATAGCCCTGATTTTTCGGGATCAATGTTTCTTATTTATTTGTCTTTTGTTCATTGATTGCCCTTCTGTATTCTGTTAGTGTTGCATTCCTTTTATAATCTAGTAATTTTGTTATGAACTTGATCATGAGTTTAAAAAACTAGAGGCTCTAAAGAGCCTGTGTCGCTCACCTTGGTCCATGTGAATATTAAACAATGGACACAGATGGATTCATGACAAAATTGTGTTTTGGTGATGGTGATGTGTTTGTAGATCTTACTTTACTAAACATTCTTGCTGCTTACAAGTATCTATATCTATAACAGTACTTTCTGTGGAAAATGTCATTGAAAATCTTCAAATTTTAAGAAAATTGTTAAAAATTGACTATGAAGGGCAATAACTCCTTAGGGGGTCAATTGACTATTTTGGTCATACTGACTTATTTTTAGTTCTTACTTTTCTGTCCATTATTGCTGTTTACAGTTTATCTCTATCTATAATAATATTAAAGATAATAACAAAAAAACAGCAAAATTTCCTCAAAATTACCAATTCAGGGGCAACAACCTAACAACCGATTATCCGATTCATCTGAAAATTCCAGGGCAGATAGATCGTGACCTGATCAACAATTTTACTTCCTGTCAGATTTGCTCTTAATGCTTTGGTTTTTGAGTTATAAGCCAAAAACTGCATTTTACCCCCATGTTCCAGTTTTAGCCATGGCGGCCATCTTGGTTTGTTGGCCGAGTTACCGGACACATTTTTTTTTAACTAGATACCCCAATGATAATTATGGCTAAGTTTGGTTAAATTTGGCCCAGTAGTTTCAGAGGAGAAGATTTTTCTTAAAGATTATTAAGATTTACGAAAAATGGTTAAAATTTTACTATAAAGGGCAATAACTCCTAAAGTGGTCAACTGACCATTTTGGTCATGTTGACTTATTTGTAGATCTTACTTTGCTGAACATTATTGCTGTTTACAGTTTATCTCTATCTATAATAATATTCAAGATAATAACCAAAAACAGCAAAATTTCCTTAAAATTACCATTTCAGGGGCAGCAACCCAACAACCGATTATCCGATTCATCTGAAAATTTCAGGGCAGATAGATCGTGACCTGATCATCAATTTTACTTCCTGTCAGATTTGCTCTAAATGCTTTGGTTTTTGAGTTATAAGCCAAAAACTGCATTTTACCCCTATGTTCTATTTTTAGCCATGGCGGCCATCTTCGTTGGTTGGCCGGGTCACTGGACACATTTTTTTAACTAGATACCCCAATGATGTTTATGGCCAAGTTTGGTTAAATTTGGCCCAGTAGTTTTAGAGGAGAATATTTTTCTAAAAGATTACTAAGATTTACGAAAAATGGTAAACAATTGACTATAAAGGGCAATAACTCCTAAAGTGGTCAACTGACCATTTTGGTCATGTTGACTTATTTGTAGATCTTACTTTGCTGAACATTATTGCTGTTTATAGTTTATCTCTATCTATAATAATATTCAAGATAATAACCAAAAACAGCAAAATTTCCTTAAAATTACAATTTCAGGGGCAGCAACGCAACAACGGAAAGTCCAATTCATCTGAAAATTTCAGGGCAGCTAGATCTTGACCTGATGAACAATTTTACCACGTGACAGATTTGCTCTAAATGCTTTGGTTTTTGAGTTATAAGCCAAAAACTGCATTTTACCCCTATGTTCTATGTTTAGCCATGGCGGCCATCTTGGTTGGTTGGGCGGGGCACCGGACACATTTTTTAAACTAGATACCCCAATGATGATTGTGGCCAAGTTTGATTAAATTTGGCCCAGTAGTTTCAGAGGAGAAGATTTTTGTAAAAGTTAACGCAGGACTACGACGGACGACGACGACGGACGACGGACGACGGACGACGGACGACGGACGACGGACGCCGGACGCCGGACGCCAAGTGATGAGAAAAGCTCACTTGGCCTTTCGGCCAGGTGAGCTAAAAACAGCAGCCACAGGCTTAACTATGTGAATTCCAATTTTGCTTTATCATGCACATTGGTCTTTTGATGTTGTCCCTAGAAACTTCAGTCTTACACTGAATTTATACATTTTGCTTTGAGACCAAAATATTGTCAAAAAATTATTAAAACAAAACTTCATTTTCAGATTATGAAAGGGTCTTCGGAAACACTCAGAAAGCATGATTTTGCATCATTTGTTCTATAGCTTCTTGGGCCTTCAGTGGCTCCAAAACCCTTCAAAAAAAAATTTCCTCGCTCCGCTCGGCATAGTATGTTTGCAAATACGTTTAAAAGTGCCTAGTTATAACTAAACTTTAATACTATGTATGTATGCAATACATGTATATGCAGTTGGGAATTTAAAAGATTCATTTCTGCATAGGGGGATGGTTAATCTAATTAAATGGTACATAATGACTTGACTATACTATATGTATTATTTATAATAAACAAATCATTTAAAAAATTGTATGTTTTCGAATATCAAAAATATAGTTATGAAAATGAATAATCAGTCCCTTGCTTTAATGAAAATGAAAAATCTTGCTTCAATAGTGCAGAAAATGAATCATCTGTCCTCTTAGTTTACAAAAATAAATAACCGATAAAAAACTAATCTTCCTGACCCCCCCCCCCCCCCCCCCCCCCCCAGAATATCAAATGGTCGTCCCCTTAGTGAAAATTTACAAATTTTAGGATACTTGTTAAAAATTGCCTAAAAAGGGCAATAACTCCCTAGGGGGTCAATTGACCATTTTGGTCATGTTGACTTATTTTTGGGTCTTACTTTGCTCTACATTATTGCTGTTTACAGTTTATCTCTATCTATAGTGAGATAAACCAAAAACAGCAAAGTTTCCTTAAAATTACCAATTCAGGGGCAGTAACCTATCAACGGGTTGTCTGATTCATCTGAAAATTTCAGGGCAGATAAATCTTGACCTGATTAACACTTTTACCCCGTCAGATTTGCTGTAAATGCTTTGGGTTTTGAGTTATAAGCCAAAAACTGCATTTTACCCCTATGTTCTATTTTTAGCCGTGGCGGCCATCTTGGTTGGTATGCCGGATCACCGGACACAATTTTTAAACTAGATACCCCAATGATGATTGTGGCTAAGTTTGGTTAAATTTGGCCCAGTAGTTTCAGAGGAGAAGATTTTTGTAAAAGTTTACGGACGACGGACGACGGACGCCAAGTGATGAGAAAAGCTCACTTGGCCCTATTGGCCAGGTGAGCTAAAAACTGCAAAATTTCCTTAAAATTGCCAATTAAGGGAAAAAAAACCAATCATGTTTACTTTGTAGTTTCCGGACAATTACTTTTGTGTAAGTTTTGGGATCTATCTGGCATATTGCGCATACGATTTTTGAAATCTTCGACCACATTTACCTAGTGTCAGAAACCTATATAACGTCATTTCACAATTCAAATTCAGATAGTACGAAGCTTTAATATTGTGTCCAAATTTGCCCCAACTGTTCAGGGTTCGACCTCTGCGGACAGCGAAGCATTTTAAATGTTTTACTACAAAACGAGCTGATGTGATTCATAGTTCCTGTTGCTTTCTTCATATGGTGAGCCAGGCCAGCATAGGCGTATCTAGGGGTGCCTGGAAAAATTTGGTTGATTATATATATAGGGAATCACTGACGCGTAACTGGAGCGGCCCCCTTTTTATGTCATCCATCGGGTCCGCCTTACAAAAAGTTCTGGATCCGCCACTGCCCAGTTCTGCTTTTGAAGTGTTTGGAACAATGAGTACAAATCAGGCCTTCTCCATGCTATCAGTTTTCATGCTCATTGAGAAGTCTTAAAATTTTAATTCACACTGGTCACATTTGTGTAACTCATTAGTGTGGATCTTCTTATGCCTGGGAAAACTAGCTACCCATTTTGTCTTGAAAGGACGATACGTGCATTGGTATGAAGACCCCTCCTACTTAACTTTAGTTCTGTGGTTCATCTTCACTTGACTCCCGTAGAACCCCAAATGCTTCAAAATTCATATTCTGAAGGAAAATAGTTTTAGCTCGATTATTGCTTGCATGTTCTTTACTGTATAAAATGAAACGACATGTGACATATAAATTATCCAAAGTCATCAAAGCGTGAAATGCAAGTCAAGTTGTGTAGGGCAAACTTTTTCTGTCAAAAATATAAACTGATAAAGTTGCATTGGTACATGATGTACGTGTTGTAGAGCACCCTTGATACTACTGCAGAGGTCGAACCATAAACAGTTTGGGGTAAGTATGTACACAACATTTAAGCAAGAAAAAATTGGCATGCATTTGAAAATATATTTCTTTAATCTAAAACAGTTACAATTTCAACTCTTAAATGATCCACATGTTGTTATATTATGACTACAATGTATTATATTTAAAATAAATATTAATTCTATTGAATTTAATGGATTGTTCAATCAAACTTTCCATCTCAAGCAAGTCGGCTGAATTAGGAATTTATTGCATAAAAATGAATAAAATTTATACAGTGAAAATGCACCGCATATACAATACTAATGAATCGCTCTACAGTGAAAATGAAAGTAAAGTATCATTATTCAACAGTAAACATGACTCGCATAAAGATAGCATCATAGTGGAATTCAATACAATATGGACCAACTGAATAACAAAAGCTATTCTACGTTATACAACATTAATAATTGTGTTGAAATGAATATTTTTCTTCAACTACATCTTTCCTGCTTGTTTTTATTCACCCGCACGATTTGTTCGTAAAACGTCCTAAATATTCACCTATTTCTGTATATATTTCACGTATGGATGGCTCTCGGCGCGATAAAAACCCGTTCCCATCTCTTACTTTGTCTAACTTATATTATTTATTACTAAACATTTACATTTGAACTATTTTTCTTCATTTTCTTCAAATATCTGATAATTTTTTCGTCTGTTTATTTACCATTCTACATCAGAAATGCATGGCATATACAGTTAAAATGGTATTTTAGGATCCGCACTTTACATACACTGGTACCTTAAACATTTAAAATGTCTTTTCTGATTTATTGGGATGTAGGGTTTCTGTTTTATTTACACAAATGCAACACCATTTATTCATAGTTTAAGTAATTGAATTATAATAAAATTCTTTACTGTATTGCTATCTATAAGAAAAATGTCATTAGTACAATAATTGTAGTGTTATATTTGTTGTTAGTTTGGATGTACAATTCTGAGGAGCCAAACATTAAACTTTTTTTCTTAATCTGATTTTTGGGAGTGGAAAAAATCATATGGTGGTGCACTTTATTTTTTGCTACATTTTTGAATGTACCCAATTTTGATGATTTCCTATTTTTCATCCATTTTTACAAATTTTTGGGCTATATCATTAAAAAAATCAGTTTCACAATTGAACTTATTTTTATACTTTCACTAAAGATATTAAAGTGGAACAATCTGAATAAATTTGATTTAAAAATATAGGTAGGTTTTAATATAAGATAGATTTATAAAATTTCGTGCCTTTTCGTGTCAAATTTACCATGTTGCCAATTTTGTAAATTTGGGATTTTTTTATTTTTTTTTAGAACAAAAAGCATATTATTTTAAATTCTTTGTAATTTTATTAAAATGTTTGAAGAAAATACATATCGGATATCTAAGAAATTTAAAATGAAAAAAAATGATATGGGATGTTCATGTATCTGATAAAATCATTTCTTGTAGCCCTAACCCATTTTCGCAACATTTTGGCGAATGAGACTGACTTGATTGGTTATAAAATTTGAAAATTTTATTACACAAAAAATACTTATTGTAAATACACAATTTTTTCACAGAGTTAAGTTTCATTATAATTTTTTTTAAATTCGTTGATATTTCCCACTTGTATCACATGTTTTTGAAATAATTCCAGAACGAGATTTCAACGAGACTGAAACATCAGAAGAGTACATCCTTAACGTTCAGTGGCAAATATTTCATTCATATTCAGGACGGAAAAAAATTAAATACTATAGGAAGGTCCTATAATAGAAGACGTAGGTCGAGGTAATTGAGATGCCACTAGAAATGTAGGGTATTTTGGATAGAGACAGAAATATATTCTTGCAACAGGCCATCTGCGAACCCCGCAGAAGTTGTTTCTTGTGTTCCTATCATGCAGAGATCGTTTCACTCTCTTTAACATGAGCCCCTCGGATATAACGTACTGACGTGACCGCGAAATAAGTCATGTACATCTCACACAGACAAACAGTCGCACCAATTTGGCAAGGGGTTTACTGCTGGACAGTAATCACCATAATTTTATTTATGTCCGTATGGGGGGTTCAATAGTTATATAACTAAAATATAATTGAATGAAAGAGATATAAAAGCAAGCTGTTAGAAAGCGTTATGTTTCGCCTATGCAACATATTAGTTTAAACAGTATTTATTAATAATATTAATATAACAATCAAGCAGTACCATGCTACCTAAAATTCAAACATGGGATTTGGAAACAAGTTTGGAAATTTTTTTATAAATCCGTCTCTGTAACATATTATAAGCTTACTAATTGTTGACGCGGGGGACACGAATATGTCTCAATTCTGTCGCAGGCGAAACAAAATGGCCAGTATTTGCAACATGACGAAATCCTTATTAACCTTGTAGCATGGTTACGACACATACACACAATGGAAGGTTGATTATAATCTCTAAACAAATACTTTGAAAACCAATAGACAACCCTCGGTTGGTTTCAATTCTCTCCATCTATCCATTAAAATCCGTGTTTGGACGAATGCTTAGCAACTTGACCAGGTATTTGATTAACACAGAATAATTCATTGCTTTTTTAAATTTGATTTTAGCTACATCGGGTGGAAGTGTTTACATCAGATGGGGACGGAAAGATTGTCCGTCAAACGGTACAGACATAGTTTATACAGGTAAGATTCGTTAAAAACATGTGAAAAAAATCATATATGTGTAGGATTAGGTGGTGCTATAGGATGCTGAAGTGTGATGTTCACGCTGAAGTGCGATGGCCACGCTGCAGTGCGATAGTTAGTTCTTTGGTGTGCGATGGATTCTATATACTACGCATGATGGATAGTTGAAAATATCTATCCATGTCTAATTAATAGGTTGAGGAGGAGTAGATTTTCTAATAGCTAATAGATAATTATGCGTTTGCTAGTGTCCATGTATGAGTATGTATGTGGTTTTTTTTTACATTGGCTAGAGGTATAAGAGGAACGTTAAGATTTTTCAAAACATGTTCAACCCCGCTGCAATCCTGCGCTTGTCCGAATTCAGGAGCTTCTGACCTTTTAAAGTCTTTTATGCTTTTTGTAAGTTAATTTATATGTTTTGGAGTTTAGTATGACGTCCATTATCACTGAACTAGTACACATTTTTGTTTAGGGGCCAGCTAAATCACACCTCCGGGTGCAGGATTTTCTTGCTGTGTTGAAGACCCATTGGTGGCCTCGGATGTTTTCCTGCTCTATGCTGGGGTGTTAATTGTCTGTTTTATACAATTCCCATTTTCATTTGCAATTTTATGTCCTTCGTACAGTTGCAAAAAATAAAGTTGATTTCATTTTAATTTTTTCTGCATGTGAACATTATTCTGCGTTAATATATCATCTGTACTTTATTTCTCTCATGCATTCCTTGTTTATCGTAATATCATAAACACGAAGAGTCCATTTACGGCCCTGGTTGTACGATGAGAAGAAAGTGCTCCATGGTACGTAAAAAAGAACTTTTGAAGGTTTCTAAAAAAAAATCCGCTTCAGTGGGTTCCCCATCTCCACCAATCACACCCAATCACATAGAATTTTAAGTGTTAGAGCTTCTAATTAGCTTTAAAATCCTGAAAAATTGCTTATATCAAAAATAATGATTACTCATCGAAGTGTATGGCCTTTGTTAGTCTTGTATGATTTTTAATTTCAGTTTCTTGTGTATAATTAAGAGTAATATGACGTTCATTATCACTGAACTAGTATTTATATGTGTGTAGGGGCCAGCCGAAGGACGCCTCCGGGTGCGGGAGTTTCTCGCTGCATTGAAGACCCATTGTTGGCCTTCGGTTGTTGTCTGCTCTATGGTCGAGTTGTTGTCTCTTGACACATTCCCCATTTCTATTCTCAATTTATTTGTATAGTCCATCGAACATCGTGGTAGCTATCAACAATATAGCGTCTCGATGCAACCAATTAAACAACCTTCAGCGTCAAACCATCCCACACCATCGTGACCATCGCAGTTCGGAGTACCATCGACATTCAATATTCAATACACACATGTATATTCAATATTAGGTCAATGTTAGACAAATATATTAAATGTTGTGTATTAGGCTTAGAAACTTCAAAATACTCATTCAAATGGTAAACACAAGTACAAAGTTGAAGACCATAACATTGTAATTAACTGGCTGTTTCTGTATTGGCACTGATATAGATTCAAGGTTTGCTGTATTGGCCTCGAGACCCGTAGGGTCGAGGTCCAATACAAGTGACCGAGAATCTATACCAGTGCCAATACAGAAACAGCCAGTTCATAACACTTTTATTAAATGATTATAAAAAAAATAAAAACCGTAATCAATACAGGCCCAATACGGCTTTTTCCCGTTTTTACCTGTATTGGCCCTGTTTTTCCTGTATTGACCCTGTTTTTCTAAAAAAAAAAAAGTGATCAATACAGGGCCAATACGTCTTTTTCCCGCTTTTTTCTGTATTGGCCCTGTTCGAAGAGCAATATTAAATCTTGCATTATATTGACAGTGAAACGTTTTCAGTATTGCACATGCTGATTTATTCGTATTCGGGCTTATTTGCTCATATCATTTAATAAAGTGTAAAAAAAATCCCCAAGTTTTTTTTCAATACAGCTCAATCCTTAGTTTGTCGAACAATTTGTTTTGTAGACATTAATTTACAGATATGACAATATCAATGATATTTCATGTCACACAGAAGTGTTGTGTTTTACTAATCAATCGATCTACATGTTATAAAAAGTTGAAAAGGTTAATCGTCCGAGATGTTAATTTAATTTCTCTCCTTTTTAGAACTTGGTTATATGTTGTCGTGTTTATTCCAATTTGAATGAATATATTGTCGCATTGCGTATGCATCATTGGTATCGATTGATTGGATTGATTGATAGGATTGATTGATTAGCTAATTGATTGTTGGTGATACATGTAAGCCCCACTTACAGCACTATATTGACTTTATCGTGGCGTTCAGTTTTTATTGATGGTTGCAGCCAGTGTGCCCGAAAAGAACATCTGTCCTTCGTCTTTATTTTTAACCTTTACACCTACATATTTATTAATACTACTAATAATCATGATATTGTGACTTTTTACGATTTTCTGGGACGATCTTTGTCTACTGATTTATATTGATGGAGACATTTAGATACCAAACTAGTCAGTACATTAGGCTACAGACGACGTGTTGTAGTGTCCCTTCTGACTTGATATGATGGATATCTCTAGTCATATAAAGGTCAGTACATTAGGCTACAGACGACATGTTGTAGTGTCCCTTCTGACTTAATATGATGGATATCTCTCGTCATTTAAAGGCCAGTATATTAGGATACAGACGACATTGGTGTTGTATTGTCCCTTCTGACGTAATATGATGGATATCTGTAGTCATATAAAGGTCAGTACATTAGGTTACAGACGACATTGGTGTTGAAGTGTCCCTTCTGACTTAATATGATGGATATGTCTAGTTATTTAAAGGTCAGTACATTAGGCTACAGACGACATGTTGAAGTGTCCCTTCTGACTCAATATGATGGATATCTCTAGTCATTTAAAGGTAAGAAAACAATATAAACCGTATTGGTCGCAAGATTTTGTTTTTAACATAACGTTATTTCATTGTTTTTAACAGAACGTTGTTTCACTATTTAGTTTTGTGCTTTTCTTATATATCACATAATGATTCTCTGACAAGTTGATTCTCATTGTGTTCTTTAGTGGTCGGTAGAATTGGTCGCTAGATTGATTGGTCTCTAGGATTGGTCGCTAGCTTGAGTCTGGTGATGTTTGATATTTTATGCAGTTATAATCATTATTATATGTAATAGATAATTAAAGAAAAGTATATTAATACATTGGAGTATTGCAATTGTATTTAGGAATGGGAGCTGGTGGTCACTTTGCAAATATTGGAAGGAATGCTAATCCTCTTTGCATACCCCATGATCCGGAAGTTGGACAAAAAAACACAGATGGTGCATTTGGAGCTGTCTTTGGAATGGAGTACCAGACAAACTCGTTTGGTAAACACATGAAAGGAAAGGACGTACCATGCGCTGTTTGTCGAACAGAACGACCAACATTTTTAATGATCCCAGGCCATACGCAGTGTAAAGATGGATGGACAAAAGAATACAGCGGGCATCTTATGTCAGGTCACCATGCACATGCTGGTTCATCGAATTACTTATGCGTAGATGGCGCTCCTGATACATTAGTAAATGGGACCCGCAATGCATTGAGTGGATACCTGTTGTATGGTGTTGTTTCCTACTGCACGTCACTTCATTGTCCACCATATAAACACAATACGCTGTTCAATTGTGTTGTGTGCTCGAAATAGAACTAAGCATTTAGTTGTTTTCAAATTAGAATTAAAAGTCAATCAATAAGAGTTTAAATTTCTCTGTAGGTGACCTTTTTCTCTGTGTGTTGAACTATGTCACTTGTTACGGTCAGAAATCACCCTTAAATTGTAGCCAACAAAAGACACAAATCAATAATAAAATTTAACAAGATTTATTATACAAAAGTTTACAAGAAGTATTACACAAATATTTCTGTCAACTTAACTGTCAAAATATGAGTCCAATCTTTATCTGTATTCGGAAATTTTCTCTGAATCCAATCTGAATAATACGTCCACTACTAAGGTAACAATTTAGTATGATGTTGTTTGTAGAATAAAAGTGTCAATCCAAATGCTGTGAACACTAATGTCTATCGATGTCTAAGTCTGGAAGTTTAACTTTAGCGTCTGTACTCTATATATATATATAGTCACAGAAATATGTAGAACACCGTAGAAAAGGAAAGTCTTAGCAAGTTACAACGGAAGTTTCTAGTAAAATGTAGAAGTTTAAATAATGCATATTTTATTAGGATCATTCTGGAATCATTATATATGTAAGTCAAATGGAAAGTTCCAATCATTTAGTGATTGTTCCAGTGATTTCTAAACTGCACAGTTATAAGATTATTTTGTAAACAACTATCAGGCCACACAACACAAATTAGGCCAACATAATAAAATATGATAATAACAATACCATAACACACTATTCTAGCCATTTAGTCCATGTATTGAAAGGGTAAACGAATGGAATATTTGTATTGTGCAACATGTATATGATTCTTGTAAACAGTAGCTATAGTAGCAACGTCGTTCATAAGACACAATTTTTGGACGATAAAACCAATAAGAATAAACAACTGACATTTATTTTATAATGACTGGATCTGCACCTTTATCAATCAATTGTGTGGGCTACACGCGAGTCTGGCGCACATAATTATATCCTTGGTATCTTTGATGACTGATATTGCTACATGTATGTAATTGAATATTTATACACTAGATATAGAAATTAGAAAATGGGTAACTCTCCACAAGAGACCAAATGACCATAGCTACTATAGGTCATTGTATTGCCTTCAACAATGCGCAAAACCCGTACAGTCTAGTCAGCTTGAAACAGGCGTGAAACAACTCAAACGAAAAAACTAACGATTTGAATAATGTATAAAACAATGAACATAAACAAATATGATTAAGAGCAACAATTGACAACCACTGAATAACAAGCCCCTGACTTAGGACAGACACTTACATAATTGGGCGGGGTTGAACTATATTCACATTAACACATAGGATGCAGAAACATACACCACGGGACATTGGGACTTTTGGCTGTTTTATGCTCTTTCGTTAGGTTGTTGTCTCTTTGACATATTCCTCATTTCCGTTTCCATTCTCAATTTTATCCTTTTTTATGTTTATCATATTTTTTTTTAAAACATGGCTTTGTAACATTATATAATTGAGCTGCGTCGGATAGAAATCAATCTTATGCAAATGCATATCAATACTGATGATTATTTACTTCGGGTTGAAAAATGCAAATAATACAACATCTATGCAAAGTCAGTAAATGTTTGAAAATTTCGTTGATATATGTTTTTATAATCACTTGTCTACTGATAAATGATGTCTGTTGACCTTTATTCTACAGGATCGTTATGCATAGAAAGCATGAAATATGTCATAAAGTTAAACAAAATGCGCTTGTATGAAGCTTTAGTTAGATGTACCATTTACATTATATATGTAACATCATCTAAATATAAAATATAAGCATCACACAGTGAAGGAGAATATGTCAGTTAAATTTTATTTTGAGCAAACAACGCAGTTAAAAATACTGTTTTGTACATAAGGAGGGCACTTGAGGGATCCACAATAAGCCTTGACTGGGAATATAGTATACCCATTTTCATTCTGAACTCCTCCTTCTAATACCTCGGGCGAGTGATCCATACAAATCTATGAGGACGCTCCGGGCTCATCATAATGACCAGATGCTAGTAGTCCCTTATATTCCGTAGTCCATCCTTTGTAACAATTTATTTTTCCTGGTACCATTAATATAGATGTCACGTTAATGGCCCTACAAACAGCACATGGGACATCTTTATCATAAAGGTTTTTCCCAAAAGCTACATCGTTATATTCCATTCCATACATAGTTTGGAAAAGGCCAGTAGAGCTAACAGGCCCAAGGTCGGGATCATGTGGTACGCATACTGGAGTCGCAGATCGTCCTTTATTATTATAATTACCTCCTCCTCCTAAACCTATAAAATATTTGAAATGAAAATACCACTTGCAATAAACTTATATACGAATTCAATAGATGTTTGTTCATTACTGTTTTTAACATTTTTTTCAAGTGCTTACATATCTTTGCATCATGTTAATTTTTGTGAGCTTACATTATATGTGTTATTAGTCATATTTGACATAAGAGCTCATCCTCATATTAGGGCAATCAAGCAATTAATTTATGAAAATTTAAACAGTAATTAAATCAAACCTGAATAAACAAGTTCAGTTCCATTTCTGGTACACGTTTTTCTTCCCCATTGTGTATAAACTGATCCTGTTGGACCTTAAAACAATAATCAAAAAGTTATTAAAGGTAAAAGAGCTTCTACATTTAAATTGAACAATTACTCATTCTTATACATTTTTTTAACATATTATATGAAATTACACAGACCTGGAAAAATTCAATAACATGAGTTTGCTATCTATAATATCTATTTTTATGTTTATCACGGTACATATAACCATCGGCAGTACTCGGAGATACCACGATTGTTAATATACTTTCCTGACACAAATTTTGATACATATCATCATACTATGCTTTGTAAGTTGTTTATTTTAGACTTTTAATAAATTGGATAAACTTTTAGTATGCTAGTGTCTCTTTAAAGGGGGACTAGTTGTCAAATTCATGGTCACCAATCTGACTCAAATTCTCATATTTGATATATAACAATGTAAAACATTTATCCAACCTATCAAAAGTCTAAAATAAACAGTTTACAGAGCATGGGATCGATAATATGTAGGTTCGTTTAGTGTGTATTTCAAGCCTCGGTCACACCTTACCGGATGTCACGAACGGACGCCTAACGGATGAAAATAAAAGTTGTCCGTTGACAAAATTGTTCTCCGTTTGGAGTCCGTTGATGTGCTGACCGAATAAAACGGACGCGTAACGAATGCATAACGGACACACACCGGATATGAAACGTACGAGAAACGGAAACGTACCGGACAGAACGGATGTCGAACGTACATCCAACGGACGAGTACCGCATAAAACGGACACCTAACGGAGGCGTAACGGATGAAACGGATGAACAAGATTTACAGACAATTTAAAGGCGACAATAATAATACATGTAAATCGCATAAATATTCAAAAAGTTCTATGTTACTGGTTTTGGTTTGTTTTTCAAAATGCCACCAAAGGGTAGTGTCTGGCCCGAATAAGAGCTGCTTGATAGTGAAGACATACACTCACTTTAAGATCGATTATGAAAAATAAGAATTAATGACACTCAAGAAATCTGACATACCAATAATTGTTATTTCTGACGCGATATTTTCAATTGGCATTTATCCGTTTCAGATCCGTTCATCATCCGTTTTAGACGTTATACGTCCAGTAGAAGTCCGTTTCACATTCGTTCGACATCCGTTTTATCCGTTAAACGTCCGGTAGACGTCCGTTGGTGAGTTTGTCTACCAGACTTCCAACGGATGTTTAACGGACAAGTAACGGATGCGAAACGGAAACGAAACGGACGAGTACCGTACAAAACGGACGCATAACAGACGCCTAACGGACGTTCAATAGACATTTTATCCGTTGGACGTCCGTTCAAAGTTTTGAACATGCGTTTAACGGACAGAACGGACGTCGACGGATAAAACATACGCTAAACGGACATGAAACGGATATGAACGGACGTCTAACGGATAAGAACGGACGTCTAACGGACATGAACGGATTGAAAAAAGTAATCCGTTAGGCGTCCGTTCGAGCTATCCAGTAAGGTGTGATCGAGGCTTTAGTCCAGACGCCATCTAATTAACTATCGATTTGACCTCAGATGACCATATAAGCGATATAAACATAAATAAAGATATGAATAGATTAAGTCAACACGTACAATTGGATTTTTGTAGGTCTGTTTGATTTTATTTTATAGATAAAAAAAAAATGTTTCTCATTGTTTTTACCCGTATTAAAATGATTTATGTGGATCTCATCAGTTATCAAATGATTTACCCTTGATTCACTTTCATTGTTGACATTCTTTTCCTTTAAATAACCAGTACACGTACAAAGAATGCGTTGTCAATCTTTAGCTAGGGATTAAATTGAAGTTCAAATGAATACGGATTTAATGAGGTCGAGTTATTCACTTGCAAGTGAATAATTAATTGTCAATGTTGCTTGGGTTAGTTTGACAAAATTGAACCCTTTTGGTTGCTAAAAGCCAATTATTATTTCACTATCTTACTTTCATTATTGAATGAACCAAAAAAATCTTACTTTAGATTTTGTATATACCTCGTAGCTAGTGCCCCTTTAAGCTAGTATACCTATTTTTATGAATTAAAAACAAAAGCATACAACTAAAAGTTTTTTAATTTGAAAACTTTTCATTTTTGTGTTTTTATGTTCTTTTTAGCAAAGAGAAACAAGTAGTTAGTAAGAAACCTTATTCTTCAAAAGCTTGGTACACCAAATAACATAACTAAATATATCAAAGGACAACCAATGACTAAGATAAGCACACGAGCCTCCCGTAAATTAATCCTGTCTATTTGAAGCACATCAGTATAAAGTCATACATATGTATTCAACATGTCACAGTATTTGTATCCGACTTACTTTGTAAATTTGCAATTTCAGCCGTCTGTTGTTGTAACGTAGTCTTTAAATTTGCAATTTCAGTCGTCTGTTGCTGTATCAAAGTAGACTGGGAAACTACAGTCTGTTTTATGGTCTCCATGGCGGATTTCAATGTCTGGATATCTCGGTGTAATTGCAAATTATCCGCATAATCAGGATCCGTCAGCAGAATACGTTTTTCATCATACGTCGCTAAAATACTTCCATGATAGAATATCAAATTAACAAGAAAATATATGACAAACCCTGCCATTATTTCTGTCTTGTATGCTATACACGATAGCGGATTCTTATCTATATATTTGGTCATTCAAACTGTATTTTTAGATTTTACATGCACTGCTTGCATGTCTTGTGGAATGACATTATATCATTTGCTCCCTTTCTAATTTGTTTCATGAAGTCAGTGTTTTTTGTTTTTCTGATATGACTCTTAATGAGGTATTTGCACCAGGGCGTTAAAGGAACAACAATGAAGCTGTGTTATATATTCAGTTGTTTTGGTTTCTAAGCCACCATCGTTTTAATATTGTATTTACTTTCAAAACTCTAGGTGAAAGAAGAACCAGGGGATGGTCATAACAAACACGTGTTTCATGCACGCTTCATATAACATCCTATATTAAACTCTAAAAAGTTTCAACGTTATGCAATAATAGTATGCTAGCATAACAGAAATAAACAATATCAAAACATAATAAATGATATGACCGTCATTGTTATAATAGCATCCGACAATAATCAAATAATTAACACATTAACATTTACATTTTTTGGGGGGTGGGACTTTTTTTTTGCTTTTTAGCAAAGAGACACATGTTATTGCTAGAAAAGTGGATCCGCGCCTAAACTGAAGTAATGTTGCTAAACATTTTAATGTTGTGTCGTTGTTCTCCTCTTATATTTAATGCGTTTCCCTCAGTTTTAGTTTGTAACCCGGATTTGTTTTTTTCTATCGATTTATGAGTTTCGAACAGCGGTATACTACTGTTGCCTTTATGTAATGAAAAAAGTTTTATGGGATGTGGGAACATGATTTTTTTTTTACTTCGTCAGTACATCACAGATATATGAACACAAATTGTCGTAAATCGGTATTTATGTATTGAAAATGTATAAAACAAATCATAGCATGTTCCTTCCAAAATTTAAAACTTGGAAATATGTTATGCTTTCCAATAAGGTATCATCCACCAGAGAACAAACGACGTAGAAGCTAGCATCTTTAAGTCATACAACCGCCTTCATCAAGGAACACAACTCAAATCAAACTATTACAGGCCCTGAAATTACAAATGTTTATTAACTTAAACGAGAACCCGGCCTGATTTATGTTTAGGTTAATAAAAATAATAATATTTCCCAAATATGGCGCAGAGGTACAACAGCACGTCACAAGATTAAACTAAACAACACGATATAAAAACGAAATAGCTATCTTAATATATGAATATCGAAATATGCATTTAAAAATGGCGATTTACAATGTAGCTCTGAATTGTGTGGTCTGCAAAGAACGTGCGGAAATCACTAAACATTTCTGTTGTAACTTTGTGTTTTAATCGGCAATTGCAGCTGAAGATATTTATAAACTTGAAATTTCCGCCGTCTTTTGTTGTAACTTTGTCTTTATATGTACCGATTATCAGGTTGTCTGCATGTTGATATCGTAAAATATCAGCTGCGAGACATAATATGAAGCTTTTTGTCGAGTAAGCACAGCGAACGATATCAAAAAGCCTTCATATTATGTCGAGCAGCTGATATTTTACAATATTAATATGCCGATAACCTGATAATCGATTTATCGGGCTGTATTTGCGTCTTTTGGAAGTATTGTCTTAGTTTTACCAGCAACTGGAAGTTGACTTGATAAGTTCGGGTCAAACTTATCAACGTCGGTTCAAACATTATGACGTCGCTGATATGCCCGGGTCAAAGTTATTAAGGCCAGGTCAACGTATTTGGCGTCACAAAGCCGTGATATGGAGTTTTATTAAGAGCTGAGCAAATTGATATAGACAGTTGGACGACCGATAAATGCAATTTCAGCAGTGTTCGTTTGCAAATTTGCAATTTCAGGTGTCTGTTTCTGTATTAAAGAAGACTGAGAAACTACAATTATGCTCTCCGTGGCTGAGTTCAATGTCTGGATATCTCGGTGTAATTGTTGATTATCTGCTTATCAGGATCTGTTAGCAGAATACGTTTTTCGTCATGTGTCGCTAAGATACTTTTTGAATAGAATAAAAAAATTAATATGACAGACCTTGTCATTTATCTGCCGTGAACTCTATACACGAACAATGCGAAATGACGTTTTTAAATTTGGGAAATAAGATAAATTTGATAAATACTAAAATATCAAGGTATTTATGTATGTACATAGCTTATGGTTTAGCTAGCTATAAAGCCCAGTTTAATCCAACATTTTCTACATGAGAAAATTGTTGTGTTTGAGCTTTTGATTTTGCCATTTGTTGAGAAACTTTCCGTTTAGAATTTTCCGCGGTGTTCGGTATTTTTTGTTATTATCAAACAAACTATTTTTTATTTAAGTTTTAGCCTTCCAAATTGAAGAGGATGGACGAATAAGGTCAGTGTTATAACCATGATAACATTACATATGTTGCATCACTTTTAATATATCGTGCGACATGTACGATTTCAGTTGTACATAAACAAAAAAGATTATGTATGTGAAGTCAACAGCCGGTTCGTTATACGATATTCAATATCCAACCGGCTGCTAGCAGTCGGTTGGATATTCAAAATTAAATTGAAAATCATAAAAAAAATCCTAAATAACATTAAAAGCATGATTTTCATAGTTAAGATCTGATAAGATACGTAGAAAATTGTTTCATGACCTCTCCAAACTGTCGTAAATTCTCGTTGTTCTCAAATATAAACCGTTTTCTAACTTGCATATTTGTCTTTATGTAACATAGATTGTTGTTAATAAAAAAAACTTCAAAGATGTACTTTTATTATTGATATTTCTTAAAGCAAAGAGAAAAACTGCTAACTCTAGAAAACATAAAATTAAGTAATATAATAGAAATATTTATGGAAAGCCCAAAAAAGAAATATATAGTGAAAACCTAGCTGAGGCCGCTTAAATGAGGATGAACCCCCCCCCCCCCCTGGTCTTTTAATGTCCATAAAATTTGACTAAATCAAACACTCTCTATATATAAAGGTTGTATTAGAAGGATTTCCCAGAATAATGTTATATTCGATATCTATGGAGGGCTTTTATTGTCACTTTTTCAGCTAAAAATTATCAAAATTGTAGGACAAAGGGCACAGGGCAATTGAGATAGCCCCCTGATCTATGAATCTGCCTAATTTTAAGCAGACATTCAGTCAATAGGTAGATACAAACGTGACTAAAAGGAATTTGGGTACACTTCCTGTCTTTCATGTTTACGGAGCGCCCAGAGTGCCAGTTGAAAAGTACAGGGGGTCTGACCATCATTTAAGCGGTCTCAGGTAGGTTTTCGCTATATATTTTGAATATCAAACTGGCACTTTGGGCCCTCCGTAAACATAGAAGACAGGAAGTACACCCAAATTTCTTTAAGTCTCGTTTGTATCTACCTATTAACTAACTGTCTGCTTAATTTAAGGCAGATTGAGAGATCAGAGGGCTATCACCATTGCCCTGTGCCCTTTGTCCTGAAATTTTTACAATTTTAACTGAAAAGTTACAATCTAAGCCCTCCATAGATATCGAAGATATCATTATTCTCGCAAATCATGATCGTCATTTAAAAGGTCTAAGGTAGGTTTTCGCAATATATTTTGAATATCAAACTGGCACTTTGAGCCCTCCGCAAACATAGAAGACAGGAAGTGTACACAAATTCCTTTTCGTCTCGTTTGTATTTACCTATTAACTAACTGTCTGCTTAATATTAGGCAGATTGAGAGATCAGGGGGATATCACCATTGCCCTGTGCCATTTGTCTTAAGATTTTGACAATTTTAACTGGGTTTACACTATATATTTCTGTTTCTTGGGCTTTCCATATTTATTTCTATTTATATTTCTAAATGTTTCAAGAGTCATCGGGTTTTGTTTTTATTTAAAGAAATATAAGATAGAAAATAACTTTTTTTGATGTCTTTTTATTGATAAAAACCTATATTTCATAAAGGCAAATATGCAACTTACATAAGCATTGATAAGGGTTTATATTCGAGGACAACGAGAGTTTAAGACAACCTGATGGGGTCATAAAACGATTTCCTATGTATCTTTTCGCTCCTTTGAACTATTAAAATCATGCTTTTAATGTTATCAAATATTATATTTTTTTATGATTTTCAAATAAATTTGAATATCGAATATCGAGTAACGAACCGGCTGCTAATTTCACATCCATACATATAAGTGTAAATACTTTTAATCTATTGTACTACAGAAAAAAATTGAAGATTTATGCCACTGAAGTAAGACATCGCTTTTTACACTAACATAAGTTTTATTCATTTTACCTTCTTTTCTTATTAAGAGAGTATTTTAAGTTGTGAAATTGTAGATCTTTTTTTTCTATGAGTTTAGACGAAGTGCAATAATTGCAGGAAATCAGGGAAATATATAAATATGTGCAGTAAACTTCAATGAGCAAGACACCAAGGGACAAAAACTGATATACAGTGCAGTCAACTTAACTAAACTAAACTAACACAAAACACAATCATATCGTCATTTATAATCAGTTGAATCCTTAAAGAAAAAAAGACACTATTGTTTATACGCATCGCTTTTGGCGCTGCTATAGGATGGTAAACGTATGATGACGTCGCTGTTTTTGAGTGCGTCGATTTTAAAAATGGCGGCCTGCTCAAAGGGACGTTTTACTTAAGCAGGAACAAGCAAACGGTGTTTTGGTATGTGTGCAAAACTGAAATGCTCTCTCTATTTGAAAATTACGCCACTGCACCTTTACATCGGTTGCAGGTTGTCGAAATCAAAGAAAATTCAGCACCGTCTTAAATATAGTACATTACATTACAAATAATCTTCCTTTACTGCATTGTGCAGGCTAACATATACATATTTTATAGTATTCCTTCAAAATTAGAAAACGAACACAAACACATGTATTTAGGTAGAACAACGTTAACATGTCTTACAGAGACCTGCTATAAACTGTAACCATTACATTAAGTTCCATCTTATGAAAGATTATTCAACTTATAGATATTTTTTGTTAGCTAATATTCATGTTATATTTGCCACTGAAATTACTGAAAAAAACAAGAAAACAATGGAAAAAAACCTTACCAAACAGTTCAGATGTAGATGCATGTTCTGATTACTTACTGTGGTCACTTGTTGTGAACAATGATAAAGGGAGATTGTCGGATTCCGTTCACGATCGAACAGGACAACCAGTTTTTGAATACTAAGGTAGCTGGGTTTCATCTGTCGGCCTCGAACACATTTCGAACAGCCTCTCTTAAAATATTACACCTTGGAAGTATCTAATGAATTTTGTAATTGATATATGTATCACAGTCATTTTGCTTAGTTTTTTCTTTACCTATCCTGACTTCACACTCAGATTTCTTTTGAACTTGATTTGTGCTGTGCATATTGCTTTGTGTTTGTTAATTCTACATTAATTAGAGGTAAAGAGCTCACAAAATAGTTCCTAGCGCCTGTCCCAATTCCGAAGACTGTGGGATTTGTTAGTTTTTTTTTAAATAATTTAAATTCATTTATATGTCTCGAAGTTTAGTGGGACGTCCATTTTCCAACGAACTAATAAACAATTGTGTTTTAGGGCCAGCTAAAACCCGCCTCTATGTGTGTGATCATCCTAACTGTGTTGAAGACCCATTGTGAGTCTTGCGCTGTTTTTTCTTTGACACATCTCAATTTTAAGATTTTTATATGCCTCGTATTTTTGTAAAAAAAAACATGGCTTTGTAACATAGTATAATGTCTACTGTTGAATGATGTATGCTGACCTTAAAACATCGTTTAGTTATTTGTGCAGATTGATTGCTGTCTCATCGGCAAGAACCTTCATGTGAACCCGCACAAGTAAAATAGTTTCTTCGGCATGATGATGGGCGACCTAAAATATTTTAGGTTTTTTTTCCACAAGCTTGTACAATCATTGTTGATTCGTCTACAAAAAATCAATCCAAAGAGTAGACCATCATATTACTTACATTACACACTTCATGTTCTTCGACATAAATGGGAAACTATTTTTTGTGTCATCGCTGCACTCAATCGCCATTGAAAATTTATTTCTTATTATAATTCGTAGTTGAAAGAATCGAATTGCAGAAAAACATGATACATGTAATATGTTCGAAAAAAATCCGCTTGTAAAAAGGCATTACAGATGGGTAAAGTCCTAACCTGTACAGCAAGTTAACTTGATAACCAGTCATTTGGACTGGTCAAAGTTAACCTGTGACCGGAATTAGGACTGCTCTGACCAATCCTAGGACCAAAATCTAGTTGACTTGAAAAGCGGACTTGGTCCTAGGACTGTTTTTATGTCTGCCAAAAAGTTGACTTGGAAACAGTTCCGCTATTGATATAAGTTAACTTCGAACCAGTCCTGTCATAAGGTAACAGAAGGTAACTTCGAACCAGTCCTGTCATAAGTTAACAGAAGTTAACTTCGAAACCAGTCCTGCCACAAAGTTAACATAAGTTAACTTTTGCTTTGACAAATCCGATCGAAACCAGACCTGTTCCCAAGTTAACTTTTGACTGGTCTGCTCAACACTAAGTTAACTTGTAAACAGGACCGATCTACATCGATTTAAAAAAAAAATATTTTGTAATATCTTTGTTTAGTAGTATAAACATCGGAAATAAAGTAGAATTAATACTTCCGTTATATAAACAGGATTAAACACAAATATTTGAAAAACAAAGTACGCATAAAACGTTGCTTGTTACACAAATGTAGCTGTGATCTGTCAATCTATCAATTAAAAAACGATCTTGGTTACAATGATAACGGGCACTGAATATATATTCCAATACCTATCAAATGCACTTTATTGTTTATATCAATGCAAGGCCGTATATTAGATGTTAGTTATACGTCCTTGATTTATGTAGATACAATCACCAATATTTTAATTTCAGGATAGAACTTATTATACAAAATAAAAGCATCATTAAAACACATGACTACAAAATTTTGTCTGCAAAAATTAAGAGTTCCATCATGTCCTTCTTTTGATATATTGAAATGTAACAAAATTTCAGTAGTTTTGATACCTTAGG
The DNA here is from genome assembly GCA_019925275.1 of Mytilus edulis. Taxonomy (NCBI): domain Eukaryota; kingdom Metazoa; phylum Mollusca; class Bivalvia; order Mytilida; family Mytilidae; genus Mytilus; species Mytilus edulis. The sequence continues at coordinate 72,557,751 of CM034354.1, read as the reverse complement.
CGGACTTGTAGAACAAAATTATTTGACCACATCGACCAAAAATGACCATATGTGCACTTTTTTTGGTAAATCTATTTACCCGCATAGTAAATCAGCCATATTTTTTTATGTCAGGATTCAATGTATACTACAAATGACAGCAATATTGCAATACAATAACAGCACATTTTTGTTCGCATAAATTTAGGGGGCCAGCATGTTCTCCTTTTATTCAGAATATTGATACGTAACAAAATTTCAGTAGTTTTGATACCTCATGCTGACTTGTACAACAAATTTATTTGACCGCATCCACTAAAACTGACCATATGCGCACTTTTATTTGTCAATCTGTATACCCGCACAGTAAATCAGCTATATGTTTTATGTCAGGATTCAATGTATAATACAATGGACAGCAATATTGCTATACAATAACAACAAATTTTTGTTCCCATAATTTGAGAGTGCTACATTTGTAGCATGTTCTCCTTTTATTCAAAATATTATTCATAACAAAATTTCAGTAGTTTTGATACCTTATGCTGACTTGTACAACAAAATTATTTTACCGCTTCAACTAAAACTGACCGTATGTGCACTTTATTTTGTAAATTTATATACCCGTATAGTAAATCAGCCATATTTGTTATGTCAGGATTCAATGTATAATACAATGGACAGCAATACTGATATACAATAACAACAAAGTTTTGTTTGCATAAATTTTTGATGCCAGCATGTCCTCCTTTTATTACAAATATTGATACGTAACAAATTTCAGTAGTTTAGATACATGTACCTCATGCTGACTTGTACAACAAAATTATTTGACCGCATCGACCAAAACTGACCATATGTGCACTTTAATTTGTAAATCTATATACCCGCTACGCATAGTAAATCAGCCATATTTTTTTGTGTCAGGATTCAATGTATAATACAATAGTCTAGACGGAAATATTGCTATACAATAACAACAAATTTTTGTTCGCATAAATTTAGTGTGGCAGAATGTCCTCCTTTTATTCAAAATATTGAAACCTAACAAAATTTCAGAAGTTTTAATACCTCATGCTGACTTGTACAACAAAATTATTTGATCGCATCGACCAAAACTGACCATATTTGCACTTTAATTTGTAAATCTATATACCAGCATAGTAAATCAGCCATATTTGTCATGTCAGGATTCAATGTATAATACAATGGACAGCAATATTGCTATACAATAACAACAAATTTTTGTTTGCATAAATTTAGGGTGCCAGTATGTCCTCCTTTTATTAAAAATATTGATACGTAACAAAATTTCATTAGTTTTGATACCTCATGCTGATTTTTAAAACGAAATTATCTAACTACTTCAACCAAAACTGACCATATGTGCTCTTTAATTTATAAATTTATATACCTGTATAGTAAATCAGCGATATTTGTTATGTCAGGATTCAATGTATACTACAATGGACAGCAATATTGCTATACAATAACAACAAATTTTTGTTTGCATAAATTTAGGGTGCCAGTATGTCCTCCTTTTATTCAAAATATTGATATGTATCAAAATTTCAGTAGTTGTGATACCTTATGCCGACTTGTACAACAAATTCATTTGACCACATCGACCAAAACTGACCATATGCGCACTTTAATTTGAAAATCTGTATACCCGTATAGGAAATCAGCGAAATGTTTTATGTCAGGATTCAATGTATAATACAATGATCAGCAATATTGCAATACAATAACAACAAATTTTTGTTAGCATGAAGTTAGGGGGCCAGCATGTTCTCCTTTTATTCAGAATATTGATACGTAACAAAATTTCAGTAGTTTTGATACCTCATGCTGACTTGTACAACAAATTTATTTGACCGCATCCACTAAAACTGACCATATGCGCACTTTTATTTGTCAATCTGTATACCCGCACAGTAAATCAGCTATATGTTTTATGTCAGGATTCAATGTATAATACAATGGACAGCAATATTGCTATACAATAACAACAAATTTTTGTTCCCATAATTTGAGAGTGCTACATTTGTAGCATGTTCTCCTTTTATTCAAAATATTATTCATAACAAAATTTCAGTAGTTTTGATACCTTATGCTGACTTGTACAACAAAATTATTTTACCGTTTCAACTAAAACTGACCGTATGTGCACTTTATTTTGTAAATTTATATACCCGTATAGTAAATCAGCCATATTTGTTATGTCAGGATTCAATGTATAATACAATGGACAGCAATACTGAAATACAATAACAACAAAGTTTTGTTTGCATAAATTTTTGATGCCAGCATGTCCTCCTTTTATTACAAATATTGATACGTAACAAATTTCAGTAGTTTAGATACATGTACCTCATGCTGACTTGTACAACAAAATTATTTGACCGCATCGACCAAAACTGACCATATGTGCACTTTAATTTGTAAATCTATATACCCGCTACGCATAGTAAATCAGCCATATTTTTTTGTGTCAGGATTCAATGTATAATACAATAGTCTAGACGGAAATATTGCTATACAATAACAACAAATTTTTGTTCGCATAAATTTAGTGTGGCAGAATGTCCTCCTTTTATTCAAAATATTGAAACCTAACAAAATTTCAGAAGTTTTAATACCTCATGCTGACTTGTACAACAAAATTATTTGATCGCATCGACCAAAACTGACCATATTTGCACTTTAATTTGTAAATCTATATACCAGCATAGTAAATCAGCCATATTTGTCATGTCAGGATTCAATGTATAATACAATGGACAGCAATATTGCTATACAATAACAACAAATTTTTGTTTGCATAAATTTAGGGTGCCAGTATGTCCTCCTTTTATTAAAAATATTGATACGTAACAAATTTCATTAGTTTTGATACCTCATGCTGATTTTTAAAACGAAATTATCTAACTACTTCAACCAAAACTGACCATATGTGCTCTTTAATTTATAAATTTATATACCTGTATAGTAAATCAGCGATATTTGTTATGTCAGGATTCAATGTATACTACAATGGACAGCAATATTGCTATACAATAACAACAAATTTTTGTTTGCATAAATTTAGGGTGCCAGTATGTCCTCCTTTTATTCAAAATATTGATATGTATCAAAATTTCAGTAGTTGTGATACCTTATGCCGACTTGTACAACAAATTCATTTGACCACATCGACCAAAACTGACCATATGCGCACTTTAATTTGAAAATCTGTATACCCGTATAGGAAATCAGCGAAATGTTTTATGTCAGGATTCAATGTATAATACAATGATCAGCAATATTGCAATACAATAACAACAAATTTTTGTTAGCATGAAGTTAGGGGGCCAGCATGTTCTCCTTTTATTCAGAATATTGATACGTAACAAAATTTCAGTAGTTTTGATACCTCATGCTGACTTGTACAACAAATTTATTTGACCGCATCCACTAAAACTGACCATATGCGCACTTTTATTTGTCAATCTGTATACCCGCACAGTAAATCAGCTATATGTTTTATGTCAGGATTCAATGTATAATACAATGGACAGCAATATTGCTATACAATAACAACAAATTTTTGTTCCCATAATTTGAGAGTGCTACATTTGTAGCATGTTCTCCTTTTATTCAAAATATTATTCATAACAAAATTTCAGTAGTTTTGATACCTTATGCTGACTTGTACAACAAAATTATTTTACCGTTTCAACTAAAACTGACCGTATGTGCACTTTATTTTGTAAATTTATATACCCGTATAGTAAATCAGCCATATTTGTTATGTCAGGATTCAATGTATAATACAATGGACAGCAATACTGAAATACAATAACAACAAAGTTTTGTTTGCATAAATTTTTGATGCCAGCATGTCCTCCTTTTATTACAAATATTGATACGTAACAAATTTCAGTAGTTTAGATACATGTACCTCATGCTGACTTGTACAACAAAATTATTTGACCGCATCGACCAAAACTGACCATATGTGCACTTTAATTTGTAAATCTATATACCCGCTACGCATAGTAAATCAGCCATATTTTTTTGTGTCAGGATTCAATGTATAATACAATAGTCTAGACGGAAATATTGCTATACAATAACAACAAATTTTTGTTCGCATAAATTTAGTGTGCCAGAATGTCCTCCTTTTATTCAAAATATTGAAACCTAACAAAATTTCAGAAGTTTTAATACCTCATGCTGACTTGTACAACAAAATTATTTGATCGCATCGACCAAAACTGACCATATTTGCACTTTAATTTGTAAATCTATATACCAGCATAGTAAATCAGCCATATTTGTCATGTCAGGATTCAATGTATAATACAATGGACAGCAATATTGCTATACAATAACAACAAATTTTTGTTTGCATAAATTTAGGGTGCCAGTATGTCCTCCTTTTATTAAAAATATTGATACGTAACAAAATTTCATTAGTTTTGATACCTCATGCTGATTTTTAAAACGAAATTATCTAACTACTTCAACCAAAACTGACCATATGTGCTCTTTAATTTATAAATTTATATACCTGTATAGTAAATCAGCGATATTTGTTATGTCAGGATTCAATGTATACTACAATGGACAGCAATATTGCTATACAATAACAACAAATTTTTGTTTGCATAAATTTAGGGTGCCAGTATGTCCTCCTTTTATTCAAAATATTGATATGTATCAAAATTTCAGTAGTTGTGATACCTTATGCCGACTTGTACAACAAATTTATTTGACCACATCGACCAAAACTGACCATATGCGCACTTTAATTTGAAAATCTGTATACCCGTATAGGAAATCAGCGAAATGTTTTATGTCAGGATTCAATGTATAATACAATGATCAGCAATATTGCAATACAATAACAACAAATTTTTGTTAGCATGAAGTTAGGGTGCCAGCATGTGTTCCTTTTGTTCAAAATATTGATACGTAACAAAATTTCAGTAGTTTTGATACTTCATGCTGACTTGTACAACAAAATTATTTGACCGCATCGACCAAAACGGACCATATGTGCACTTTAATTTGTAAATCTATATACCCACATAGTAAATCAGCCATATTTTTTATGTCAGGATTCAATGTATAATACAATAGATAGCAATATTGCAATACAATAACAACAAATTAATGTTCGCATAATTTTAAGGTGCCAGAATGTCCTCCTTTTATTCAAAATATTTATACGTAACTGGCGACTTTATGTCTTCTCATGGCGCTCCTGTGCACATTTTAGTAGGACCACAAATGTAAGCAATACTATTGGAAAACAATTAATGCAAATTTTTTTCCGTATAAATTGAGAGTGTCAGCATGTCATCTCTGTATTCATAATATTGAACAGTCACTAGAAATAGTAGTTCAGGATGGCGTGTAAAACAAAACTATAAGGCTGATCATCGAAGTACGAACACTGACATGTCTGAATTCATTTGTACTTTTTAATAAAAAAAAGTATATAAGGTTCTCTTCTGGGAAGAGTATACTGTTAATCTATTATATCGGTTGATTGATTTTGTTTGTAGTTAAAACGTCAAGTGGCAACTATTTCATTCAAGTGCACATGTACATTGAGTATAATTTTAGGAAGTCCCATACATCAATTTATCGGCAAAGACAAATCTCTCGACAAATTTTACGAGATTGTTGTTAGTTTTACCACACCGTATGTATCTGGACACTGTACAATTTTCGTTAGAATATTCTGCGGAAAATAGAATAGTAAATCAAATGCAAACAAGTTGAATAACAATGAAATATCCATGCATGTATAAATGTAGTCCAAATAATTATGACATCTTGATAGGCTATTATATTTTTTTTCTTTGATGCCTTACATCAAAGTCATAACGCCGAACTTATATTTTCAGTTGGAATTTGAGAGGTAATTTTCTGCTTTATTAAAACGTTCAGCTGATTTATCCAAAAGATGCTTACATTTGGGAGTATGAAATTTTTGAACCAAATTCGGTAAAATTAGACTGACCTGAATTTCCGGATAATATAAAACAAAGGTTCCGGAAAGTCAGGTCTGTCAAATTTTACTGAGTTTGGTGCAAACATTATTTTATAATCTCCTAAAAAGAAATCAGATAAACGTTTTAAAAAAAGCAGTCGACAAGTTCCCGCCTCGGATGGAATTTTAACTTTTTTTTATTATTACTGTAGGGAATGATTGGAAATATTTTGTACAAAAAAACACATAAAAGGTAAGAATTTTCATATATGCCAAAAAAAATTAGCCTTCAATGAAAATTTTATGGCTAAATTGGGTCTCAAAGTTGAGAGCAAAATATGCTCTCAAAGTCCAACCGAAAATGGTGGCTTCAGCATTATGACGTCGCAGGAAGGCGTCAAAGCAAAAATTTAAAATAGCCTTCAAAGACGTCATAATTATTTGGACTAGTATAAATGCAAAAAGTAAAATTTAGGTAAAAAACGGGGAACGAAGCAAAATCGACAATGATGTTGATATCCTATGATCATAAGAATATTCTTCCGATACGTTGTGTAACCTTTCTATCCGCCTTCTAATAAAGAACCACAATTCTCATTTCCTTTATGATAGCTCAATGGGATTGTATAGCCATTGTTTTATGTATATAAGAATATATCAAATAAAAAAGGAATTTTGTTGATATATATAATATCTAGTAGAGTCTACCGAGTAAAGAAATTTGCTATCTGGGGAAACACAATGCGAATGTTGTTGACATATTTCAATTAAAGCTCAAGTCTGATATACAAAACTCTTAAACACGATTATCTGTGATAAGCAGACCTGTACTCAGGTCTGGTCTGGGGCAGACCTGTTCCCAGCACTGGTCAAAAGCAGACTTGTCCACAGGTCTGGCCTGGAACAGACCTGTTGATAGGTCTGCAGCAGACCTAAAAAAGCAAATCGTAGGTCTGGTCCACCAACGACGAAGTTAACTTGCTTGTCTGCTTAAAAATTCTCAAGTTAACTTAGAAAGCAGTCAACACGTCTGCTCTAGGTTAACTTTTGTCAAGGTTAGGACTGCACCCATCTGTAATTAGATGCTACCTTTTTAAAATCATTACGTTATACATATAACATTATTCCATTATAAGATATAAGCATCACACACAAAAGGCGAACATATCAGTATTAATTTATTTTGAGCAAACAACGCAGTTAAAAATACTGTTTTGTACATAAGGAGGGCACTTAAGGGATCCACAATATGCCTTCACTGGAAATAAATATAACCATTTTCATCCCGAACACCTCCTTCTAAAACCTCCGGTGAGTGATCCATACAAATAAATGATGATGCTCCAGCATCCGCATGATGACCAGATGCTAGAATCCCCTGATATTCCGTAGTCCACCCTTTGTAACAACTTAATTTTCCTGGTATCATCATAATTGATGTCACGTGAATGGCCCTACAAACTGCACATGGAACATCTTTATTGTAAAGGTTATTACCGAAGGCTGCATCATTATATTCCATCCCGTACATAGTTGAGAAAAGGCCAGTATAGCTTACAGGTCCAAGGTCTGGATCATGAGGTACACAAACTGGAGTCGCAAGGCGTCCTCTATTGTTATAAAAACCTCCTCCTCCTAAACCTATTAAATATTTAAAATGAAAGCATATCTTACAATAAAGACACATATGCTTTCAACATATATTTGTTCATTTTTGTTTTTAATCTTTTCCATTTGCTGTCATATATTTGCAGATTATTAATTTGTGTCAGCTTACATTACTCTTTTTTTAGAACTAGGTTTCTGACATTTTATCTGATATAAACAAAAACAAAAATATTTGACTTTTGACATATTGTTTTGTGTTTACGGTAATTTGGAATAGTTTTGATGTGTTATTCAGAAATAAGATAATTGATTTTGACGTAAGCATTCATCCTTACATGAAGCAATAATTTTATGATTTGTTTTAACATGAATTAAATCAAACCTGAATAAACAAGTTCCGTTCCATTTCTGGTACACGATTTTCTTCCCCATTGTGTATAGACTGATCCCGTTGGACCTAAAAAAAACAATAGTTAAAAGTTATTAAAAGGAAAAGAACTTCTACATTTAAAGTGAATAATAACTCCTTCTTATACAGGTAAAAACTATAATTAAGATATTTGTTAAACCTAGAATATGAAATCACACAGGCCGAGAAAAATCCGATTGCATGAGTCATCTATAATATCTGTATTTATGTTTATCTCGGTTATATGACCATCGGTAGTGCTCAGAAGTCACCATGATAGTATATAGACTAAAATGACACGACATTTGATACATATTATCATACTATGCATTGTAAATTGTTTATATTAGACTTTCAATAAATTAGATATACTTCTAGTATGTTATATATCAAATATGATAACTTAAGTGAAATAAAGGAACATGAAATTGATTGGTAGTTCCTCTTTAAGGTTGCACTTTGTAAATACAGCTATTGCTCAAACCACGCCTCTTTTGGGGAGATATATAATAATCATAGATAATTTTTTTGTTGACATACTGATTCCCAGATAAAATCATACTATTGCGGTGAAAAATGAATTCTGAAGCAGGCAAAAAGTAAAGGTTGGGGTAGTATAAAATTTTAGTATAAATTTAAACTCTAACAAGAATTCGGGGCATATAAATGTTGAAAATATGCAGTACAGCCCTATATTTTGATTGAACACTTGACATTTGGAACTGTTTGAGAAAAAGTAAATGTTTTACAATTTCTTAGTACTCCAGTGGGTATAAGAATAATTGACCACTTTATGGTAAAACCTTGAAACTGAGCACAATAAAAGGTTAAGTGGTATAAACAAAATTGAGATATAGCGACGTTATTAATAATTGTGCCTTTAGTCTAGTTTTGTTAAAGAGGCGGTTTCAGACGAAGAATATGCAGCTTAATAAAATAAAATATAAGTATGCAGGATGTAGTCATTATATTAAAATATATTAAAATACTACCGTACTTGATATGATCTGTTGCAGTTTAGTTTCCAAATCCAACTGAGCCTGTTCCCTTTGTTGTAACTCAGTCTTTAACTTTGCCATTTCATCAGTCTTAGTTTGTAAATTTGTAATTTCAGCCGTCTGTTTCTGTATCAAAGTAGACTGGGAAAAAACAGTCTGTTTTATGTTCTCCATGGCTGATTTCAATGTCTGGATATCACGATGTAGTTGTAAATTATCCGCATAATCAGGATCCGTTAGCAGAATACGTTTTTCGTCATGTGTCGCCAAGATACTTCTATAATGAAATACCAAAATAATCAGAATATACATGACAATTCTGACCATTATTTCTGTCATATACGCCATACACGACAACAGATTTTTATCTATATATATTCGATTATTATATATAACTTTTGCCCTTTGAGATTTAACTTTAAAGATGGCATTTTTATCTTTATGCACGTCTTTTTTTCAATAAATCGGTGTGTGATTTCCGGACACCTCGGGGTGTCAGGACTGCTCAAAGAAAGACCTCCCTACGGTCGGTCTTTCATTTGATCAATCCTGACACCCCTCGGTGTGTTCTACGACAAGAAAAACCTTAACATATCGTAATCTATAACATAATTCATGGGGGCTTGACTATATTGTGATTTTACCACTAGTTGGCCCTTTATGCAAAATATCTTAACCTGAGCGTCATGAAGGGACAACCCGTAGTAAAATCACGATATATTCAAGCCCCATGAATTATTTCTATTCTTATAGGACAATTAAAGCAATTCTGTTGGATTCAAGCGATATTTGCGGTTCCCATAAATAAACGCACTATTAAATTGGCATAAAAGAACGGAGCAAACTGAATTATTGACATACTTAAACTATTAACAATAACGTACTTAGAGACGACATCAAAAGTGCAATGAAGGATACAAAACTCAATTCATATCGTTTTTTCACTGACCCCTCTACCCTCTCTTAACTTGTTTTAGAAAAAAATTGATTGACCAATAAGGATATATGTAAAACCTAGAATCTGCCAGAATGCAACAACATTTCTAAATTATTCTTTTGAAATCATAAAATAAATTTACATTTACTTGTTTTTAAAATATGTTTCGTTGGTTTTATAGGCATATTGAAAAAAATAACGTGGAATACAGTTATTTGAAAGTAAGACGAAATTTGAATTCTTGCAAAGAAAATTGGACATTCGACAAAGTACAAGCTTAGTTACTGTTTACGTGTTTTTTATAAAAAAACTTAATTCTTAAAGAGTGACGGCATAAATGTTTTAATTTCTAACACTGAGTACACTGCCTTTTAATGAGACATATAAATGGACTATATTATCCATACCGGTGTTCCCTTGCTAATATTTGTTTCTATTGGCATATTGTCGTATAATAGATCCTTCCAGTTTTACCAAAAAGTTCAAAAGTGGCGCTCAAACACCTATCCATAATTGACCAATCTACTTAAACAAATCGTTGTTGTTAAGCAATATTGCACGCCAAGCTTACTGCAACATATAAATTATTATTATATAATATTGTTTTAGAAGGTACAATGTACAGTTCTACGACATGTGCACTAATCTCATGGAAATGTGGCTACTCTTCCAACACTGAAGTTGTGAGTCTTCGAAACAATTAATCTCAAGGATGTTCGCTGGTAATGTTTTTGGCAAATTTGGCGCACCGTAAATGGGGTGTACTCGTAATATAAAAGCAAATAAATATTTCACACCTTATTATATCAAGAGAAATTGACACAGTTTCAAGTTTTAATGGGAGCTCATCATCAAGATTCTGAATAATATAAAACTATAAATATATATATTTATGTAATACATTTTTAATGTGGAAGGAATGTACATAATAACTAAGGCAACCTTTTGTTTGATGTGTTTGAATTTGCAATTTGATAAAAGACTTTCTACTTGTTTCATTCTCAAAGTGCCAGTTCAAAAAGCACTAGTTTTAAAGCACAAGACACATGAGAGAATCGCTGATGTTCATAATGTGTAGAATTATAAAGTATTTGGAATATTGTCAACAAATATATACAAAATGTTAACATAATTGACATAAGCTGTTGCAGTTTGGATTCCAATTCTAATTGACAAAGTTTTCTTTCCTGTAGCGTAGTTTGTAAATTATCAATTTCAACTGTTTGGTGTTGAAACAACTTAGTTTGCAAATAGCAAAACCAGCCAAAAAAGTTTGTAATTTTGCAATTTCAGCCGTAGACTGGGTAACATCACTCTCTTTTTATTTCCTTCATGGCTGATTTCAATTTAATAATTGGATATCGAGGTGTAACTGTTGGTTATTCATATAATCAGAATCTGTTAGGATAATACGTTTTTCATATTTTGTTGATAAGATACTACAATAAGAAAATATTATAATAATAAAAAAAAAAGGTAAGACATTATTAGCCATTTTTTCTTTATTGCACTCAATAATCGTCGAAAATGACTTATATATGTCTATCTGTAGGTTGTTCCGTACGAAGGTGTATCAAAATAACTTTTAAAGTTTGCGATTAAACACGCACAGTTGTCCTATATAATGGCATAACGTCTAACTATTCGGTTTCAGAAATTTTCTTTTCAATCTATGTGTTGTTTTCGTTTACTTTTACTGCTCTTAAAATGTATGAAAAATTAAAACCTCCATGGACATTCAACCAATAACAATAGAGCTAACTTTTCATTTAGTTGTATTTAAATTTCTATTTCTCATTTAGTACTTTCTATCAAATTAACTACTTGTACACTGCACTATTACACAGTTTTATTAGAGGCTAACTAAGGACCACCTCCGGGAGCAAGATTTTAACACTGCTTTGAAGACCCATTGGTAGCCTTCGGCTGCTGTTTGTTCATTAGTCGAGTTGTTGTCTATATGACATATATCTCATTTGCATTTACAATTTTAACATTTACAAAGTGTGTCATGTTTTTGTATATATGTACAAAATGTGTGTAGTGCTGCCTTACACAATAATTTTTTAGAATAGTATATCGCTTTATATAAACTCGAGTAATTTGATTAACAAAATTACTAAATAGTCTTGATAATTTTGGGGCTCTTTACAGCTTGTTGTTCGGTGTGAGCCAAGGCTCCGTGTTGAAGGCCGTACATTGACCTATAATGGTTTTCTTTTTTAAATTGTTATTTGGATGGAGAGTTATCTCATTGGCACTCACACTACATCTTCCTATATCTATTGAACAAGATTAAAATTATAATGTAAATTAAATAACGAGGGTTGATATCAAGAGATATACGAGTTGTGAAACTCATTTTTTTAATTGGAAAAACAGTTTTGTAATGTATTTTCGGCTTCAAATGCTACACTTCATATTAAAATGTTATGGTATAAAAACAATTGTGTTGGGAATCCTACCTGTAGTTGTTTCACATATCTTTAAGCTACTGAATGTAAAAAAGAATTGAATGAATAAGTGAAAAATATAAGTATTCTGTACATGAAAAGACAAAACACAAACTAAAGTTCTCAAGGGTCGGTCGCAGCCTTTGAAAGACCGGATTCACACTGCTAGCATGTCTGTTTATTATAAAATCAAATTCTAAAACGATATGAAACATTTTCATGTATTCAAAAACTTTTTTCTGAGCTTCGACATAAGCATGAGTAAACAATGCAAACGACGGGTTCCAAATGCGAGAGAGAACATGTTTATCATTCCGGAGTAACTGCGATCATCGAAAGTAAAAATATCAAAAAGCTGATTATTACCTAAGCGAAGCCATCCGACCTTCATAGAACCAATGAAATGGCTTTTCCCTAAATACAATATATCAGAGGAATAATAAAGAAATTGATATAACTAGTTATCATTTTTATGAGCTTCAGATGTCTGTTAAGATCGGTATAATAACCTTAAGACGTCCGTTGGTTACTTGCTGTCAACACAGATGATATGTTACAGAATCGAAATGCAGAAAAAAAACATATATGTCATTTGTACAACCAAATCTTGTACACTTGTAGAAGTTTTAATTACATAAAAAAATGACGTTGTATATGTAACAGTACTTTAATACAAAATAAATGCATAGCCTATAAACGGAAACGTTTTTGCTAAATTTCATTTTGAGCAAACGACACAATTGAAAATACTGTTTTGTACATAAGGAGGACACCTCAGAGATCCACAAAAAGCCTTTACAGGAAACACGGTATAACCATCTTCATTCTGAAAGCCTCCTTCTAAAACCTCGGGTGAGTGATCCATACATATGTATGATGATGCTCCAGCATCAACATAATATCCAGAGGCTAGTAACCCCTTATATTCCATATTCCAACCTCTATAGCAACTTAATTTTCCAGGTACCATTAAAACAGATGTCACGTGATTGGCCCTGCAGACAGCACATGGGACATCCTTATCGTAAAAGCTTTTCCCAAAAGCTACATCGTTATATTCCATCCCATACATGGTTTGGAAAAGGTTAGTTGAGCTAACAGGTCCAAGGTCGGGATCATGTGGTAAGCATACGGTGTGGCAGATCGACCTTTATGACTATAAAATCCACCTCCGCCTAAACCTATTAAATATTTGACATAAATACAACAGTTACGAAAAATACATTCACAATTTCAATTTATATATTAATTGATGTTATTAACCGCCTCCCGAATGCTCAGATATCTTTACAGATTGTTAAGTTTTGTCAGCGTACATTAATCCGTTCTCATATTATAAGTTAATAGGTTTCTAAGATTTCATTTTATCAGAAAAAAATATCATATTTGCTTCATGACAAATAATTTATTGTTCTGATAATTTGGGAATATTTTAATGTGTTATTGAGAATTAAAACAATTGACATTGACATTGACATAAACATTCATCCTTATAGACGTCAATTGATTTATGAAAATATTTAACAGGAATGAACTCATACCCGAATAAACAAGTTCTGTTCCGTTTTTAGTGCACGATTTTCTTCCCCATTGTATATAGACTGATCCCGTTGGACCTTAAAAAACAATAATATAATCATTAACGTATACATTATGTATATCTCTGTTTTCATTAAGGATATCAGAATTTTACACAGCATTTTTACATTTTGTGTTCTCAATCCTCTTCAACTTTATACTTGTTTGGCTTTATTACTTAGTTGAGCGTCACTGAAGAGTGAAATGTAGACGAAACGCTATTAAATTATAAGCCTGTTACCTTTGATAACTATTTACAAAATAGGGCTTCTAGAACGATACTAGTAACAGACCCTTTCGCTACTTTGGAGCGCTTATTAAAACTCTAAAACTGAATGACAGTTGAACAGAGTATACAATATCAAGTTTGTGATGACATCAACATATTGCCCCTTCTTATCTAACTAGCACGTTTCATTATGTTTAGACAGAAATCCATGCCCCTTGAGAAATGCTGTTTAAGGAACCCTTAAACTCCCTTATTCAAAAAATTGAATTGTTCGATAAATCGTGTATGTACTGGACGATTATTATGTAATGATTGGCCTATATTGTTCAGACATTTTACAAATGTTATTTTTTTTTCAAATACAAAATAACAGTTCATATATTGAAGTCAACCTGTTGGTTTCAAACGGAGGCTTTAAAGGATATAATTTGAAAAATATACAAGAATGCGGGGTATTGTCTTTACAAATATATTCAAAATGTTACCGTACTTGACATGATCTGTTGCAGTTTTGTTTCCAAATCCAACTGAGCCTTTTCCCTTTGTTGTAACTTTGTTTGTAAAATTGCAATTTCAGCTGACTTAGTTTGTAAATTTGCAATTTCAGTGGTCTGTTGTTGTAACTTAGTCCTTAAATTTTCAATTTCTGCCGTCTTAGTTTGTAAATTTGCAATTTCAGCTGTCTGTTGTTGTATCAAAATAGACTGGGAAATTGCAGTCTGTTTAATGTTCTCCGTGGCTGATTTTAATACTTGAATATCTTGATGCAATTGTTGGTTATCCACATAATTAGGATCGGTCAACAAAAGCCGTTTGTCTTCATGTGTCGCTAAGATACTTCCATAATAGAATATCAAATTAACAAGAAAATATATAACAAACCCTTTCATTATTTCTGTTTAGTACTCTTAACACGATAAACGTTTCTTATCTAGATATTTGTAGATCATTCGATAAGTTTTGTCCTCTTTGAGCGAATGTTGAGATTTCAAATACAAAGGTTTTATAATAATAACTTTTTGCTTCTTTTTGCTTCTTTTTTCTCTTTGTTTTTATGAAATCAGAGCAGTTGTTTTGTATGTTTGTATGGCTATACGAACAATAATGAAAACTATTTGTTAATTCTGTTGTTTTGTTGTCTGAGCCGCCAAGGTTTTGATATTTTGGTTACCAGGGGATGGCTATTCATATGCGCGATGCATACACGCCTAATATAAGATACTATTTAATTAAAAAAACAACACTTGTAAACACGTTCAATGCATTGTGTTACAAAAACATTTTGAAGACGTTTTATCACTTAAAAGTGATGCATGTCATATTGAAATTACTTTGTATACAAATTTATAGTTCAACATCGCATTTATTCTTCGTTTTCATTCTTCTTTTTAAGAGTGCATCTTTTTTACTTGCTTAATCGTGCTGTCCCTTGGTGGATCATAGGCCACTAACGATATTTCTCCACCTTTGTTCCGTTTTTTGTTGCTAGTCTCTCCAGATCATGACACTTGTACCCTCCTCTCTCTAACTCGGTTGCAATATTCCTTCTCAAGGTGTATCTTGGTCTGCACCTGCTTCGATTTCCTTTTGGGCTCAAGTATAAGACTTTCTATGTAATTTTAGTCTTTGGCCTCCGCAGCATGTGTTCTATCCACCGCCATTTTCTATTTTTCAACTCTTCATCAACTGGGGATAGGTTGGTTTTTTCCCACAGATCTTTGGTTGATATATTGTCATGCCATCTGATTTTAAGGATGCTCATGAAGACTTGCAGTTTTTGAAGCAGGTTTGTTTTTTATCCCAAATCTCATCCCCATATAACAGTGTGTTTTTTACGTTTAAATTGAGAAAGCGTATTTTGGTCTTGAGAGTGATGTTTCTTGAATTCCCTTCCTGTTAAACGTAGTTCTAATTTTGTCAATTCTGATCATTCTGATCACTGCTTGCATGTCTTGTATAACCACATTATCTCTTTATGCTTCATTATTTCTATGAAATCAATGTTGTTGTTTTGTATGGTCTTCAGAGTGATTATCAATTAAATATTTGCACTTGAAAGTAAAATGTACAACAATGAAGCTATTTTTAATTCAGTTGATTTTAACAATTTCCAAAATCTTGGTATTAACTGTTATATAAAATTTAGAATTGAAAAGGAGAATATTTCAAAATGACACCAACCCGAACAAAGAGCAGATAAGAGCAGAAGCCTACCAATGGGTCTTAAATTCCGCACTTAGAATAGGTCTCAGCTGTCCCCGAAATACAAATGTGTACTAGTTTAGTGAAAATGGACTTCATACTACACTCCAAAACATACTAATGAACTAAAATTGAATAATTACAAGACTAACAAGACAAACGATTCCTGTCTTAGGACAGACTCAAACATGTTCATACATACATTCAGTAATAAAACGAACAACGTAAACTATGTAACAGGGAAACAATGAAAAAAATCCATGATCTCAGATTAATTCTGCTTGATGTATCCCTTGATGGCTTGCATATCTATACTTTCCGCCATTGTGCCTTTATGTAGTTGAATTCAGTTCGTTTGGTGTGCTTATGCTTTTGATTTCTGCCATTTGATAAGGGACTTACCATTTTTGAGTTTTTCTTAAAGAACTGTATTTTTTTTTCAAATATGAATCGGTGTGCTACGTCAAGTTTGAGCATATCAATATGGGAATCTATCGATTTCAAATGTTAAATAATATGGCTGGCTTGGTCAAATCCCACGTGTTTTGCCCAATAATTTGTAAAATCCAAGATTATTACTCTTTCTCTAAAACATTACTTGTAAAGTATTGGTCGATACCTCTGCTGGTGGACTATCAGTCCCCGAGGGTATCATCAGCTCAGTAGTCAGTACTTCGGTACTGACATGATTTAATCAAAGTGCTGGATAGCACCTTTGGAAAGTTTGCAAAGGTAGATTGTAATCTTTCAAATAGATTGTAAATGTGTAGATTGCGTGGTTAACGTTTTGAAGAAAAAAAAACTTTATCAAGAAATTATTGTAACAGGATGCTGCTTGGAAGTCTCCCTAACAAAGCTCTCAAAATTAGTCATTCCAACGGTCGCCTGACGTTTGGCAAAGTCTAATACAAATTGGTTTGGTCTAGTAAAGAGATATGCACAAGTGACGTCTAGGTATTACACCTGTATGCCATTCAAATCTTCTTGAAATCATGTACAGTAATATTCATGAGTTATGGGTGGGAATCTAGACAGTTTACAAGTTCTCAAACAGGCAGGAGGTAGGGTAATAGTGACCCTAAGGGACTAGCCTTTTATTTCATCTGAATTGTTTTATTATTCCGTACAAGAATATATTTGGTTTCAGTGTGGGGATTTCGACAGTTTTCAGTTTTCGAAAAGAAGGGGATGGATCTTGACTGTTTACAAGTTCTCAAACAGGATATGGTGGGGTGAAACTGAGGAACTCTCTTTATATTTCATTTTATTCGTTTATTATCCAATACAAGAATATATATGGTTAAGGGGTGGGGATCTCAGTCGTTTAAAAGTTCTCAAACATAAGGGGGTGGGATGACCCAGAGGGACTCCCACTATATTTCATTTGATTTTGTTTATTCTCCCAAACAAAAATATATATGGTTTATGGGTGGGGATCTCTACCGATAAAAGTTCTCAAACAACAAGGGGTAGGAGTGACCCCTTGGGACTCGCCTTAAATTTCATTTGATTCGTTTTATTGTCCACTACAAGAATATATATGGTTATGGGGTTGGGATCTTGACCATTTCCAAGTTCTCAAATAGGAGGGGATGGGGCTGACTCAAAGGGACTCCCACTTTATTTCATTTGATTTGTTTTGTTGCCCCATATAAAAATATATATGGTTTAAGGGTGGGGATTTCGACCGTTTACAAATTCTCAAACATGAGGGGGGGGGGCTAACCCAAAGGGACTCCCACTTTATTTTATTTGATTTGTTTTGTTGCCCCTTACAAAAATATATATGGTTTAGGGGTGGGGATCTTGACTGTTTCCAAGTTCTCAAGCATGAGGGGGTAGGGCTGACCCAAAGGGACTCCCACTTTATTTCATTTGATTTGTTTTGTTGCCCCATACAAAAATATATATGGTTTAGGGGTGGGGATTTCGACCGTTTCCAAGTTTTCAAACATGAGGGGATAGGGCTGACCCAAAAGGACTTCCAATTTATTTCATTTGATTTGTTTTGTTGCCACATACAAAAATATATATGGTTTATGGGTGGGGATCTCGACCGTTTCCAAGTTCTCAAACATGAGAGGATGGGGCTGACCCAAAAGGATTTCCAATTTATTACATTTGATTTTTTTTGTTGCCACATACAAAAATATATATGGTTTATGGGTGGGGAACTCGACCGTTTCCAAGTTCTCAAACATGAGAGGATGGGGCTGACCCAAAAGGACTTCCAATTTATTACATTTGATTTGTTTTGTTGCCACATACAAAAATATATATGGTTTATGGGTGGGGATCTCAACTGTTTCCAAGTTCTCAAGCATGAGGGGGTAGGGCTGACCCAAAGGGACTCCAACTTTATTTCATTTGATTTGTTTTGTTGCCCCATACAAAAATATATATGGTTTAGGGGTGGGGATTTCGACCGTTTTCAAACATGAGGGGATGGGGCTGACCCAAAAGGACTTCCATTTTATTCCATTTGAATTGTTTTGTTGCCACATACAAAAATATATATGGTTTATGGGTGGGGATCTCGACCGTTTCCAAGTTCTCAAACATGACGGGATGGGGCTGACCCAAAAGGACTTCCAATTTATTACATTTGATTTGTTTTGTTGCCACATACAAAAATATACATGTATATGGTTTATGGGTGGGGATTTCAACTTTTTACAAGTTCTCAAACAACAAGGGGATGGGGGTGACTCCAGGGGACTCGCCTGTTATTACATTTGATTTGTTGTATTGTACCGTATAAGAATATATATGGTTTAAGGGTGGGGATCATGAATGTTTTTAAGTTCTCAAACATGGGTTGGGTGACCCCATGGACTCAACCTAAATTTAATTTGATTTATTTGATGTTCCTGTAATCATTACTGAAAACCATGTGTGTCAGTCACTTACTGTCAAGTTATAGTCATTTGAAAATTTAAAAAAATCCCATAAGATTCTATCGTAATTTACTCCCTTCTGTTGGCCCCTCAAGAAGAAAAATAATAAGAACTGAGCAAAAACTTTTTTTATGAGTCTTTATAGTAAGTAGTATAATTACGAAATTTGTTAATAAACCCATTTTGTAATGCCGAATATGTAAAAGGCCGAGTTTATTATAGTCCGAGGTTGTTGTGGGCCGAGATTAGATGAACTACCATGATACTTTCGATACTCTCGGGCTTTTACGTATTGAATAAAAATTTGTAAAAATCTAGTCATCGTCGAAAAATGTTCATTCATGAAATATTTTAAACACGGTATTCATTTTCTCTTCAAACGGAAGAAGATAGGAAACCTTTGACACCGAGATTATAGTACTCCCGTCTGGAGGCATACATGTCTGGATCTGACGCATGTCTGGAGAAAACCGATAAAAGCATCACGTAGGAACTGCTGTCTCGTGTGTGTATTGATTTTACTTTCCGGGAAGCGCAGTTCTGCGAAGTAGTGTTTGTTCGCCATTTTCAAAATGAAGTTGAAATATTTGATTTATCGATAAAAATTCAGTATATTTTAATTCAAGCTGTATGCCATCAAAATAGGAAAGTTCAAAATTTCAAAAGCATCTTTCTATTATTAGTTTTCAAACACGTGTACTACATTATCTAGAAGTAGGACGCAAGAAATTATTAAGCGCGTTGTTTTCAATATATTATATAAGCAGCACTGCTAATGTCAAGTCTTTGTTATGATCCAATCTGAAGTAGAAACAACGAATTCTCGTAGTCTATATTCGCATGCTGCAAAATGTACCACGAAGTCACACAATGGTACCATGTTGATAAGGGAGGGGGCTTGGCCAAGTAAATACACCACATTGTTTTCTTACGAAAATATAAATAGAAAACAGCGCATTAATGCAAGCATTTTTTTAGCAAACCACGCAGGTACAGTTTGTGAATATGGCGAACATCTGAGTTATCCACATACAGCTACAACAGGATATAATACGTATCCATCTCTGCTTTCAGAACCTCCTTCTAAAACCTCTGGATTGAGGTCAACACAAATGTATGTGGATGCTCCTTTATGGTTCAAATAACCAGTAGTGAGTGTATCATAATATTCTAAATTCCATCCACTAGTACAGTTTAATTTACCTGAAATCATCAAAAAGGAAGTGACATTGGTTGCCCTACACACAGAACATGGTGTATCTTTGTCTGATATATATTTTCCCAAGTGCATCACTGTTATATTTGATACCATATGCGCTCCCTACATCACCATATATATAACATGTCCCAGATCAGGGTTATGTGGAATGCATTAATTTCGTTATGACTTTTAATGAACACTCGTTTGTCATATTCTAACATTATATATAATATGTGTCGTTTGAACTTATCTTTCAATGCATGTATTAGGCATAAAAAGTACAAGCAGCATCCCAAACAATCTAACCGAACAATAATGAACATACCGACAAATTGATTGCCATTAAATGTTTATATGGCAGACATGTTATATCTCTGAGCGAAATCGAAAAAAAAAATATTTACGTACATGACAATTTGTTTTGAAGTAATGATTCAATATCAGATTTGGTCTTCCGAAGTTCCGTTTCCAACGCAGATTGATCCTTTTCCCTTTGCAGTAGTTTTAATCTAAAATTTGGAATTTCTGTAGCCTGTTTTTGTATCAATGTTATTTGTACAGTTGACCCTTGTTTTAGTGTTTCAAATGTTGCTTTTGAAAAATGAATGTCTTGAAGAATTTGCTGTTGATCTTTAAAATCCGGGTCCGTTAACAGAAGACGTTTGTCTTTTTTACTAAGCACAAAACATATATGCTGAAAACTTAGGATAAGAAAGCATATGTTACGTGTAGTTTCCATGTTGTTAAATCAGTAAAACAGTAAATGTTATGGATTTCCGGACAGGTGATACGAAAAACGCACCAAATCGTGAACTCTTTGATTGAAACTTAATGACAAGAAAAGGTATACAAGAACATGCACAGTCTCATATTGTTTTTCATCTAGTTATTAAAAAAATAGTATATATAATTAAAAAATCGAAACCAACTGTAAAGAACAACATGTAATCGTCGTAGTCAATATGAATAAAACAGTTGCAAAAAAAGTAACATTTGTAGCGTTATTTTAGCATTATTCAAACCAGTTAAAGATATGAAGCAATTAACTGATCTAATCAATGATTTACATTCTATGCAGGGAATATTAAACCGAAACGATTCAAATTTTATCTACTATAATTTTAATAATAAGGAGATTGATTATAATTGCAGTTGGGGAACTTTTTCCACTAGAGACGACAGAACGTTGAAATAAATATAAGTAATAATTATAGTTCAGTTAAATTAACGCATTTAAGAATGAGCAAAACCCATATCCTTAAGTAAGACCTAAAAGGTAAAAATAAAATAAAATTCGAACTTCAAGAAAAATTCAAATCGGAAAACCCCTCGGAAAACGCTTAAACACATCAAACAAATGAAAGCAACTTTCATATTACTAGCTTGGTACTAGTTTTTTCTATATAAAATATGTTAGAATAAACCTGGTGTTATATCTAGCTTATAACCTCTCAATTGTATGATAGTCGCATAAATTTTCATTATATAAAAAACACTATGTGGACAAACATACAGACATAATAAGTAAAAATATATAAAAGAAAGGGGTACAGCATGCGCTGTCAACATTTTCAAAAAGATCCGTCAAAACAAATGTTGATGGGCATACGCATCGTGTCATGGCAAAGGTCGAGGTTTTCGAACAGAAAAATACGGCTTTCTAAACTAATAAATATGATTGCTACGATAACACATGACTATAGCTAAAGATGCTAAATATAGCGTTAATCACAAAAAACAATTTTGTCTGATGAGTGTTATCTTTTCCATGAAATGAAAACGTCAGAGTTTAGTTATCGTGTCATGTTTGTTTTTATAAATAAGGTGACGAATTTTCTACATATTATTTCCCATCTTTTAGGTATATTAGTTTTTCATTTGCTTGTTTATTTTTAAACTCTCTTTATGGAAAAAGGTAAACACCGCAATCTCTCAGATGCTATTCCCAAGTCTTGTTTCTACTGTAAAAGTTGGTGAAAGATCGTAAACATATTACCGTGTATAATAAACAATAAGAGGGAATAATATCAAAGGGAATAACAAAACCATAATTAACAGAAAACAACATGGCCCACAGAGTTCACAAACACAACGGCCTCTGAAAACCAGGAGTAGGTGTAAAGAGCAGGAAGGATTACAAGTGTGTATTTCTCATTGACATTCGCTCAGTAATACTCCTGTAAGTTGATAAGTCATTATGCTATTATTGAAAGGTATATACAGTCAAGCCTGTTTTAGAGAGCAAAATAGTGGTCTCTTAAGACAAGTGGTTCTTTAGTACAGGTTCAATTATTATGAAACTACAGAGGGATAAAAAATTGGTGGTCTGTTAACACAGGTTTGAGCTGAATACAGGTGGTCTCTTAATCATGTTTGACTGTACATGTATTTATTTATCAGAAGTCATCTAAAATGTCTACTTCAGTAATTTCTTAGGTTTAAAGCCTAATACCTTCTGAAATGTTCTCTAATAACTACACGGAAAATTAACTTTTTCTAAACACGGATGTGAACACAAATTTCGAACAAAGCGCAAGCAACTGTTGCTATGTGCATGCTTACAAATATATAATTTTTAAATACATGTAACGAACATTGATGCGTTTTTTCATAACCATGAAGAACTTATCTTTATCTTATCTGAAGAAGTATTCTTTAATTATTTTTTTTTTTGGTTTAAGAGAAAACAAAAAATATATGTCAAAGATTTATTTTGAGCAAACAGCACAGTTCACCAAAGTATCTTGTACATACGGTGGACACTTCAGAGATCCACATTTTGCTGTAACTGGGTACAACAAGTATCCATCATCGTTTCTCACCCCTCCTTCTATTACTTCGGGATTAGAATCAATACAAAGGTATGATGAAGGACCATTATGGTTCCAGTAGCCAGTTGTAAGCATGCCTTTATATTCTAAATTCCACCCATGATAGCATCTTGTTTTTCCGGGCACCATTATAACGGATGATACTAGTTTGGATCTGCAAACAGCACATGGTACATCTTGATCTTGAAGATTTTTTCCGAGTGATGGTTCGTTATACTCCATACCATAGATAGTTCCAACACCATTCGTAGAAATTACAGGGCCTAAGTCAGGATCATGAGGTACGCATACCGGATTTGCAGATCGTCCTGATTCAGTATAATGCCCACCTCCTCCCATACCTGAAAAACCCCAATGATAATATAACTTATAGAATAATATAACCGGTACCAATATTTCTGCACTAAATATAGTTTTCAAAATTAAAGGTCTCTTCGGTGATGCTCAAGTCTTTTGAAATATTTAGAAATTCAATGATTATCAAAACAATTAAGTTTTCACAAGCCAATAAAAAACGTATACTTAGTTAAAGCCGGGCATAGCATCAGAGGTTCTCACGAGGAATATGTATTTCACAATTAAAATTAATTCCAAGGTATATTTTTACAGCAAATCTTAAAAACTGAGTGTGTTTTATATACACAATCCAACGATAAAAAATGCAAAATGATGTCTAAAAAGGCAATAGATATATAGTATCAATGATATCGGTGTCTTCATAGTATATATGGATCTACGAGTGCCTAGTAGTACAAATCATCAGTACCAGACGCAGCAGACATGTTAAACAGAAAAATAGAAACGAAGCTATATTCATTATGTTATTTTCAAACCTGAATAAACGAGTTCGGTACCATTTCTGGTACAAGATTTTCTCCCCCACTGTATGTAAACTGATCCACTTGGAGCTGTAATAAAAATATACGATTTTTCTTGACTAATTACATGGTATTGTAATGCATAATACATATATTGGATTGGTCAATATTCAATTGCACTGTTGCGTGTTTTGCATCGTTTTGTATTATATTTATTGTATTTGCTGTGTCTTCTATCCCTGGTTTATTGTACTCTAATAAATAGTAATGTTCAAATTTCATTTATCTATTTAGAATATAAAAATCAATGTACAAAATCAATCCTGAGAGAACTACACCAATCAGAAAAAATGGAACCTGATGCGTCGATAAGGTATGTGTTTCCTGCTAAGTTTGTATAAACCTCATACAAATCAATTATCAGTAAAACGTCAAAATAGGGATTAGGATACAGTTACTAAATTTCCATAACAATTTACAATTCGATCATATCAAAATATATGGCCGAGAAAAACATGTTGCTACAGAATTCAGAAACATATCGTTTCATTCAACGTGTTGATGACCGAACAAATATACTCTGGATTTCATTACTTCCTCAAATCCTATTGAAACGTTTCATACAATACTTCAAAGACATGTTTTTAATAAAAGAGGTAATTCATAAAAAAATTTATAGTTTGTAAAGTCAAATTAATGAACAATAAATGAGTAGATCATTTAGTAGTGTTTAACAATTTATATAAATGATAAAATTACATGTTACATATTTTAAAAGAAATATTCCTATTTCTTGGAAAAACCTATATATATACAACAACATGTAAGATGATAATATTCTCCTAAATCGTACAAGATATGCGTTATATATATATATATTCTCCTAAATCGTACAAGATAAGCGTTAAATGTTTTCCCTAAAACGCATTGGACTAGTTGAGTACTCTTAAAAATGTGACAAATTACATGATAAATATAAGATTTCAAAATACCTGATGTTATTTGCTGTAACTTAATCTTTAAATTTGCTATTTCAGAGGCCTGTTGTTGTATCAAAGTTGAATGAGCAGTATTGGTTTGTGTCATTTCATGTTTGAATACATCAAGTGCTGCTTTTAGCGACTGGATGTCTCTGTGGATTTGTTGATTATCAGTATAATCCGGGTCTGTTATAAGAAGGCGTTTCTGTTCCTGAACTGCTAGGGTAAATTCATACTGAAAACTAATAACAACAATAAGACATACATACATATTCACCATGATGGTCGGCCAAAATGACAAAGATGTCTTATCTAAGGACAAGTGATATCAGTAACAACCTAGATTTTAATATGTCAAAGAGCGGTGTAATAGAACTTGTTTTAATAGTTACAGGTTACGTAAATATTTGTTACATTAAGTACAGTAACATAATCTGTTCATTATTTCTAAAGAGGTACACGATGTATAGCAAGCATGAGAATGAATTGAAAACCCGAGATATGGTTGGAGAGTGGTTGCGTACAATATATAATTGGACTTATCAACACTAACCAATGCAAATGTGTAATACATGCATTTACAACGAGATCAAGTTAGTAATAATTCTATATAAATACATGTAGAAATGGCATTATGGAATGACCAGAAAGAATTTCGACTGCCATTTGAAAAAGTGCACAAGTGATCCATATAGTTAGATATCATCGCATGTAACATGTAGTGTATCTTTTGGGTACTGAAACAGTTCTAAGAAAGTTTTCTGAATGCAGAGTGAACGGTACTCTTAATACGATGTTCTCCTCCTTGTTCCGTTTAGATCTAAATGTGTATGTCTTATCCTTTAAAGACAATCGGGCACTCTTCTTAAGCATATAGTGTTTTGTGTCATTGAAGCAAAGCTATTACAAAAGGATGGACCGTAAAAAGGGCGAATAATTTGAACTGCCAATGGGAATATAAAGCACGTTGTCCTGTGACACTTCCACATGGGACTGTTTACTGCATTATATTCGTGTCATCCTCCATAACTATGCCTGTTGAAAAATTCATCTAGTTATATGAATTATAAAGTTTCCTGATCAAACAAAAATTATAGATAGAACCATGATCGCTTTTCAACACACTAAGGTTGGATTCAGATTATGGGATCTTAGATTTTAGATTTCGTGCAATTTAAACGTGCACGCTCGGGACTTTTTCCAAGATGCAATGAAATATTAAAACAGCACGAACTGGTTGAAATGAGAAATATGCCTTATATCAATTAAGGCACATGTTGGTAAGAAATTGAGCTCTGTTGTGTATTATAATTATGGTGACTGACTGTTTGAAAAAAGCAAGTTCACCAATCTTAACAAATAAATTGTCAATAGAAAATCAAGCATCAGATTAGTTCCTCTGTTTTTTCTCTTGTTGGAGGAACAGTCTCTAAACATGATAAACAAAATATAGTTTATCCACACCTGGTATTAGATATTGGTAAAATACGATATCTTCGTTTGACCTATTTGTTAGTTCTGTCCTTCAATTGACAATGTGTACTGCACTGCATCGGTACAGTAGTTCAATAGCTTGAACCAATTCAACTGCATTGCCTATATAAATATCATTCTATATTGTTTTATAGGTTAAGATTTTTTCTAAGGCAATTGCCCCATTTGTCTAAATGGTAGTAACTACTCCACTGTTCAGCATATATTCTGGTAATAAAAGTGGGGGACATATCATTACACTCTCGTAATGATAACAAGTTTGTGCATGCTTTCAATATATTTGTCCCTTCTGATAATTAATCATTTCAATATTAATATTTTTTTTCAAATTTTGGTCTGAACATAAAAACTATTACAATACTAGTAATGGATAAGCATTTCTTAAAAAATGTGTACACTGATACATGATTATATAAAGATTATATAACGCTATCCATGTCTTCTAATTCAGCTACGTAAGAAAATGTCTTAACCAAGTCAGTACCATGACAGTTGTTATCCATTCTTTTGATTTGTTTAAGCTTTTGATTAAATTTGCTATTTTCCGTTAACTTAGAATTTTCCTTGGAGTTCAGTATTTTTGTGATTTTACTTTCTACACATACAGGAGGTTTTTGACGTTGTGTTACCCTATCGCTCAAAAACTCAGAGTTTAATGCGATCTGAAATTCATGTAACACTTGTGGTATAGATGAGACCTTAAGTCAGCACTTGATAATTTAAAAAAAAAGATATTAATTATGGAAATTCAAGCAGCGTTTTAAAATTCACAATTGAAAATCATTGTGTTAAACTATTTACCTGTTATTCGCATGGAAAAGAAGTTCTTTTGTAATACGTAATAGAATATTTGTTCCCAGTGGGACATATATTTAAGCATAATTTGTGTATACGTTTATCAGAAACATTTTAATGGTGGCACAAAATCGTTGACACTATAATACGAATAATATATAGTTTTTGTATTCCTATCCTGTAATGTGTTTTTCACTGGCCCTTGTGATACCTTATGTTTTTCGTAGCTAATATTTACAAATAAAAGTATTATCAATATACCGGTTTTAGAACATCATTTTCTAGTCACTTTAAGTTCAGAATAAAGGCTAATCTATTTTCACAATAGCCAAGCATAATTCTTCGAAGTGACCATATATGTGTAACTGGAGATCGGCAACCACAGTAACATAGTCTCTAGTGCCCAAATATATCGTAACAAATCCGGAACCTGTATGATTGTTACCATACTCTATTGGAGCAATGTAAACGCCTACAAGTTTATATCCATTTCGGCGTACGTAAACACGTCCTTCATGGTTGGTCAGGGCAATAATATATAGTCCTGCCAATTTACAACGAAATACTCTAGTTGTTTTGAATCTATTTATATCTATCGGTCCTGTTGAATACTTTTCATTGGCAAATTTAAGAGCCCCGCTAGGGACATGCAAAGAAAAAAAAATATATTGTGCGCACAAAATAATATATTGTGCGCACAACTTAAATATATTGTGCGCACAAAATAATATTGTGTGCGCACAAAATAATATCTTGTGCGCACAACTTAAATATATTGTGCGCTCAATTTAAATATATTGTGCGCACAACATAATATATTGTGCGCACAACTTAAATATATTGTGCGCACAAAATAATATATTGTGCGCACAACTTAAATATATTGTTCGCACAAAATAAAATCATGTGCGCACGATTTAAATATATTGTGCGCACAATTTACATATAGTGTGCGCACAACTTAAGATATTGTGCGCACAACTTAAAGATATTGTGCGCACAACTTAAATACGTAGTGCGCACAAAATGTTATTCAAATTCATTCAGCGCTGATGGTACGGCGACTAATATCTTCTCTTAAAAGTGAAAGAATGGAGAAATACATAAGGGTTTATTTCGAAATGGGACTCGATTATATGGAAATACTGGCACTTTTAGCAAAACTTCATCACTACATTATTTCTTATCGACACCTGAAACGAATATTGAAGAAGCTACGTTTATTTCGCCGAAAACACTACACACCACTTGAAGATGTCGTTGCTTTTATCAAAGACAACATTAAAGGATCTGGAAGGCTTCATGGTTATCGCTGGATGTTTATGAAGTGTAGACAAGCAGGTTTAACTATACAAAAAGAGTATGTGCGAATTATAATGCAAATTATAAACCCTGAAGGAGTTGAAATGCGACGAAAAGGTCGATTACATAGGAGAGAATATTGTTCGAAAGGGCCAAACTTTATATGGCATTTGGATTCCTATGATAAACTTAAACCTTTTGGAATATGCATAAATGGATGCATAGATGGCTTTTCTAGACTGATAATATGGTTGGAGGCAGGACAGACTAGTAGTGACCCTCGGGTTATTTCTGGGTATTTTGTCAAAGCTATTCTTCGGAAGGGAGGACCTATGGTGATAAGAGGAGATCTTGGTACCGAAAATAGTAAGGTCGCTGAAATGCAGTCTTTTTTACGACGCAATGATAATGATACGTATGCTCGAAATAACAGTGCGTTTCTTTACGGCACAAGCCAACATAATCAACGAATTGAATCATGGTGGGGAATTTATAGAAAAGAAAACTCACAGTTTTGGATGACATTTTTTAAAGATATAAAAGAGGATGGATTATTTTCAGGAGATCATCTTCATAAAAACTTGATAAGGTTCTGTTTCCTGAGACTGATTCAGGTACTTATTTTCGAACAAAATTGTCCTTCCTATTTCCCTATTTTAACGCTAATATAATTATATAGACCAAGCAAAACAAAGGAAAATTGTTTACGTCCACAGTTAATGTAATTGTAGATAAATAAAAAGAAGTCATAATAGTGACTTATGTACCCATCAATGCATGGGCATAGACCAAATAAACGCCCTTTAAACTTCTATCCGCCCTCATGTCCAATTTTAATGCTTCAACTTAAGTCCGTTTATCTGTTCATTTATACCTTTTTAAGGCTAGTCATTTGTTTTAAACTTCAATATTTGTTTGTTTAACTGTTATTATACATAAGAATAAAACCTCTCTGAAAAACAAATCAAATGTCATTACAAGGCAGATTAGTACTCCCGACATGAAATTCATTTATAGTGAGGAAATTAATTGTTTTTATTTGAAAAAAAAACACTGTAAAGAAATGTATATACTATAGCATATACTTCTGTTTATTTACGTTAAGCAGACAGCAACTTAACTGCTTTATAAAGCCATCATAAAATTCTTTTCACTTAGATAATAATTGTGAACTAAAGACTATAATACGAACATATTTTGTGCAATAAAAATGTTATCCAAATTTTACAATGTCAACATCAGCCTTAAAATATATGCTTTAATATCATACATAATGTCACCTTCGAAAATATTCGTACCATCTCATGTCTTTGCATATAAAGTGTTTTATACACGAAAATTCATCGACTGAAACCTGAAACTAATTATTTATTTTCAATTCCAGAAAGAACTTTTAGAGGTTGTAAGTATTTGGAACGCCCATAAAATCAGAAAAAATAATAAACAACATGGTGTGTATGGACGACCGTATGTACTCTACTCGGTTCCTGAGATGTACGGAACAAGTGATTATGTTACTAGTCCTGACATCGATGAAGTTGAAATTTGTTTAGAGCAATCTACGTATTGTAGTCTACCATGCGATGAAGACATTTACGATCTCGCAAACTTATACATGGAAGAATTAGGACATAGTTTACCAACAGATGCTTTTGAAGCTGCCACTTTGTATCGGTGTTTACTGGAACGATTTGAAACGGACTTAGCATTACAGTGATATCACTATCAAACTTATGTAGACTTCGATATTATGATTATTTTTTCTCTGGTAACATGTACAATTTTAAAATTATACTTGTGTTTATGCATTTTACTTTATGTCTGGTTTCGTTATAGTCCGAGATTACTCTGACGTCCAACGGCTTTTTTGCCAGACAAGCGACCGTCCCACGGCCCCATCTTGTCTGGCAAAACAGCCGTTGTACGTCAGAGTAATCTCGGACTAGTTTCGTTAATGTTGATTGACACAAGACTGACATGCTGCTCAATTTACGACATTAATTTTGTTATGCCACGTCGACGATATATTTAAGATGGTTATTATATTCAAAAGTCTTTGCGTCCGTCCGTCTCTTTTTAGAATAAATGTTTTTAGTCATAGTAGTTTATGTGATATAGATACAATGGATAAGCGTTGATTCTTGAAAAAGAAACCATGAGCCCGCAGGTTATAAAGTCTTCAACTGAAATAAATTCTGTGGTTTCTCTGAAGATGTCATCGGCAAAGTGTAACATATATAAAGTTAGCCAAATCGAATTAACACTTAGTTCACATATCAAAAGATTACTTTTATGTTTGATCATGTAAAAGTACGAGTTTGACCCAAAACTTACTGTTCATCAGTAGTGAAATGTGACTGTGTGATCAGTCGAAGGAGTTTACCATAAATGCTCACAACAAGGTAAAACTGAGTACATATATAATTCAGAAGATGAAATATGAGTGCCAATGAGACAACTCTCCATCCGTGTCACAATGTATTAAAAGTTAAAAATTATAGGTTTAGATACGGTCTTCATCACGGAGCGTTGGCTCACATCGAATAGCAAACTTTAAAGGTTCTCAAAATGACTAGTGTAAGACAACTTAAACAGGAAAATCAACTGTCTAATCTATAAAGAAAACTAGGATCACTTATGATCACATCAACAAACGACACTCAACAGGATCCTGAACAGCATTCTAATTATGATGAAAACTTTGTAAGAATTGTGTGAAATGTTTCAGGTCATGTTTTAGTTTCATTCTGGTTAATATGAGAGATATTACAATAGGTCACAAGTATCTATTTTTTTTATCGATCTACGATAAATTTGTACAAAAGTTGTCAGTATACATTTTGAAACTGTAACAAAGCAATTTAGGAACAGTGAATGAAAATGTATACCTCAGTAGTATATTTTGAAAAAAAAGACACAATTATGAATCGTTTTTCCCCAAATATGGTCCCTTTTGGTTCATCATTTATTCAAATACTTTTGGTGCGATTGATCGCGATCAATGAGACAAATTAACTGCATATCCATCATATCCCATAAAAAGAAAAAATCAACGAAACCAATTTTGACAGACGTTTATCGATGCAAACCTTTAATTGCGGAATCCTGACTTTAAGCAGGCAAACATTAAAATGTCATAGTTTAAACATGTTTATAAACGAGCAATCAGCACAAAACAAGAATAACTTGTTGAAAACGGATTTATTTATGAAATGAAAAAAAGGCACAGAACCTGTAATAAATAAACCCAATAAAGTACTGAAAACTAGTTTAAATTCAATTGCAAAAAATGGAAATCATTTTCCCTAGTCTAAGATATTATCAATAAGCATACACAGATATAATGAAAAAACAAGAGTGGCTATATTTTTATACCTTATGATGTCTGCTCTATGGTCGGGTTGCTGTCGCTTTGACACATTTCCTTTCTCAATTTCATTTATAAGATATTTTATATATAAATCACAAAAAGTTAACTTTGCAGGACCACTGAACCAGGATCCTTTACCGAAAAATCAGCCTTCTGGCAAACTGTTGGTGCCGCAAACACTGCGGTACGGTTGTTGCAAATAGTTTGCCGTAACTTCACCACGACTTTTTACCATGCAAACGAAGGTTGCAGCAGAACTGCCGCTAAGTTTTATAGCCTTACATAGTTTGTGATGAATTTCTGGCGACTATTTGTTGTGAACCTCCGGCAAACTTTGATCTATAGCCTGATAAAGTTTGTGGCGAACTTCTGGGAATTTTTGTGGTGAATCTCCGGCAAACTTTTAAAGCCTTGTATAGTTCGCGGTGAACTTCTGACAAAACAAATGATAATGATGCCTTATGACCACCTTTCTGTTGATTCTTTTTCAAAACTGCACTTCTTATTCAAAATGATGCACATGAGGATCAACATTTAATTAATTATTATGACTAAAATTATTATTATGCAAAAACTGTCTAAATTAACTTACAAAGAGATGATTAATGATGAATGGCCTGTTCCAGGAACTAATTGAATCATATGTAGCTCAGACATCAATCATATATAACATCCGTTTACTTTTTACATGAAAACACCAACATTAAAACTTCCCTCCTATTTCAAATTCAAAGAAGCAGCAAGTCTGACTTTAGTACATGGAGCATGCTCAGTATGCGGCGAAGGATTGCTTTAAAGTTTGTTTACAAAGTTCCCTCAAATTTAAGAAAGTTAAGAGTTTGCGGCAACATTGCGGCAACTTTTACATATATTTGCCGGAAGGTCGCTGCTAGTGGCGAACACTGGTGAACAACTTTCAGGTCTTCTTGCAGCAATGTTTCTCTTTTCATAAGGGATAATGAGAACAAGGTCAGATGCCTGCCAGTTGGAAACCTTGGGTAAAATCATTCCATACAACCAAATATAGAGGGCCTATTATCACGAAAACATAACAGTCTAACACAAGGATCTTGCTAGATATGCATACACCAAATATAGTCATCCTTTTTCTTATAAAAAGAGAGAAATTAACATAAATAGTTTCCAAGTAGTCACTTTAATTCGTACATAGGTGTATGTCCAGACTACTCAGTGAACAATATTTTCTACGTAGTCAAGTTCGTCGCTTGTTGTTAGCAAATGCGTGTAAAAGAACTTAAATTTTACTTTTATTTTATCATACTATTGCTTGTATTTGTCTGAAGTGTCATTATGATAAAATAGGGTTCGTCTTCACCGTTTGACCAAACCATGTACTTTTCTACATTGGCTAGATGTATAGGGGGAGGGTTGAGATCTAATAAACATGTTTAACCCCGCCGCAATTTTGCGCCTGTCCCAAGTCAGGAGCCTCTGGCCTTTGTTAGTCTTGTATGATTTTTAATTTTAGTTTATTGTGTATAATTCGGAGTTTAGTATGACGTCCATTATCACTGTACTAGTATACATATTTTTTAGGGGCCATCTGAATGACACCTACGGGTGCGTGAATTCTCGCTACATTGAAGACTCATTGGTGGGCTTCGGCTGTTGTCTGCTGTTGTCGCTTTGACACATTCACCATTTCCTTTCTCAATTTTTACTTTTGTTTACCCTTACGACCCATGTTCCCGCTTTATAATATTTCTGTTTGTATTTGAGTAAGGCCTGACTATTGTAACCGAAGTCCTTTCGTGTTTAGGATAAGGTAAGTTAAGCTCCTGTTGCCTATTTTCAGTGAACTTGTAACCTTAGATCCCAAACAGCGTCAAGCAAAAGGCAACATTTACCGGAGACACAAGCTTCTGTAACAGAAGTATAAATACATGTGCAATCAAGGGTTCTGCAACCAGGGTATTCACATTCAGAAAATGGCCAGAGAAAATCAAAAGTGTCACCATATAAATAGTACACATTGAATATGTTTATTTCACAAGACAAGACAAGACAAGACAAGACAAGACAAGACAAGACAAGACAAGACAAGACAAGACAAGACAACAAGATATATATATATATATATATATATACATGAATCTAAAACACACTTTCATGTTTGTTGTCTAGTTATTAAAAAACACCATACATATATCTTACTGAAATTATTTATTTCAAATTTAATAAAGTATTCAAATATGTTGAAATTAACAATCACAAAAGTTGCATTTCAGCAACCATTCATTAAAAATTAACAATGCAAAACTCTTTAATCAGTAAAATCTTTTCTTTCTCTTAAGCTGTATTTCACCAAAAAAATACTCTTGTTTGTCATACCTTGCTTGTAAGCTCTAGTTTGTTTATTTTACATTCATGAAATAACAACAAAGTGTATGTTTCAGTATGAAACAAACTGAAAATACTGAACATGACCACTCAATGATTTGTCCACTTGTGATTATGTTAATTAATGCAATAATCATACAATGTTTATCAAAACATACACAAGTACTTAACATGCTGTTAAATTCACCACATGAAGCAATGACTGCTGGTCAACGTCCAAATTATTTTAGGAGAACAAGGTCTACACAAATCAAAAATTGTGAAAAATCTCTCAAATAAAATATAAAAAAAGTATACAAAAGTCAAGTTAATCCAACTTCCTTATTTAAGGGTACTATGTATAGCTAATAATGAAGTTGCACTTCAGCAACAAACAGTTTTATAACAAAATTAAAACTGTATGAACTAAAAAATCAGTTGCATTTCAGCTACTTACATGACTAATAAAAAACAATTGAAATCTCAATAAAAATGTTAAATCTTAATATCTAATAAGTTGTGTATTTCACAAAAAAAGACTTAAATGAACAAAACCAATATCTTATTTCCATTCATCATAAGATTTATCATGCCTAATTTGTAGGTTCTTAGGCTAGTTTCTTTTATTGCCATGTGAAAAAAACCAGGAAATACTGAACATGATATTGATACAAAGGCAATCAATGATAAAATCCTGCTGCTGATTTTACCTGGTTTGATGTAAATCAATGCAATTATACAATGTCCATTACCCATACAGAAGTATTTAAAATCTTGTTGAATTCGCTACGGAAAATAGTAAAATTTTCATAATTTCTTGGTATTCTGAGAACACGACCACATGTATGGGCTATCGGTCGACGCCCAAAACAATCAAGAACTACAAATTCAACAGTGATTGTATCCTTCCCATCCAAAATTAAATCTGATCCAGTGCAAAATCTAAGAAATTTTTTCAACAATACTTTATCAAGTTCTCTAACATACCGCTGAAGGTGGTTCATAACTTCACGTTCCAAATTAGACAAATTATCTGAAAAATGCAGCATTTTGGTAACTTTGCGATTGCTGGGTTCCATTTTACTGTATATTTCTGTCAAATTCTCATAAGAAAGAGACTGTCCGAGTTGAGATAATATCTTGGCCCAAGCATCAGTTATAAAGTTGCACTCCTGAACCATTTCCTTATGTGCGATTTCTAGCAAAATACGCGTAATGCTTTCTTTTGTGACTGCAGACCTGTAGCTATGGTTCTCTAAAGCTTCTATAAGTTCATCATTATCAACCTGCTCGTAATCTTTTAAAGCAGTGGAAAATAATGTTTTGTCTTCCTCAGTGATAAAACAAAGAAAATTTTCCATTAAATCTGACTTAAACTTTCCATACATTGCATTTTCCATAACAATTATGGAAAGTCCAATGGGCAAGTAATTGGCTATCTGCCATTCTTTAAATATAATTCTGCCAATGGACAGCCACTGCTCCTCTTGAAAATCGTGTCTTATTGTAGGGACTTTCTGTGAATTTCCAATGCAACAATTGTCCATAAACTCATTCCAAAATTCAGTAAGGCAATCTCTAAAAATTCCTTCACCTGCCCCTTCTTCTGCTTTTCCAGTTGGCAATATCATACTGACATCAAAAAATGTAGCATACATTATTGTTGGATCTGAAAATATTTTCATCATTTCTATCATTAAATTTCCTCTATGAACCCTAATTTTCACAGAATGGAATGGATCAAGAAATAATTGTTCATTATTTATTAATCCAGGACCATCGGCGATTATTCCAAGACTATTAGTGATTATTCCAGGATCATTGGCGATATAACTATTCTCTGGCTGACTGTCAGATTGAGTGTGGATATCATTCAAAGGAATTGTTGAGTCATAGATATCATCAATATCAGCCAATACAGGTCCAAACTGAATTTCATCATCACTGCACATGTTCAAACTGGTATGCTCATTATAAGAACTATGAGAACTGTTATTTTCATGGTTTTCTAACCTCAACAGCTGTGAAACACTTTCTTGGTCTTCATTTTCTTTGGTCCTTGTTGTTGAATTCTTTTCTTGTTCAGTGTTATCCCTTTCTTTAGGTACAGTTAGTAAATAAAACCTTAACAGCCTCATTTTGCTTCGGTCATAAATATTCTCTACAGACAAATCTAAATTAGCTGACTGGCGTTTAAAGTCCATGATGTCAACCACAAAATTTTCAATCTTACCCCTGGGTGATATTCCTTCTGGAAAGTAAAGTTTTAAAGCTGTTTCTTTTATGGTACTCACTAGAGTATCTTTATCAACAATAAGATGTCTCGTCCCCCCTCCAGTTGGCCCGCGAACTTGTTTCATCCTATCTCCTTCTTTCATCAGCCAACCAAGTTCTATACGCCTTTCACTTTTTGCTGCATGATCATTTCCAATATTCTTGGAAGTAGAAGGATTGTCATCACTATCACTTGAGCTTTCATCTATATCTTTTTTTGTTTTAAACAAGTTTCTTTTTGATGATGGATGGAGTCTTTTTCTTATCTTTTGTAATAGTGTCTTCTTTTTTTTGGACTTTGAACCTGTACCACCCTGGTTCTTACAAAAATCTTTCACAGCTATCCTGTCCCCATAGATAGGGATGTACTTTGTCAGTTCATCATCAGACAATAATAATATCACTTGACAATCAATCTGAAAATATCAAAGAGACAAATGTTGATATAAGAGCTTGTATCATTTTGTTTGTACAACAGATGTATGTCAATATACAACAGAGCCTAAAATTGCTCACCTTGCAATTTACACTTTCTATTTACAACAATATTAACTAGAGGCTCTTAAGAGCCTTTGTCGCTCACCTTGGTCTATGTGCATATTAAACAAAGGACACAGATGGATTCATGACAAAATTGTGTTTTGGTGATGGTGATGTTTTTGTAGATCTTTACTTTACTGAACATTCTTGCTACTTACTATTTTCTCTATCTATAATAAACTTGTCCCATTAGTTACAGAGGAAAATATTTTGTAAAAATTTACCAAATTAATGAAAATTGTTAAAAATTGACTATAAAGGGCAGTAACTCCTTAAGGGGTCAACTGACCATTTTAGTCATGTTGACTTATTTGTAGATCTTACTTTGCTGAGCATTGTTGCTGTTTACAGTTTATCTCTATCTATACTATATAGTATTCAAGGTAATAACAAAAAAATGCAAAATTTCTTTAAAATTATCAATTGGGGGCAGCAACCCAACAACCAGTTGTCCAATTCATCTGAAAATTACTAAGTGGATATGTATTGACTTGACAAACGATTTAACCCCTTGACAGATTTGCTCTATTAAAGTGCTTTGGTTTTTGAGTTATAAGTTAAAAACTGCATTTTCCCCCGATGTTCTATTTTTAGCCATGGTGGCCATCTTGTCGGTCGGCCGGGTCACCTGACACATTTTTTAACTAGATACCCTAATGATGATTGTGGCCAAGTTTGATTTAAATTGGCCCAGTAGTTTCAGAGAAGATTTTTGTAAAAGTTAAAGACGACGGACGACGACAGACAACGACGGACGCAAAGTGATGGGAAAAGCTCACTTGGCCCTTTGGGCCAGGTGAGCTAAAAATATGGTTATACATAGATTTGAGGAGAACAGCTTGACATAAGTATAATTTTTTTTATGTGTGCAGATTTTAAAAATATATATTGCCTTTTTAAAAAAAAGCTGTTTGAAAACATTTTATTTCTAATTTCAGTCTATCCTTTGTT
Organism: Mytilus edulis; assembly: GCA_019925275.1. Classification (NCBI taxonomy): domain Eukaryota; kingdom Metazoa; phylum Mollusca; class Bivalvia; order Mytilida; family Mytilidae; genus Mytilus; species Mytilus edulis. Next base: position 72,519,579 of record CM034354.1, on the reverse strand, counting down.
AGTACGACTTTGACCATGACATTTGATTGATGGATGGTGGTTTTAAAAACATGGCATTCAGATGCATATTCATAGTCTTTTTCTTATAAATTGTAATATATTCAAATTCATGCTTACCTTATCTTCCTCTACCTTGTCTACAGGAATGTTTCTTTCTTTTAAAAATTCTATCAGGGAGACCATTTTTCTTTATAATTTCTATCAAAGATACAATCAATAATTAATTCTTATCAAAATACATTCATTTTGCAATAAAATGTTTTTTTTAAACTGTGAGGGCTTCAATACTGTTTTGCTACTAATTTTTGATACACAATAGGTTCTGTCTATTGCATCAATTCCTGAACATGCTGGATAGCTTTAAATTTGACAATATACATAGATGTTTATTTACTGAATAATGTTAATTTTAGTTTATGACATGTGTAAAATAAAATTGAGAATGAAAAAAGGAAATTTGTCAAAGAGACAGCAACCTGATGCAAACAGAGAGCAGAAAACAGGTGAAGGCCACCAACAGATCATCATCACAGCAAGGCAATGCTTTGGCTGGCCCCTAAACAAAAACATGTACACATTTAGGGACGAAATCAAAAGATCAATGTAAGATTAAAAACTTAATTCAAATAGTTTGGGGGTGGGGGTTGAACTGCTGCAAGATTTGGTTATCCCATATTGATTTTTACATATCCATATGGGTCAATCATTTTTTCTCAAATTAAGTTAATAGGGGGGTAGGGGGGTCAGTGAAAAAACTATTTGAATTAAGTTTTTTATCCTTCATTGAACTTTTGATGTCGTCCCTTAGTGATAAACGACATCATACTATAAACATCAACATACATGTATACATGAACTAAAATTAAAAATCATCTTTTAAAGACTAATTATTAATAAAGGCCACATTTAATGATTCAATATCAATTTTATATTGTTTTACTTTTTTAACCAGATACAGTTAGTGGTGTCATATATGCTACTTATTTATATACAATGTTTTGCTAAGTAAGCATACCCATACTTGGATGATGGGTTTAAGTAATGAGGGGTGAAGCCGGACCATGCATACATTTTCTGCTCAGTTTAGATCAAATTTTGGTGGCCAAGGTGTTTTGAGATTATACCAATTTGTACAAAAATATGGAGAATAATTCAAATATTGGTCAAATTCAGTCTGCCTCCTAGTTTATGGACATACACATGATGTGACATAAATCACCTTCTTCGTTCGGTTGTACGATCTTTGCCTTTGGGATCAGATTAAATTGCGTTCCAAAGATGGGTGGGGAAAGGAACGATTATCGTCACGGTGGTAACTTCAATATTTTTTTGTAAGATGTCCCCGGGTGAATGTGCCATTTCTCCATTTAAAATATACCCATCTTTCTATATATATAATACATTAAAATTGTGTATCCATATTATTTATACTGAAATAAAAAGAAATTGATCTGTACTTATATATATATATATATATGTAATTTTATTAACCAACTAAGAGTATGTTGGATGTGTACGGATTGAGTGTTTAGTCTTAGAGGCATGATTTTTACATCAGAGGCCCCTGAGGGGCCTCGGGTGTATTGCCATCGCCTACTTTTCAATTCGCGCAAAGATCAAAGAGATGCATATATAATTAGTTTTGGAATAATAACCGACATTATAGACCCGCGGACCTATATAGTGCAGAATAAAATTCCGTATCACTTCTTTTAAATTCATGTTTTCAATGGACACTCAGTTTTTTTAATTTTTCTTAATGCAAAATTTATAATATGAAAATGTTTTGTCGTTAGAAATATTTGTATTTTAATCAAACGATCTTCAATATCAAAAAATTGGTGTTGCGGATGAATACCACGAGTGCGCAAGAGGGCAAGAGCGAGCGTGTAGAAAATCGAGAGGAAATCAATTCACACATTTATACACAGAAAGGTAATTATATTTCAATTATTTGATTTGGAGTAACCTTTTTAAACCGTTTGTAGCATATATTTGTCTATAATATTAACGTAGCAAAACCAGGAAAATTTAATCTGTCATAATATTAAAATAAATTATCAGGTCACGTCCCCCGCAGCCATTTTGAAAATACCAGCAGATTGGGTAGGAGTAACAAGAACCTGCAAGGCCTTTAAAGATAAGGTTACTATTTGTGTATTTTTTATAACAACAATTTGTTTTTATAAAGATCTCAACAATTTTTTGAGTTAAATTTCTTTTCTTCGTAAATAACAAGTAGATTGATCACTTGGACACACACACGGAACTATTTTCTGTTTTTAAGATACTGTTTCGGATTTTCGCTCCTTCTCCGACTTAGTTTGTTGCATTAGTATATGTGAATATGTCCCCTTGACTGGAAAATACGCGGAATTTGTAATGACTTTGACTATGTCTATGTAAGTAATTCTAATATATAATTATTGGTTGAATTTATCGTTTATATAATATTCAGAGAAGACTTTTTCTTCTTCCTATAGAGTTGGACTCTTTTTGAGTGTATAAAGACTCTTGCTCGTAAAATCAAGAGTCTTACTTTACACTGAAATGTCAGAATTTGGGTTAATCACATTTACTGAATTACTATAGATATATTGGGAGAAACCTTACAGTTTTGGAGATATAAATATAGATTAACTGTCCTGTTTTTTAAGTCTTCCTTAGCTTGTAGTATTGTATTATTTTGACCATACATGACATGTATCGCCAAAATTATAAAATAATTTGATGACATACTTGTGCTTCTTTTTTAGTTTCAGAAAACCATCAACATACTGATGTTTACTTTCCGGCGCATGCCTGGTAAATTTTTTCAAATTTATGTATTTATAAATATAGTTTAACATAGATGTATTCCATATTTTTGTATATATATTTGTTATATTATTATTATTATTATTAATTTTTACAATTTTTCTTTGTTTTTAGATTTTTCGTTTTTATTTAGATTTTTTAAATATTACATTTTTTATTTTTTTTTTTTAATTTAAGATAAAAACATGATTGCCTGATTACTTCAGATGTGGATATGTATCAAGGAGCACATTGTGCGTGAGTGCATCCTTGAAGGTTTCTGTGGTAGTGTTTTTTGTTATGACTGAGGATAATTTGTTCCAGTCTTTAATTGTTTGGCAAAAGAAAGAAAATTTGTAGCTGTCCTTGTTACATTGGATTTGTCTGTAAGCATCTTTGTTGGTGGATCTTGTGACGGACTGACTCTTATGTAATAAATTTTGTGAAGGAATGGCTATATTTTCGTTTGTAATTTTGTGAAACATTATTAGCCTTGTTCTTAGCCGGCGTTCTTGTGATGTTTGCCATTTCATGGTGTCTAGCATCTCAGACACACTGCTGGTGTTGTGATGTCTGTTACATGCATACCTTGCTGCTCGTCTCTGTACTTTTTCTAATGATCGTATGTTTTCGCTTGTATAGGGGTCCCATACAGTACAGCAGTATTCTAATTTGGGTCTTATGATGGTTTGGTATGCTCTTTCTTTAATTTTTTGTGACTGGACTTTGAGATTTCTTCTGATAAAACATAAAGATTTGTTTGCTTTGGCGGCTGTTTGTTGAATGTGGGTGTTCCATTTTAAATCTGAAGAAATTGTGATACCTAAGTACTTAGCATGTTTTACTGATTCTAATATGTGCCCATACATGTTGTAGTAGAAGTGGATGGGAGTTCTCTTTGTTGTTATGTTCATTATGTTGCATTTGTCTGGGTGGAAAGACATGAGCCAGTCTTGCTCCCATTGTATGGCGGCTTCTAGATCTTCCTGAAGCTTGAGGCAGTCGTTTTGAGATTTAATTTGTCTGTAGATTATACTGTCGTCTGCGAAGAGTCTGATTTTGCTATGTTTGATGTATTCCGGAAGGTCATTCATGTAAATAAGGAAGAGTATGGGTCCTAGCACTGTACCCTGTGGCACACCTGAAGTGACTGGTATTTTTGAAGATGACATGTTTTCTAAAAGTACTGTTTGAGTTCTGTTTGAAAGAAAGGATTCGACCCAGTTTATGATTTGATCTGATATGCCAAAGTATTTCATTTTATATAGTAATCTTTTGTGTGGTACCTTGTCAAAAGCTTTGGCAAAATCCATGATTACGAGATCTGTTTGTATGTTTTTGTCATTGTTTTCAAATAATTCATGCATCAGTGAGATAACTTGAGACTCACATGATCGCTTTGCCCTAAATCCATGTTGCAATTCATACAGTGTGTTATTGTTTTCAAGATGTTGCATCATGCTGCTTGCAAAGATGTGTTCAAGTAATTTGCAAGCTATGCATGTTAAGGATATAGGTCTGTAGTTACCTGGGTTGTGTTTGTCCCCTTTTTTGAATACAGGTGTGACATTTGCATGGTTCCAGTCAGATGGTACTTTTCCTGTTTCTAATGATCTGGTGAATATTAATGTGAGGATGTCTGTACATATCTCAATGTTTTGTTTGAGTACTTTGCCTGCGATGGTATCAGGACCAGTAGCTTTATTAGGGTTTATGTTTTTATAAACACCATCCCTAGATATTGTTATGGTTGTCATTTTGGGATGAATACTAGGACCTTTATCTGGAATGTCAGTATTTGCTTCAGATGTAAAAGCTGACTGAAATTGTTTGTTCAGTATGTTCGCTTTCTCAGATGGATTTGAGTGCAATGTACCTTCACTTCTTAAAGAAGCTATGCCGGTATTTTCATTTTTCTGGCTTTTAATATAGGAATATAGCTTTTTTGGTGTATTTTTAAAGCATGGTTGGTCTGGTTCCTTTATTTCAATATCAAAGATCATATTTTCTATGTATTGCCAGTAAGAGTTTCTCATTTCTTTTTGGAGCTTGGTTTTAATTTCTTGATATTGTTTTTTGTACTTGGGATTTCCTTTTCTTTTTGTAGAGCTTGTTTTTCTTGTTAATCAGTTTTTTTTAGTTGGTTATTTACCCAAGGTAGTTTTGATTTATGGCTAATGCTTTTTTTAGGAATATTCTTATCAATAGATTTTTGGATGTTTGTCTTGAAAGTATTCCATAGTTCATCGAGACTCATGTTATTTTGGTCTTGTTTTAGCTGATTGTATGTGCTAGTGAGGTCTTTTTCTATTTGGTCCCAATTTGCCTTTTTGTAGTTAAATATTTTGTGAGACTGTTTTTTATTTTGAGGCAGTGCTAAATTTATTTCACTGTAAACTATGTCATGGTCGCTCGCTCCAATTGGTGGTAGTGTTTCGACTCGATTGACAAATGACGGATTGATCATACACAACAGGTCTAGTGTTGTGTCGTTTCTGGTGTTCTTATTTACTACCTGTGTTAGGTTATTGTCATTTAATATGTCAAGGAGCTGTTGGTGTAGTGAAGCGTCAGGTTTACAAGGTATGACTGCTGGTGTCTTCCAGTCTATGTGGCCAAGATTGAAATCACCACTTACCCAGATATTTGGGTTTGTTTTTTTACATAAGACTCTATTAAGTGAGATACCAAGTTGTTCTAAGGATTCTCCTTTATCGGATGGTGGTCGATAGTAGGAACATAAGTATAGTGATTTGTTTCCTTCATATGAAATTTTCGCCCACACATTTTCACAATTTGTATCGAGGTCTAGGTCGGTACCTGTATTTGTGATTTGTGTAGATGTGAGCTGGTTTGAGATAGCCAGTAACACTCCCCCATAGCCATCTTTTGTATAGATGTTGTATTTCATTCTCTACAGCATTATTTAATTTAATTTAAATGTGTAACCATATCCATGTCAAATTTTAGTAACTTATATTAGACATTTGTTCACACATACATGCATATGTGCATATAAGAACTTGAATTGAGCAAATATGATTAGTTATATCTATGAGAAATACAATCAGTTAACTTTATCTATGAGCACCCATGAGATCTTAAATTGAGCAAATATGATCAGTTATATGTTGAGTACAATTTGAGCTAGATCTACTCAATTGAGTTAGATATATATCAATATTGAGACTAGTAATCTAAATGGTTATTTGAGCACACATGAGCCTATTTATACTATTGAGAGCAATATTGGGATACTGCATGAGCAAACTAAGCAAATCTTTATTGAGACAAACCTATGAGCGCTATATTTTTAAATTTGTTCTTGACAATTTTTTGTTTATTTTTAAAAAAAATATTGGGACAACAGAGTAAGTGTATGTGGGTTCGATTCCCACCCTAGGCATTCATTTATATTGGCTGGTGCAAAGCGGGCAGTTTAGCTTAGTGGCCCCACACTGACTCTGTTGTTCATATGTTACTTGAAAAAATTAGGCGGCATCGTTCTTTATTTTTCTATTCGAAAATCAGACACAACAAAACCATTGAATAATTGTGAAAATTATACCACAGATAACTGTGGTAAAACTTTAATTGTTTTTGGCATAATTAAACTTGGCTGCCATCCAAGATCTAAAAAGTTTTTATATTGATGAATTATATATATCAGATTTGGATTCTTTTGGTTACAAAACATTTTGGATGGTACATGTAGGTAGCGGCCAAATCTTTATTCCTAAAGGCTTAAAGCTTTCAGGTCTGAAAATTGCCCAAAATCATCACATTTTGACAAATTTGGAATATAAAATGTATTTTTATGAAAAGAACTGATTTATTGAGCATGTTGAGTGTTAAGACTTTTGAAATAGACCCAAATTACGAACCAAATTGAGAACTTTTTGGAGTTTTATAGTTTAGGCTATTTTGGGCAATAAGTGAAAATTGTCCTTTGAATCAGTGGTTTCACAATAACCATTATATACTAAGTATCTATTAGAAGATAGCTCTTTCACAGTATATTGTTAAATTTAAAGATAAATATATACCGACAATCACCAATATTAATGATGGAATGAGATTATACATGTATATACTGTTTTATATTGTTACATGTACATACATAAATGAAAATTAAAACCAAACTGTTGTCATTATTCATAAAAAAAGAAAAGGGAGGTATGATTGGTATAAATCAGACACCAGCTCTAGACAAAATGATGAAAAAGAAATAAAGCTTATAACCATACAACATTTTTACAATCAGAAAAAAACTATACATAAATCAGTTAGAAATAGCCATGAAATGTCAAATGTTAAACAATATATACAAGAAAACTAATGGCCACATCAATGTACAATCGGGAAATCAAGATATACACCAAAAAATTACATGGCCTGTTTTACAGGTTTCTTACAAAGGACCGACACATTCATATGGTAGTTGTGTTCTATATGTATAGTGCAAAATGTTCTCATTGCTAAACATTTCTAAACCAGTGGTATCCAAAGTATTAAATCCAGAACAAAGTAAAAAAAACCGAACAGTTGAAAAACTATCCAAATGTTGTGATATTCAATTAACAAAAACACCATCATTAGCAAATGGCTATCTACATATAATACATTGTAATATTTACAATGAACCATTTAATAATTAAAAACCAATTGTTCAAAGAACAATTGAAGGTCTTTCCACAAGTGAAGATCTATTTTATTATCAAAATATTAAAAATCAATCTAAAATGTCAGTTCCTATGGCTTTATAATATATAAATATGAATTTAAAGCAAAGGTCAAAATCTAGAACGTGCAAATTACCTATGACCTTGACCTCAATTTCAAGGTCATAAACCAAGGATCTCAAATCAAAAGACCCTAGGTCTTTATCATGTATGGTTAATGAGTTATATGACTTTACGCATAATTCTAAATATAAGATGGGCAAAAACTCCTATTTATTGTTTACGCACCCTTTCAACCAAAATTTATAAGTAACGGCATGTCGCAACTAACAATTTAGTGAAAATAAGATGTAGATATGTTATAAGGTTTTGAAAATAAGTAAAAATAAGCCAAAATAAAAATTTAGAATATGACCTTGACCCTTGACCTTGACCTAATTTTCATTTTTTTTGGACCAAGGATCTCTAATTAAAAGACCCTAGGTCTCTATCACTTATGGTTTACCAGTTGGAAATGCAAATCACTTATATCAAATACATAAGGGGGAATAACTCTCATATGGAGTATCAGGATAGCTTCGGTTAAAACTAAACTCGAATCCTGAAGATGTAACGAGCAATTTGGTAAAATAAATTTGTCGTAATCTTTTACGGTTGCGAAGGATTAGTGGCCACAAGAAAAACAGTGTTTGGGGAGATAACTCTTACTGCGCGGTTGTCAGTTTTAAAGCGTATAAACTATACGATATCATATTCCAAATATCTAAGCGACATCTTTTGAAACAACAAAATTACGCAAGAAAAAAAATTAGGCGGAACAAAAAAAAAATAATAATCAGAACAAAATCAATAGGTCTTTCCACGGAAAGGTGGAAAGACCTAATTAGAAAACAGAACCTACAATGTACATGTATAGCTGCTAATTTAAAAAAAAATATAATGGATAAATGATTGACTGTGTTACAATAAAACCAAGATACAAATGTAACTCAGTGAAGCTATTTATGAACATTTAAAGAGTTTGTGTTGACTGCAACAAAAATCTAGAATAAGGGATAGTAATCTTGCTGTGTTAACATCCATTTAATTAGCAATTGATCCAAAAGCTAAATGTTTCAGAAAAAAGACCTGGATACTACATGTACAAACATTGTTAATTAATGCCATTTGTAGAGCAGGATCTGCTTACCCATCCGGAGCACCTGAGATCACCTGTTTTGGTGGGGTTCGTGTTGCTCAGTCTTTAGTTTTCTATGTTGTTTCTAGTGTACATTTATTTGTATGCATGTCTTTTTCAGTTATAGTCATGGAATTGTAAGTTTATTTTCCATTTATGAGTTTGCTGTTCATCTGGTATCATTAGCCCCAAAGTTTCCCCTGGGTCAATTATTTTATTCGCCACCTCTTTCGCCAAAACAATATATTTTTCCCCACTATATTTTTTAATTAGCTACAATATTACAATTTATCTGTTTTGATATGATTGTCTTGAACCTCTTTTTTATAGTTCAGTGAGTGACTATATAGCTACTCGAAGAATTGTTTGCTATGTTGATTCTCTATTATAAGTTATACGCTAACGATTTTTGTATGTGTGCAACTATATGGTCATAATGCCAATCTAACAGTTCTCATTTGACCAAGTAATCATTGATAATTCACAAAGTTAAGTTTCCTAGTTCAGGTCAGTATCTCAGATATGATAGCATATTATATTTAATATTTGTACTATATTGTATGGTGAACATATCTGTCTGGTAGGTATAATATAAACACCTGTCATTTATCAATAATTCAACACAACTTGAGGTCCTCTGATGTTCAGTACTTCAGTACTTTGATTTATAAGTTGTTAGTGGCTTTGAACTAGCTGTCAGATAACTGCGAATACTCTCAGATCTGTTCATAATGTCTTTTTGTGTCGGGATGTATAAATACCCGGCCACGTCCACTTGTATTTTGTGTCTATCTGATGAGTTCAGCCTTTTTCAACTTATTTTTATAGTTTGTTCTTATGTTGTACTGTTATACCACTGATCCAGGTTAGGGGGAGGGTTGGGATCCCGCTAACATGTTTAACCCCGCCACATTATTTATGTATGTGCCTGTCCCAAGTCAGGGATCCAGAGGGGGGGTTCCGGGGTTGGAACCCCCCCTTTTTGTGGACGATCAATGCATTTGAATGGGGACATGTAATTGGACCCCCTTTGTCCTGGGTAAGAACCCCCCTTTTTAAAATGGCTGGATCCGCCCCTGCTGTAATTCAGTGGTTGTCGTTTGTTTATTTGTTACATATTTGTTTTTCGTTCATTTTTTTCTTAAATGAGGCCGTTAGTTTTCTCGTTTCAATTGTTTTACATTGTCTTATCGGGGCCTTTTATACGCGGCTGACTATGCAGTATGGGCTTTGCTCATTGTTGAAGGTCGTACGGTGACCTATAGTTGTTAATGTTTGTGTCATTTTGGTCTTTTGTGGATAGTTGTCTCATTGGCAATCATACCACATCTTCTTTTTTATAAGTACATTATTGCCAAAAATTACTGCCAGTTTATTAAAAACCCTAACTGGGCTGCTTAGTACAGACAAACTGGGCATTAATACAGGGCCATAACAGAAAAAACAGGGCAATTACAGAAAAACACATACACTTTTGTTCAGTTGGTTAATAAATGTATTAAGAAATGGGTGTTTTTATCACGGGGGGGGGGGGGGGGGGGGGGGGGTAGGGGTCAACTTCCTATTATTGGGTATACGGAGATGTGCCAAAAATATGGGTCATAATTTTGCGAGATTTTATATAAAAATGACCCTCCTTTTTAATGACATCCTATATTAAAATGCATTTACGTTTGATAACTGTATATTGATTTGGGGAATGAATTTCATATCATATATAAAGATGCTATTGAGAATGTCAATTCATATATAAAAAATTAAGGGTAGATAGTATATTTATGAATTATGAGTGATGATGAGTTAGTGCTTATATAAGCATGGGTCTTAAGGTAATGACGTTGCTAACGTAAAATGTTATTTTCGCGACGTCAAACTGTGACTTATCGGGAAAAGATGCATTTTTCGACTGATTTTTATCATTCAAATTGATTTAAATTGAAAACGAGTTCATGGACCCCTATTTTTCAAAACAGCAATTTGTTTCATTTTGCAGGGAAATGATGTGACCCAAATTTTATAAAAATGTAAATAGAGATTTTTTTTTAATTTCAATAAACATGCTGCAAAAAATGGCGTATTTTCCTCTATTCATGAACATTTGATAAATATGAGTTATTTCTGAATAAAAAATGCATAATTTTTTAGGATACTTATAAAATACAGAAATTACCGATAATTTAACCAAAAAAAATTTGTGACACAGACATTAACAACTATAGGTCACCTTACGGCCTTCAACAATGAGCAAAGCCCATACCGCATATAGTCAGCTATAAGAGGCCCCGATAAGATAGCCATTTCAAAAAAGAAAGTACCCCCACCCTTTCCCATTTCCGAAAACCACTATATAGAATACCTTTTATTGTTTTGAATAAAAAAAGAAGCTTACCTTACATACATAAACCATTTTGTAAACCTCTTTCAAATTAGTCTTCTTGAACACATGGTAATGTCAGCTTGAGCTTTATTCTTCAAACGTGTGGAGCAACATGCAGTTATCTGTTCCTACTTATTTTGTGCGCACAGTATATTATATTGTGCGCACAGTATATTATGTTGTGCGCACAATATATTTAAATTGAGCGCACAATATATTATGTTGTGTGCACAAGATATTATTTTGTGCGCACACGATATTATTTTGTGCGCACAATATATTTAAGTTGTGCGCACAATATATTATGTTGTGCGCACAATATATTTAAATTGAGCGCACAATATATTTAAGTTGTGCGCACAAGATATTATTTTGTGCGCACACGATATTATTTTGTGCGCACAATATATTTAAGTTGTGCGCACAATATATTATTTTGTGCGCACAATATATTTAAGTTGTGCGCACAATATATTATTTTGTGCGCACAATATATTTTTTTTTTCTTTGCATGTCCCTAGCGGGGCTCCGTACGTATTTGTATGAACGGTTGAGGCAGCCGCACAGAAAGTAATTGCAACTGAAACAAAAATGGATAAAATTGGATTTTATTGTTAATCGCTAATTATACGACTTGGTTCAAATTCATTTCATGAACAACCAAGAAAAAAATTAATTACCCAATGTGTGCAAGATAATGCGCTAGGCCTATATCTAGTTAATGCTAACCGCTCTAATAGATATTTCTTGTACCAAACTAGCAAAGTGTGTAATGAATAAGTGATAGAACAAATGAGTTAATTTTAATGTCCAACAATGTGTTACTATTTCATTTTGCTATTAATTAGGTCAATGATCATTTTCAAAGTAACACATGTTTCACCTGCGAATACACGAAGCTTAAAAAACGTCTTGTGGTAATGTTTGGCATTGGTATCAGATTGATGACGTCGAAAAGTACATCCCGTTTAGTGATTATTTTTTAGAATGAAGAACGTAGTTAACACGGGTTTTTTTTTACGTTATGCAACGAATTTAAGGAAACGTCAATTTTCTTTTTCTAACGTGATATATATCATTATGACGTTTTACCGTTATGCGTTTAAATTAGGGCACTTAAATTGAAGAAACCATATAATGTAATTTATGTTAGTATTCCAGTTTGTAAGTATATTTGAGTTATGTTTTGAAAACTGTCTTTTTCTTATCTAACAAGAACACATACATATATATCGCGTGTTCTGTCGAAAAAGGACATACATGTCCTTAGCGCAGCCAAAGGGTAACGTGCTAAATACCTTCATGACTACATATATATACCTTTTAAATATTTTACGTGATTATAATGGATAAAAACACAAAACTTCACTTTTCAATTCGTTTACAAAATATAATAGATTTTTCGAACAGAGAGATATTTTCATTCTTGTTCTTTAATTTATAGAATGAAAATAAATCTGAATTAAATGCTTATCACAATAATAAAAAGAGCAATTGTGTTTGCGTCTAATTAAGTGTTTCCAAATAAAGTCTCTTTGAGCAACGATTCTTAAATAAAGCTGATAAATAAAATTTGCAATGAAAAACAAAAGTTTAGTTTCATACCCATTTACATTGCAAGGGTGTTTGTGTTTATGTTTGTTGGATGAAAATATATCATAAAGTATAATCTTTATAAAATTGAAAATTGAAATGGGGAATGTGTCAAAGAGGCGTTTAAGGTGATATATTGTTTAATTGTTCGGATATTTATATCCACGTATTAGGTATAAAGATCAGATCTTTAGTATTAAGTGCAAACCTTTTCGGCTATCAGTAAGATATCGTAGTTTCATAGAATTTAACTCGTAATTCAGACTGGATATTTCATTAAACGTCTTTAGCCTAGCTAAACATATAAAAGGAAAATAATCATCCATCATTGATTATATAACTATGAGAATATACATAAGAAAACCAGGTTACATGTTTAAACTAAAAATCAAATTTTCAAAAAGGAGTAGAATTTCTTTTATTTCATATCAAATCTTGATTAAAATGGTCGGATACAGTCACGGATAACTACAAGAAATTAGCAGTTTACTACAAGGATATGTAACTATTCATCCCAAAACAAAACGACATGTTTCTGTATTGTTACGAGTAGTTCCGAGATTTTATAAATGTCCCACAATAATATGTAAAAATACGTATCGTATACATATCTATACGGAAAGTACTTTTTATATTAGCCGAAAGTACTCGTAATAACTCGTAGCAATCCATAAAATCATCGTTAAAAGACCCGACAAATGTCAAAATTATTGTAATAGTCTTACCTTTTGCTCAGGTCTTAACAGTGCTTCCTTTAAAGTATTTTTATACGTACTATTGTAGACTTTCTCATCAAGATACGTCCTTAATCCTGTTATTGTTTGGCTTGTTGTCTCTTCTATATGGTTGATTGCATTGTTTTCTGTAACAAATTCTATAGTCTATACCACAATAATTTGGAACAAAGTCCGTACAATTTACAGTTGATACTCTCATTACCCTCCGCATAGCTTATATTTTTTTTTTATTCTTTATTTAAATATACATGATATAGATTGTTGCGATAAGTTACGATATTTTTTCCACTGAAAACACACTGTTGTTAGTTTGAGATTTTCCTTATCAGAGCGTGTTCAAATCGTATATCTACGAGCTATTGTGATTACGTATTGGAACTCGTGAGCAATAATCAGAACTTTTATGTTTAGGAAATAACTGTATTCTATTTTAAGCTCCGACGGCATCAATTGGGGATTTGATAATCGCAAATTAGGTTTACTGGCGTTGCGTTAGCGGAAATAGTTAACGGGTATTCATGTCCCCTGACTAAATTTCCTTGGAAAACATGTCCATGTCATTTTTTTGTCATGGCAAAAACATGCATGTCCTTTATTGTTAAGAAAATAAGTGACCGACATATTTTACTACATATAGCTATAGACTTATTTCCCATGAAAATGTATCTTGGGACTATCATTCCTAGGTAAATTTTAGCTTCATAACCTATTAAAAAAGTCCAGACACATGTTTTGTTACAAAACCGTTACAAAAGACTTAAAAATCAACCAGCATAGATGTGGATTATCACAATTTTGTAATAAAAACAAGGATTTCCGTCAACATTTTTATAACACTTACCAGTTTGAAATTTGTGTAGAATCTGAACCATTGTTTCATTGAAAATCCTGGACTGCTTTTGAATATATTTGTCGAAGTTTAATTTAAACGATAATGTATCATTGTATAGAGCAAGGAAGTCTTGGCCTCGGGCAATCTGTGTCACAGACAAGATATTTACATTTCCTTTTAAGGTTTGTGTGTCCATCTGCAATCCCTTAATATGTTGCAAAGCGTCAACAATTTTCAACGGTTCCAAATCATTCATTGTTTTTCTCATTAGCACTGAATCATTTTTCATAACCGTTAAATCATTTTGCAGTTGTTCATATTCTCCCTGAAGCTGCGAATGGTTTTGACGAAGCTCAAAATACATTTCTGGCAATTCTTCATTTCGCCTGGTTAAGTTTTGTATTTGGTATTCGGTTTCATTTTTGACTCTTTGTATTTCCATTCTGCTTTTAAAATCTAATTTACGTGTACATTTAGTAAGCAAATCGGTCAAATTTTCAGTTTTATCTAAGAGTTGTCGATGTAATTGTGTCACTGCCATTTGTAGTCTTTGTCGAGCCATCTGTTCATCGTGTAAGGAATCCATCACTGCAATATAATGTTTGTCTGTGAGCTCATTATGAGGTAATGGAGTTTTGTCATCCAATAAAAAAGAAGTCAGACCAGGCAAAGACAAAACACATATGAACAAAACCAAGGTATTCATTGTTGACATGCATATGGATAACATATTTTATAGAAAATGTCAACTAAAATCCTAAGTCAATCGAAATATATGTGATATCATATTTTTGTCTTTGATATCTATTGGCGTTTTGCCTTTTTATCTTAAATTATCTATTGTCGTTATCTTTTGTGTATATGTTATTTCTGTGTACAGATAAATGAATATGAAATTTACTGACATTTTTACGTCGAAAACTAATGTTTGGGTTTGGGGTTTCGCATATTGTTTAATGAAGGCCGTACGATGACCTCAAGGTGTAAATGTGTATGTAATGTGGTCTCTGGTAGATAGTTGTCTCATTTGCAATCGTACCACAATTATCTTCTTATGTTAAGAAAAAAACACATTCAAACGGATTGCAATAGCTCTGACTAGTAATAATAATGTAATAATGATATGAATAGAATAATACAATGTAGTATAATGTTTATTTAGAACAAACAGCACACTTTACAAGTGACAAATATTACATAACTATAAAATGAAAACGAGTTAGTACATTAATGTCCCGTTAGTACATTAATTTCCCGTTAGTACATTAATGTGGACCCTGCTTGTAACTTTATATACCAACACTCTTAGACTAATATTTCAACGTGTTAGTTAATGATTCCAAACTAAACAGTCTTTATTTTCTACATTCTTCTTATTGCAACTTGCTTAGCAGAAAAGCAGCAACTATCAAAATTAAATTCACCCGGTAGAAGATAGAACCCAAAAAATCCTGCGATCAAGGTAAAACTACAACGGCGTTTAAATATAAAAAGCAAAGGACGTTAACCACCAGTATTTTATTTTGTTTTC
Organism: Mytilus edulis; assembly: GCA_019925275.1. Lineage (NCBI taxonomy): Eukaryota > Metazoa > Mollusca > Bivalvia > Mytilida > Mytilidae > Mytilus > Mytilus edulis. The sequence goes on along the minus strand of CM034354.1, from coordinate 72,503,854 downwards.
GGTTTTCGGGGTTTAACGTTACACTGTAATGAATTATTTATAAAAGAAATAATCAAATTTTACCTAACATGTGCTAGGCAAAAATGTATACACGGGACTCCTAAATCGACATCACCTGTTTCAGTTCATGCATTCGTAATCTTTATTTAACGAAAACTAATTTATGTAAGTTACCTAGGTGAAATTAATGCATAAAAGATCTCTTGTTTTTGCTTGTTTGCTTATTTTATCTCACGTAACTTATTAGTTGAGGTTCAATTTCTTTACTTTCTAGTACAACATACGTTTAACTCTATCCAATTAAAGTGACATTCTTATTTCATGCCGATCTACTTTGCATTACGTCGGGAATATGCAGGACATATTTGCCACTGGACATTACAGGAGCAATTAATTTTTTAATCTCCATTTAGTGATGTAGGTTATTGTCTAAAACAGTTTTATATATTATACTGACGGTCTTTTGAAACGCAACACTAGATAAGTGTTTACTTTTTTTAATTTTAAAATACACATAACGCATGAAATTCTAAATTGAATATACCCACACAAATCGTGGTTTACTCTTCATTATTGGTTGTGTCAATCGTCAAGGGCAAATACAGTGTTAAAATTCCTAAATGTTTGACAGGAAGGTTAACCAATTCTATTGAGAATGTTTTTAATCAAGTTTTCTCCCTTCTAATTTGACCATTTTCATCCGTTTCAGTCTGTTTTCTCAGTTATGTGGTGTTCACTGTAACCTTTATATACAATATATACTAAAGTGGATTATGTGGCATTTAGCTTACGCGTAACATTTGTGGTGTAAAACTACCTACTATGACATATTGTAATAGAAAAATGCAGTTTATTTTATTTCATATAGTTTATTACTTAATATATCTAAGTTCTACTCTGTAAACTATTTCATATACAATTATTGTTTTTCTGTTCTATACATTTTCAAAAGTAGGATATTTCAAAAATGTCACATTAGTACTTTAGTAAACTATTTAACATGTCTGTGCAATAAAACTTCAGCTGTTGCCAAACTGACCTCCGATTAATATGTCTAGTAAAGTTTAATAAAACATCTTGAAAGTTCGGACAACGGTCAACCTACGTAAGCAAAATTTTTTTGTTTGTTACAGTCAGTTAAGGTGGCTCGCGGGTCTTAATCAATTTTTTATTTAATATAGGATTTCGCTATATTTTTATAAATGAACTTTATCTTAATATACTTAAAAGAAAAATGAAATGAAAAAATGGGGTCACCGTTCATTTACGCTCACACTCTTTCATCGAAAGAAACATACATTTTTGTTAATGTCCTTTTTTCTGTTGAACTAATAGGAGACATAACGGTACTATCGAAATAAAAAAGAACTAAATTAAAGAAATCGCTTAATTAGTTTATGTACAGCTTATTCAAAAACAACAATGAAAGATATAGGTCACCGATGAGTTAAAAAAAGATATTTCTACATGTACTTTGGAGCTTTTTCAATGATATATACATTTTAAAAGTCACCTTGGGCAACACGAATTGATTTTTTGGAAATTTTTTTGTACCATATGATCAAATAACAACTACTAAAGGTAATAAATAAAATTTGTAACGAAAAATACATGTTTAATTTTTTTCTAAAAATTTTATACCCGCGAGCCTCCTTAAGGTTTACTAGGACATTCATAACTTAGTATATAAACTGAGCAAGCCGCTATGATATTAATAGCAAGTTTCTTGATATTCTAGGTGAGTGTCAGTCGATCCCGGCCTGTCTCTATATCGGAAGCAATACCATTCACCATCCTAGGCATTGTCACAGCTAGTTTCCCCCATCATGTAAAGACCAAGAACCAGCTCTAACAGATGTAGTTCGTCTGTTGAGAGTCTGTCGGGAACCAACACAACGGCTAATTTCACAATATACCAACAATCAATATACCATTCACATGGATTGTAATATCATCCAATATTATGTGTTATAATTCATCCAACGAATTAGTACAAAGCTGACGTTGTAGCCGTTATACTCTGTTTCAAATGAAGTTGCCTGATTTGATTGAAATGACGTAATTGTCTGCAGACTTTTAATGACTTAATTTAAATTTTCATTTATCAGTCGTGACAAAAAGAAAAACCGAACCAAAATCGATTTAAACTTGTCGATGGATTCACGGAAACGTTTAACGAAGAATAAATTCTTCAAAAAATCATACATGCGCTTCTAATTTCGTTTGGAGAATTTCGTGCTATCTGAAAATTCCGCGATGTTTGATTGTATGAGGAAATTCAGGTAGTGATATACAAAAAGGAGTACGAGAAGCATGATAAGCAATGGATTGAATATAGGTCACGTTTTGATGAAATAAATAAACAAAATATGTGTTGCTTTTTTAAAGCCCGTCAGTATATATATATACTTGATTTAAGCGCACGTTTTAGCATTTCTTTCCTCATTTTTCATTTACCTTTTTTCGACACTAAATATCGTTGTCACCACCAAGGGTTACATTTTATCATATTCAGATACAAAAGAGGGTACTAGAATAGTTAACAATCTCTATTGATTGGCAATAACTCAGATATTAAAGCATTAAACGACGACAGTCTTGTCTAGCTGACAGCATTTGTTGTTTCACAAGTTTTAATTGACATCTGATATATTTGTAATAAAAGCTACAGGCACATTTGATTCAATATTATTTCCCGTCAAAAGTATTAAAAAAACGTCAAGCTGCAAATTGATTGCATATTTCAGGACGATAACATGTACATATACTATGAGTATCAACCCTGCTTTGTGACCGTGTAATTAACGTGTAATTTCAAAAGCTAACAGTTCGTAGGAAGTAAAGTCATCATACCCACAAACACTTTTGACTCCAAGCTAAGCAATCTCTTACTCTAAAATTCCGCAAATTAAGCTTTGAAACAGCTTATACCAATTCCAACGTCTTTGTTTGAACCGGTCGGAATTCGAACCAACGACCCCTCTCGAGGCGAACATACTTACACGATACTAATCAAGAGCACGAAAATATATAATAACATACCAAAATCTCAAGGATAATATACAATACAGTTTAACAGAATTTTCACAGTAACTTAGATAAGATAAAAATTGTCTGTCCCAAAGAGGGGCGAAAGATACTAGAGGGACAGTTAAACACATAGATAGAAAAAAATGACAACGCCATGGCTAAAAAAAAAAAATAAAGACAAACATACAAATAACAGCACATAAGACACAACATAGAAGTCTCAGAAAAAACTAGGGGTGATCTCAGGTGCTGCAGAAGGGTAACAAGATTCTGCTCAGCATGTGGCACCTGTCGTGTTGCTCATGTTATTACAAACCCGGTTAATAGTTTTATTCGGTAGGTCACATTCTTGGTGAAAAGGGATGTGGATTGCAGTTACGATGCGTTGGATGATATTGGAAACTACGCGTAAATGGCATTGGCCGACTCCAGAGTAGATTTCATGGATGGGTGCTCTATGCAAATAAATAAAATGCACTTACAAGTTGAAGGGTCCAGATGTGGCCAGCTGTTGCTAGACACTATGTCTGTCCCAATATAATTATCCTCGTTTTTGAGTGAAATTGCAAGTTTCACGTCAAACCTCCCAAGCGTCCTCATAATTCCGGGTCTTCATTTTGTATTACGGATTAATGTGT
>CM034354.1:72489090-72500163 GCA_019925275.1 Mytilus edulis | reverse complement strand
TATTTTGTGGCTACAAAGCATTTTTCGTAATAATTATCAAATTAAAATAATTTGCACCGCTTTAAACATGAAATAAATTATTTCTTTTAGACTATTATTGTTCTATAAAAAATATAAGTGTTCCAGGACAATCCATCCGTGCTTTTTCTTATTGGGAGGATTTGAATCTTGAACAAATGACGAAGGCTAATTTCTTTCTTACTTTCATTTTGGCCAAAACACTACTCTCATTTTCAACAATAATTTTTTCCACGTGTTTTATATTTTTTAATATTTATGCAGCTGATAGGACTATTTACATAGTAAACATTTTAAATAAAACAGTAGACAGAATACTTAGGAAGACGAAGCCAATATAATACTGGGAAACTATATTCCTAGACCACGAAAAAGGGAAATAGTTGGTGTTTGAAGCCTGGTGTTACAGTACAGCATAAGAACAAACAAAAACTCGGTTGAAAGAGGCCTAACCAATAAATATACTTTTAAAGAGCCATTCTGTGTAAGTACCAAAATTAGTGTTAACACAAAAAAACAATTCAAAATGTGCACGTCGCATGTTATGCCAAATTCCGCGTTTGCTAAGTTTCCATCCAGATATTGACCACATCAAAGATTCTGGACTCAAGTCGTTACCTACCAAAACTAGCCTTAAACTAGCAAGTAGTGGACCAAAGGAAAAGGATTAAATTGATCTTATTAACTAGACAGAATGTGAGTATTGGAAAAAAGAACCTCATTTTATAGTTTTGATTAGTTTATATAATATTTAAATTTTCATTATTATCATTCATCATTGATTATTTGTTAAACATTCTCAATTACTAAGACAATGCAAACAAAAGGAGCACTTTCTATGTATTAAATTAGTTTCCGAATAGATTTAATTCACCTCCTTTCATGAGTGTAAGAATTGGGGTCCTCTAATTTTTATGTATTATTTACTTTTTACACATTTTCTATATTTTTAAAACAAATACCTATTCTGTACATTTCTAAGGAAAATGATTTTATAATTAAGATTTAGATTTCTGTAATAATTTGATTTCTTTTAAATGTTTGTCCTTCATACTGTGAATAATAATCTATATTGTATTACCTTATTATTCTGTTTTCCCCAGCAATTCTTCTTACTTTTGCATCCCATTATTCTCTATTTTAATTATGTGTGCTTATTCATCTCCAATCATAATGTTCATAATTATTTTTTAAATCAATAATTTGACATTATATTAATAATTCTTTGTTTGGTAAACCCTATTAAGCCCTATATTTTATATCACCTTTCACTTAAACAAAAGTATAATTGGTATGCAGTACCACTAAATCTTAAACAGTAATACATGTATAGATTAAAACAGAACTTGTTTCAATGTTTTACTGTAGTTTTATGAATAATTGCTATCATTTTTTCATTTTGTTGTACTTTGTTTCTAAAGAAAATAAAAATAGATGTCAATGGTGCAGTACTTGAAGGGGAAATGCAGAAATAATAATATATCATTTAAAAGTAATCCTTGTATCTTCGGATACACGGATATACGGATGGGGGATGTCAGGTGCTCGAAAATGGTTGGCAAATTCTTCTCCGCACATTGCAACATTCGTTGTTAGTACAAATCATATAACTCACTTAATTAACACTAAATCTTGATTTGATTAAGTATCAGAAGAGAATACAATCGTTTATTGAATGATATGATCAAATCAGCCCGAATACGGATAAATCAGAATGTGAATTTTTAAGTTAATATTGGTTTTCGGACAGAGCCAATACGGAAAAGACCGTATTGACCCATGGGTTAATAGAGGTTTCTCAACATCTTACGAACGAACGAAAATCGCCCTAACTTGACGTAACTTGCCGTAACGAGAAAAGAGGGAGCAGTAATTTATCTTAAAATATTGGATTATCGGCTGTGCTCTTCTTCCCTTTGAAATGTCTTTTATATGTAAAATATGCATGCTTGATTTTTTAAAAACAGTTTGAATCAAATACATATTATATTTATTTGATATTATATAATATATAATATACAAGTTACTGTTCAATCAACACAGTTGAAAGCCTTACTGATCTATAAATTTAAACGAAGAATATATAATATTTAATCAAAGGACAGTAATCGTACAAGAAATTATAATAAACATGATGACAACATCACTATTTAGTATATGTGAAAAAGGTAAATATAGATATATGGATGGAAAGGGATAGGAATCTTTTTGAATCTTAGATAGAAGTTGAAAAATTCTTTCGTGGACATGAGGTAAAATAAATCTAGAAGTGAACGCCTTTCGATTTAAATATGAAAAGAAAACATCCCAATAAGTTCCGGGATAACTTCTTTGCCCCAACCACTTAAATCCAAATGATCTCTTCTTATTGATATATTGTTATAAATTGGTAGACTTAACAAGAATAATAAAGGAAAATATTGAAATACATATTTAAACTTATATATTGTGTCTTTTTTTTTGTTATCATGGCCTTTCTTATTATATGTGTGTAATTTCCTTTATAGTATAATTATAAGTATATACATATTTTTTTTCTTGTTTATTGTTTCCGTTAAGCTTCTATGGCATACTGTGCATATTTCCTCTGTTTTTCATATTTCTCATTTTTCTTTTTAGTTAGGGGTGTAATATATAAATATATATATTTTGATAACTATGCGACTACCAGTTTTGTTAGGTCTGTAGCACTCATAATTTCAACAAAAACACACAAAACTCTATTTCTAACGATAGATAGAGTGCACCTTTAAATTTCTTAAACTGATTCCCAATAAATATCAGAAATAAAAAAGCTATGTTACGACGTTTCTATCCAAGATACTCTCCGACACGAAAAAATGAAACTCATAGTAACTCAAACCAATTGGACCCATAGCAGGGACGTGTGGATATATGAAATATATTAAAGTTGTGTTACTCAATCACTTATCAATCCTTTATCAAACGCTAAATTCGCAATGAAGTAAAGGGAATATTTGCCAGTGAACGTTAAACACCAAACAATCAATCAACCAATTGCAAACAAGATGTTTTGATTTTTTTAATCAAGGACATTATAAAAAAAATGTTCTTTTTGAATAAATAAGGGAGATAAATCGAACGCATATATACGACATGTCAACAAACGGAACTCGACGTAAGAAAACGAATCAGTCAACAACAGAAAATAAATTGGAACACGGATGTTTAATGATAACAATAAAATGCAAGGTTGCAAAAAAGGATATTGAGTTGTTTACTGTTGTCTTTTAAACACACTGCAGTATCGGAAGACATTTATTATGGATTTTATTATAACAAAATTACTGCTCCATAACGATACGTTCGTAGAGTTTCGTCCGTTCGTAAGATGTTGAGAAACCTCTAATACGAGACGAGTTCACTTATGGTTTCAATTTTCTTACGCCTAAGCTTGATTAACTTTTGACATATCAATATGCCAAAAATACATTTGTATTCATATCTTAAATTTAGGGAGCTACCATTTGATTTTTATGGGGGGGCTAGGATGAAAAATTTTGTCCTGCATTTTTTTTAAGTTGTAATCTCTGTCCTGCCTTTTTATTTTTCACTCTATTCGGTCCTGCCTTTTTTTTATTAGTTTATCCTGACTTTTTTAACCTAAATTGTCATCCTGCCTTTTTTTTTTGCAAAGTGTCTCATCCTGCCTTTTTTTTTTACTCAAAACCCCTGTCCTGCCTATTTTTTTCAAATTTCATCCTAGCCCCCCCATAAAAATCAAATGGTAGCTCCCTTAATTTAAAAGAAAAAGTTCATTGATGTTCAGTGTAAATGCCTTTTCCAAATCAGGAATATGACAGTTCTTGTCCATTCGTTTTTGATGTGTTTTGTCATTTGATTTTGACTTATGATTAGGGATTTTTCGATTTGATTTTCCACTGAGTTCAGTATTTTTTGTGATTTTACTTTTTGTAACGTTTTAAAACGGAAATCTTTCTCAGCTTTTTCGACTTTTTATTTGTTCAATTATTTTTACTGTTTCTTTTTTGTTGATCAATCATCAGAATGCAGACACTTTTAGAGAAAGAATAGTTACACTGCTTGATTTATTCTTCCCAGCAATTTTATCAATGTTTATGTTTGCTAGATAAAATTAATTGTAATATTATAAGATAAAATTTTTGAACGAGAAATCAGAAATTACATCTGACAATGTACATGTTAATCTATCATAAACGCGAAAAGACATGTTCAAAAATGAATCTCTGTATCTTCTTCAACTTCAAGATAAGTTGCTTAATTCAATTAAAGAATTAAAATTATTTAATAAAAGTGTTATGAACTGGCTGTATCTGTATTGACACTGTTATAGATTCTCGATCAGCAGTATTGGCCCTCGAGTCTCGGGTCCAACACAGCTTGCCTTGAATCTGTAGCAGGGCAAATACAGAAACAGCCAGTTAATAAAATTATATTATTGACTTGTTTTTAATAGCAGGTTCACCAACCCCTTCCAGTAAAATTGCATTTCATGCAAGATTGACACATTCTAAAACTTTTGGTTCGACACAGACTGTTTTTTTTTACCACGTGATAACCAATATTGGTAAAGCATATAACCAACATACTGGTCATTTCACAGCACCCTTTAATGGAATATACTTCTTTGCCTGTACATTTCTACAGGACGGAGGTGAACGTGTACATCTTCAAATGGTTCAGAACAGCAGCGAAATATCAAAAGGGCATGCACGAAGTGGTAAAGCAGCGTCAGGATAGATGAACGCATTAGTATATTTGAACAAGGGAGATGTTGTCAATGTGCATCATTATCCTGTCAAGGGATCGCAAACTGTACATGGCGATTGGAGCTACTTTACGGGTTATCTTCTCTAATATTTCATTATTAAAAGTGTTCATATAAAATCGTTTTTGCATATCTAATATAATAAGAATCGACAGAGTTTTGTTTATAGTGTCTCATCAGAAACGGGCAAATAATCCAATGTATTCAAAACAAAATTGAGAAAACATTTGAGAGCATTAAACATGGACAGGTAAATGAATATTTCAATTCCCTCTTACATTCCTCTTTCTAGCAAAAACATATCGACTTTTAAAAAATGTATTATGCACTTCTATTCATGTCAATGCATAATAATAAACACAACGGTTCAAAACAATATTTGACACATACTTTGAAATATACATACTGAGTAGTACAATATATCTTATTGAACAGATAAAATCATAACCTAGAAACTATATAATGATACCCCTTTTATAGAAAACACAATATAACAACACATATTGAGATGTGGTAAGATTGCCAATGAGACAACTCTTTGTAAGAGTTCATATGACAAAAATAACATAATCATGCACTGCTTACTATTTCAGTCTTAGATAAATGATTTTTGTGGTAGGCTTTATGAAGTTGATTTAGCTGTCAATAACTGCTAGTACTATAATATATGTACTTAGTGTTTCTGTTGTTGTAAAGGATGTAGGAGAACCCTGTCACGTCCCGTTTGTGACCTTGTTAAATGTTGTGTTAGCATCGGTCTGATAAGTTAATGTAAAAAAAGGAGATGTTGTATACTTGTCAATATCAATCTTCACAAGAGACCAAATGACATAGACTATGACAACAACTATGTATCTGTAAAGACGTAGGATAATCGGATTGTCAGTTGGCCAACATTCACAGAAACACAAGTAAAAAATAACATTTTACTAATAACAAAACTAAACAAAACTAAAACAAAACTAAAACATAATTATAACATGCAAATGAATTTAAATAAACAAAATAAACAACTGAAATGTTAGTTGGTATAAATTGAAACCAATCAGGAAATGTATCATCACAGCTCCTACATACTCTGTTGGGGTCAAGATCTAGGTCGTTGATTCGTCAGATTGAATTATTCTAATTTTTCACTTTATCAAACTATTCACTATTTAATATTGACTTGTATACACTTGTAACATCAATAAGATGTATTGCTCACTATATATTCACTTAAGAAATATTTCACTAATTGAATAACTTTTATATTGATATGCCACTTCCGGTAAATCAAATACGGACTTCCTGTAAAACTAACACCAACTTCCGGTAAAACTTACCACAGCTTCTACGAACACAAATACGTAATTACTGCCACATACCATATATATATTGGCCGTTGTATGATACGTTAAGGTTCATGTGGACCCTTTGGCTACAATGGCTGCATTTTCACCTCAAAATCTAATGTAAGAACAGACAAACCTGTGCATCTAGAACAGTTTTAAGGCATAGCATGCCCTAGATAACTATAATTCAAATGCATTGTATGATTCAGAAAATTAATAACTTAACTGGATTTTGCAGTGCACGTTTTTTCGTCCCTGCAGAAGATGATAAAATTAACAAACAGTTGAGTTTTGCTTGATATGGTCCACTCCGGTACACAGTTTAAATTACCAATTATTGTCAGGTATCTATTGCCCATCTATTGTCCATGCCAAACAAAATAGCTCACTTCAATAATTACCTGTGGGGAAGATCTCAAACCTCTTTCTCAACTTAGTTTATTTTGGTACCTTCTGGATGAATGAAAAAAAGTTCAGTGCAAAATCCTAAAACATAAAACCTATTTGAAATGTATTTATCTAGGGCATGCTATGCCTTGAACCTTTTCCAGATGTACAGGTTTGTTTGCACTCAGAGTAAATTTTAGCCGAAGGATCCACCTAAACCTTAAACTAAACCTCACTACTGGTATTTGGGAAGATCTGTGTCAATAAATGGGACGTACGTTGTCTGACCATTTAAACGTTGCCACTCCAAAACGGAGCATAAGAACTGATTGGACCAACCCCTGAAACAAACAATTGAACCCCAAATCAATTTATAATCAAATGAAAACAAGATTGCAAACAATAAATCGACCGCCACGTGAATGAATAGTCGCCAGGTCTGTTTGATATGTCAGAATGACAACTAAATGATAACACCTTCAAAAATATAAACAAATGTTCTTACCTGAGCAAATTCATTATATTGTCTTATGAATCTCCATGTCCTGAATTGACAATTCTGAGGTATCACCAAATATAAGTGAACTGCAGTAGACAAAACGTCTGTTCACATCAAAATCTAGGTGTGCTCTGCCTTACCACTTTACCTGTATGAAAAACCATGTGCTACTTGTCACATGATTTTTACCTACCCCGTAAATGAATGATTGAGGTGCCAATCAAGGTGCAATTAATACATACCTTTATAATCCATGAAAATAAGATAGTGAGCTGCCTTTCATGAATTACAGTTTATGAATAATAAGCAAATAATTAATAAAAGATAAAAAATACATAATGAAGTTCGTCACAGTATCACCATACGGCTTTCAACAAGGAACAAAACCCGTACCGTATACTCGGATATTAACGGCCCGAAATGACAAATACAAAATAAATTTTAAAGAAATGCCTGATTTATGTAAAAAAACTATGAACGAAATTCAAATATAATAAACAGCAAGTAACGACAAAAGCCATTTTCAACTGTTTTTGATATTTTATTCATTTTTATCTGGTATCTTATTATCATGGACCACGACTATAAGTTACGCTTTTGATCTGAAACTCGGGCGTATCGTATGTGATACATTCTTGGTGAAGACCTTTAAACTTCAGCTGTTTTCCCCCTAATATCTATGCTTGATAAGTGACTGTGGAGAGAGAACACCAAGATAATCATATTTTTATAACGGGTACTAAGGGGGTGAATCCATTAATAAATGTACATGCGTGCATTGGACAAGAGGGTCTATCTTACCTCCTATACATTTTTAGGAATATGATTGGTTAAAAGCGTCCTCGTGAAGACCGTATATATTTCATATTAGGTTAGTAGGGAGGCTGGATTTATTTCATACACGGTTAGTAGTGGTGTTTCGTCCCTTTATATTCTATATTAGGTAAGAAGGGAGGCGGGGCTTATTTCATACACGGTTAGTATTGGTGTTACTTTCCTTTATAAAAACAAAATGGATATTGAGAACAAATCATAACGGTTTCAACAGACGAAGAAATTGATGATTAAGATGGAGATAAATTCATAAAACACATTTAAACCTAACAAGTTGTTATTGCTGGCATCTGTTTTTGTATGATCAATGAAAGTAGCTAGTTTCTTAATGCTAACAATATTGAAGGCTTGCTCATTTTGATAGGTGACTAGTTTATATTTCACACGTTAAGATAGTCGGTAAGACAATTTCGTTACATAGTGTGCTAATGACGTAGTACGGTATATATGGGGTCAGTTAATTCCATATGGGGATTCGCTCTCACCGCCTTTGGAATTCAATGACCAAATATATATACCGTATTAGGTCACTAGCTCTATTTGTAAATAATAATATTCATCCAGAGTAATGGGAAGTGTACAATTCGTGATTGATCCTGGCTAAAAGTCGTCGAAGTGTGACCAATAGAATATAAAAAAATCTAAATCATGTTAGTGTCTTCCGGTGCTGTTGCTGACTTCAATCCCCTGTTCTGTTTGTTTCATTAGTTAAGTGTTCCATTTTTGTTTGTTTAATTGACATTGTCTTTTTCAGTCTATGTTTTTGTCAAATAGGTAGATGTGAACTTTTCTTATAGAAATGTATATATTATTGGACATACTTTGGCTTTATATTTTGTTATTTAAAATGTGTTCTCATCCGACCCTCATTATCCATTTGTAGATGTAAGTCAAGATAAAAGGGCCACTATCACAATGTACGTGTATCTATTGTATCCTTTATTTCAAGTTCGATATAATAAATGAGTTCACCGTTGTCACCAAACTATTAATTATCTGGTGAGAGGACGTCATCTTCAAAGCGGAACGTAAATTAAAGGACATTAACTACAAAATAGAAATACAAATTTGAATGATACATTTTATTTTAGGCATTTCAGTACTGTACTGTAGTTTAAGTGTTTCTGTTGTCAGCTTGGACAACCGACGTGCTCAACTCTTCATCTACTTTCTTGTTATTTCTTATCAAAAGTACTGTATGTCAATACAGCCATATAATGTAGACAATCCTGCAGCGTAGAATATTTAATATCGTCAAGACTATGCGTTGCTATTAGCATGTATTATTTTTGATCACTTTACGTATGGGTTTTCTCTTACCATAACTTTCTATACTATAAATAAGGGTCATGGACGGCAGAAGGTATTCCAATTATTTCAAATAAAACTGCCCTGTGAGCATAAAGATGTCCCTTATGCGGAGCTGTACGTCCACTAGTCAAAATGATAGCAAGTAAAATTTTGGTGAGTTTATAACTATGTGTATGCCATATATTGTTACTAAACAATAAAAGTTGTTGAACTTTTATTCTTTAAAAAGATAACATTGTCATAAAATAGTTGAAATATAGTAGTTTCAAAGTTGATGTCAACGATCGACGGATAGGAGCAAACGGAGGGGGAACGCCTAGTGTCTCGAATATCAAGAACATAACCATTAGTTGTCGCAATCATTTGGTAATAATTTTAATCATTTCAGGAATGAGTATAGATTACATTTTTGTTGCCACTTTTGTTAAATGTATTTAATACACATCCCTTTATACTTTATATCAAAATCATGCGTTCCTTAACTTTAATATCGCTTGATACATAAAGACGATGTGGTAAAATTGTCAAAGAAATAACTATCCACATATGGACAGAAACCGAAATTAACAACTATAGGTCACTGTTGGGTCTTTAACAATGAGTAAAGCCCTGCTGCATAGTTAGCTGTAAACGGCCCAGAAAGAACGTAATGAAATTATGGTTTTCGTAGAAGATTCATTTTCATTTTGTGAAATAATATTAAATTAAGATTTAAGCGTCGTGACATACATGTAACATGTGATGCAATTACAATTATACGTTTAGAATCTATTCATCTAAATTCACTTACAAGACTAAATTATTATTCAGCTATGGAACATATATACATATTTCACCGAGTGTTTTTCATCATAAGAAATGTATTGGGGTCAAAATGTGAAACAATGCACCTAACTGAGGTGTGCTGCATGAACCAATTATTCATCTCAGACATAATATGAGAAACGGTGTAATTTGTGCCATGTGATGTTAATCAAATATCTATTAATTATTCAATAATATTTATTTGACTCTCAGAAATGTACAGCATGCAAAATCTCTTCCACAAATGTATAAGTTGACAATTGCATCTGAAAATAAGTGAACACTTTTGTATTGCATAAAGTTTTATACTGATATTTTAGCACGCAATATGATCATTATAATATAAAAACTTAATGATAATATGTAAGGTAATGAAATAACACATTACCAAATTGTTTAAGATTCATGTCATACCGAGGAGTTTGAAAATACGGACATACTTAGAAAGCAAAATGAAATATACATATATTAGCATATTATTCATAACATGCATATGTATTGCATTAGTTTACGGTGGAGAGGACTGTTGCCGAAAAATTGGTAAGTAGTTCAAACGTGTTTCTACATAAAAACGATATGACGACACTTGACATCACATATAACGTATAAGTTCTTCTTTGAAAATTATAAAGCTGAATATCGTAGTCTTATATATTAAATAATTATTTGTTATACAAGATTTTTCTCTCGTCGAATATTATTTATTCACTGACTGTTTGAACACACGTAATAATTACTTTGTTTTGCCAACTAGTTCGATTGAAATTTCATACTGGTACAACGCTCATCTTTGATGGTTACAGCTCTGAAACATTGTAGTTTGTTTGCAATATGTCTCAATTATAAATGCTACAGATAAAGAAAAAGACCCTCTATGTTGTATTCACAATAATCTAATATTACCTCAAGAGTAGATTACCTTAGCTAAATGTGAGCGTCACTAACGAGTCTTTTGTAGACGAAAAGCGCGTCTGGCGCAAATACAAAATTTCAATCCTGGTATCTATGTTGAGTTGATTGTACATTTTGTAGGTAAAGCAAAGACAGCTTTATTGGAAGCAATTGATACTCTGCAGAGAACCAACAGACTTCTTGGAGAGAGTAAGTTAAATGCT
>CM034354.1:72393740-72488990 GCA_019925275.1 Mytilus edulis | reverse complement strand
TTAAAGTAAATTAAACAATATATTTATTTCACCTCGGTTATTTAGTAATCATTCGAGGTCTTCTTTTATAAATATAAAATAATATTGTAATGAATTTCATCGAGAACACTAATCTACATTTGTATTAATATTATTTATTATATATGGGTATTGTCAAAACTTACATCGTGATTAGGTGCCATGTTTGTTTTCTATCTTTGATCAGGTGGATGTTATGACTTAATTAGTATCTCCTTAAGGTAGCACAATACAAAGATTTGTTCACTCCCAATCAGACAACTTTAAACTGATGTAATTCATTTAATGCTTCTTTATATATTATAAATAAGGTACCAAAAGAAAGAAGAAAGATTCATCTTTCAAATTGTGATAATTTCATTATGACATAATTATTACATAATTAATTATTATGTAATAAGCTGCTATATTGTGATGTCCACACTTGAATGAATTTAGCATCTTTGTTCTTCATATCATCCCAAAATATTTAATAGATTCTTGTACAACACAGCTTGACCTCCAAAACTGTGTCTCAGATTTCCAAAAACATCAATAGGGCAAATTATATACCCAATTGAATTTAGAGGTCTCTTATGAATTATTGTTGCAAATTTCATTGTGGATTTATGAGAGAATGAAATACTATAGAAAAAATCTGAGACACAGTTTTGGAGGTCAAACTGTGTTGTGCAAGAATCTATAAAATATTTTGGGATGCTATGAATAACAAAGAAGCTAAATTCATTCAAGTATGGACATCACAATATGGCAAATAATTACATAACAATTAATTATGTAATAATTATGTCATAATGAAATTATCACAATTTGGAAGATTAGTCCTTCTTCTTTCTTTTGGTACCTTATTTATAAAATTTAAAGAAAGATGAGTGGAATTATATCAGTTTAAAGATGTCTGGTTAGGGATGAAAAATCTTTGTATTGTGCTACCTTAAATAAGCTATGCCCTTGGCTATCATTAAAAAGACTATAACATGTCATATTTAATTGCAATGTAAACAGTGAAATTAAATTGAATTGTGTGCATGTACAAATTTTGTTCGTTTATATGTTTTAGAGTCCATTTCCACTGAACTAGTACACACTTTTATTTAGGGGCCGGCCAGCTGAGGACCAACTCCTTGTGCGGAATTTTCTCGCTGCGTTGAAGACCCGTTACTTGCTTCGGCTGTTTTCTGCTCTTTGGTTGGGTTGTTGTCTCTTCGACACATTCATACCCATTCTCAATTTTAATTACGAAATTTATAAAACTTAATTTTTAATTCAAAACGAAAATAACGTTTAACAGATATACGTTAGAAAAATCGTTTGAAGGATGAATATACTACTGTAACACACAAAAAGTACTCGGAAACACAACATACAACCAATCGCTAGAATTTAAAATCTTAACGGAGTTGCAACCGTAGTTATGATAGTACAATTTTCAAAGTTGTAAGCTGAAAAGTACGAAGTTTAGTTCCGATGTATAATAATTATTAAATTAATGATGTTTTATTCTTTTTTTTCCCACAAAGATACAATAACCAATGTTTTGGATTTTGGATGTGGACCCGGGAGTTTAACCATAAAATTAGCTGAACATTTACCAAATACAAAAGTCTACGGTGTAGATATAGACCGAAATTCAATTGAAAAGGCTAAGGAGAAAAAAGCGAAGGAAAATGTACAAAATGTCGAATTCGTTTTAGTTGAAAACGACCATTTAGACGAAACGTGGACGAAGAAATTCGATTGGATAACTTTGGTTGATACACTGCATGACCTTCCAAATCCGAATTTCAGTATTTCAGACATCAAAAGGGTTCTGAAGGATGACGGTATTGTATCTGCGGTAGATCCATGCGTACATTCGGACCATAAAAAGAATCAAGGCAACCAAAGCGCTGCAACGCTGTATGTTTTAAGTACATTTATGTGTCTCCCTAGTAGCATGTCACGTGAACCTGCTGCTGCAAATGGCATCGGATGGGGAATGCAGAATAGAGCGGAATTTATTAAATCGCACGGTTTAAAGATTTTAGGTGACGAACATAACGGGCTGATTCAATTTCGAAAGGCATGAACAAAAATTAAAACAAATATTTACACAATCCGTAATTGAATAGATTGTATGTATGGTTGCCATATGTTAGTACTTACAAATAAAATAGAGTTCTGCGTATTACCGACTTTTGATTCTGGAGAATATTAGTTTTCGACAGATTACCTACTATTGACTTGCGTTGGAAACTCTAGTACTCGGTCCAGTAATGGCTGCTAATAGAGGTAAATTCAAGCTAACTGTTGATGCAATTTGGCGGAAAACCTAATCTAATTTATTTCTATACACGACAAGATATAAGAAAACCGTTAATGTAATTTCATCCTAATTGCGCGGACAAAATACACAGCGCATTGACTGTTTTATCTCCTATAAAGCAATCAAAGAACGGTCTTGTCATAGATGGAATTATAAAGTCCTTGTTTAGTAGGAGGTGTTAGTACTGTCATTTAATATCGAATGTACAGGATGAACATGTTAAAGTGCCATACCCCCTTTTAAAGGTGTTGTGCATTGATCAAGTCAGGTAACTCATCAGTGATTACTTTATGTCATATTTTCATGTTTGTGGCCGTTATTTCAGAATTTTGGTGTTTCAAAGTTTGGTGTTTTATGAATATGGTATTGTCATTGAGATAACAGTACTAGAATTTTTTTTTTTTCATATTCTGTTTTTATTTTTTATAGGCAGTCATAGCTGTTTAAAGATAGCTTTATTTTGTCGCATTTAGCGCCTATCGTAAGTTAGGAACCTCTGACTTTTATTTGTCATGTATATTTCTTTATATTTACGGTTCATTTTATGTGGTGCGACGTCCATTTTCGCTGAACTAGCATTTCAATATTGTTGATTGGCCGGTTTGAAACCTGCCTCTTTTTACGGGATTTTATTCCGGAGTGGAAGACTTATTAATGGCCGTTGAATGATGTCTGCTCTTTTTTCGGGTTGTTGGCCGCACATTCCCCTTTGCATTTCCAACTTGGTTTAATGAATGCAGGTCTGAATTACATTTTAAAATTTAAAGTTATATAGGAAAATTGTACATCTCAAAACAACTTTATTACTCATGGATTGGTTGACATAATACAAATACAATGCTGTCTAGTACGATACCATTCAGGGGCCGGTAACAAGAAGCATTCTTATGTCTTTCGAACGTCTAAAGGGCGTCTTAAGATTTAAGAATGTACAAAAAAACCGTAACAAGACCCAACCTCAGACCTATCATAGAATGGATTGACAGCCCTTAATGTTTTGAAAAAGTGCATGATTTAAGAACGATTCTTATGTCTACCTTAAAGCATTCTTACTAATTCCGGTAACACAAAATCATTTTTAAATTTTGGTCAGTTATTAAGTGTTCTTAAAACAAACTTAGCAACTTATGGGTGTATAAGGAACAATTCGCAATAGCTTCACTTGATATTGTTTGTAAGAGTGGTCCCAAGTGGTACTCTTAGTTGTACATTCAATTGTTAATAATAGAACAAGTTGCTTAAAAAAATTAATACATGAACCTTAGAACTTTTTTATTCTAATTATTAATTCATCTGAATAGGAAATTATATATCAATGTTTTCTTGGCCATGTATGTGGAGGATGGTAGTTTCTCTCAATTGTAAATCATTACAATTTTGGCTTATTGAGAGAAGTGTTAAATATAAAGCAGGGAGAAATGTGTGACCTTTTTCAATTTTAAACCAAGAGTTCCAAATGGTGAAGTTTAAATCATCACTTCTTAAATTTTACGGAAGCCATCAGTTGGTTGACCAATATGGAGTATTACCTCTACTCCATGACTAAATATAACTAAAACACAAATATAAATTTGCCGACAGCCCGTCGAACGTGATAGAAATATACAAAGAAAGGGTACACGATTCCAAATATGAAACTATAAACCTAAAACTTGAGAAATGTTCAAACGTTTTTCTATGGAGTCTACGATATAACCATCTTTACTCAAGTCAGATTTCCATCTGCCGTGTTTTTTCAAACACCTGTCGCTAACGTCTGCGTTAGCAGCCACTGTGGCACCACCTGATCTGAACGAGTGAAGACCTATGTTACGACCAGGACGAATAATTCTAATTCTCTTGAGAAGACACTCCCTAGCCGCCATGTAACTGAGTTTCTTATCCTTATTTATCAATTTACACAACTCTCCTGACCTGTAGATAGGTCGAAATAAAAATTTATTCTCATGACTACTAAAACCAGCCAAACGTGTGTATTAAACTAACATATTATAGGGACATGCGATTGTAGAACCTTTTGCTATTATAACCTCATTGCTTTGCCTGTATTGGTCAGTTTTGCTCTTAGTTATATGTAAAATCAGAAAATAATCTTGTATATCAATGTCAAGGAAACGCAAAGAACCAAGTTCATCGTATCTAAGGAAACCTGCAAAACAAAGTAGCATCATAGTCAATCTCTTAACACAAGTAAGTCAGGACAATCTTTGAAATTATCACAAAGTTCTATCAAAACTTCTGTAGTTACTGGATCTTTCTTGTTAGTCTTCTTTGGCGCAACTCTTTTATACGCTTCTAGTATTGAAGTAACAAAAGTGTTCGTGGTAGGATCTTTTACACTGTTGATTTCGTGTGCCCATTTTATACCATATATTGCATTATACACCAGATGATAAGTGGAACCGTTGTTAACTAAGTCTGTAAGGTAAAGTGCAACGTGCACTGGTTGAGCTGGTAAAGCAACATGTCCATGGAGAGATATGAAACGTTCCCATCTTTTAAAAGCATTAAAATAAGATTTTACTGTGTTGTTACTTCTGCTGTTTATTAAAAGTTCGCACATTTTTGGATAAAGCCCATAAAGATAACTGTCACCATCGATGGCCTCCTTTACTGTACGATCTAATTTTGTCCCTGTTAAAAAAAAGAATAATCATAAATATTTTGATCTAAAATTGTATTCTTAAACCAATCAATCTAAATTTCAGAAATTGTCCAAATATTCTCTTTGACCGCGGCCTTACTTGGTCAAGTTTTCTCCCTGAAAAAAAATGTGTGCAACTATGAAAACTTTCATGTTCCCTTTCTCATCTATTAACATAGGCCAGTACGGTGCAGAGGTCCACTCTGGTATAACTAAAGTAGCATTGCATTTTTCTTGTTTTAATTTGTTTAACACTTTAGGAATCAAATTTGGTGGTGGTACAAGCCAATTATTTTTACCTTTCCAATCAACTGTGAAAGCGTCAATACCTGATGTTCCTGGACACCAATAATTTTGAATTGAAATGCTTACACTTGGTGTTGTAGTCATGTGCAAACCTATCGGCGTTATGAGGACCCCACAAGTGATCTAGATATGTAAATATTTCGTCCTGTACCTCCCAATCATCACAATCTGACCGTCTACCTAACATGTCAGCGTGTGTGTTTTGTTTACGTGGAATCCAAACAGAACTTAATTTAATTGATTGATTCTTACAAATTTCATGTATTTGCATCACATTTTCATGTAGTGATGCTTTTCGGCTTCCGACTCTGAGTATGTGCGTTACGTTTTTGTTATCTGTGTATACCCGAATGATTTTATCCTTTATTACATTTGTAAAATTGTGTAATACTCTCTTTACTGCTACTAGCTCTCGCCAAGTTGAGCTTTTGTTTTGTTCATTTACTGACCAACTTCCAAACATTTCCAACGGTTCGTCCTTTGAACCTGCGGTCAAATGACCACCAAAACCCTTGCCAGATGCTTCACAGAACAAGTGATAATCTTGATCTTCATTAAATCATTAAATGTCAGCTGACACAATTGAGATCCTGTCTCGTTTAAACTACATATATTTTGTAGCCAAAATGTGCACTCTTTAAGTGCTTCTGTACTAACTAGTACTTTAGCATTCCAACTTGCTCTATACAATATAGATTCATATAAATATCTAGTTCTTAATCGTGCCTGATCACCTAATACTGCCTGCATAGATATGATTTGGCCTACAATACTGGCCACAAATTTTACTCTGAATAGCCTAATACCAATTCTAAACTGGTAAATGAAAATAACCAAAGTGCCTTTCAATTTAGTTATGCGTTTCTCTGTGAGTCTTAAAACCCCTTCCGACATGTCCCATAAAAAACCTAACCATTCTAACGTTTGAACTGGCAACCAGTTGCATTTATCATGTGCAAAAACAAATCCAAACCTTTCTAAATCGGATTTGATGGTTTTACTTGATTCTAAAGCACTATCAAAACTGTTACCTCCACCAAGGCCATCGTCCAAATACATAACGATTTTCATGCCTCTACTTCTCCAATGTTGAACGATCTCTCTCATTACTTTGCTAAATATATACCCACTAGAGGATAACCCAAATGGCAAAACATTATACTCATAGTATTCATTTGCCCATTTGAAACCTAAAAAAAGTTGTATCTGCTTGACATATTTTTATGTGGTTATATGCACTTTTTAAGGCGTAGGAAAATACATAGTTTCCCTTCTCAAACAACTGTCTGGCAGTTGTTGCGTCTTCATACTTGTGTTTGAATTTTAAAAGCACTAACTGTGCACCACTTATTGCGGACCTGTTTTTGTATTGTTATGAGTTACAATTTATGACAAAAATAAGCAGAGACCCATCGAAACAACATCTGATAAACAAATTTAATAATACTTTTAGATATTTGGATGATATTTTGGCTCTCAATAATGACGACTTCAGTATGTATATTAATGAAATTTATCCTGTTGAACTTACTTTAAATAAAGCTAATACTAACAATGACCACTGCCCTTTTCTCGATCTTGATATCTATATCACTAATGGAAAGCTGAATACTAAAATTTATGATAAAAGGGATGATTTTCCATTTCCTATCGTTAATTATCCGTTTTTAGATGGTGACGTTCCCTTGTCACCATCTTACGGTGTTTATATATCTCAACTTGTACGATTCGCTCGTGTATGTAATAATGTTTTAGATTTTAACGAGAGAAATTTATGTATTACTGAAAAATTATTACACCAGGGTTTTCGATATCACAAACTAGTCAAAACATTTACTAAATTTTATCATCGGTATAAAGACATCATTCGTAAATATAGCTCAACATGCAGACTTCTAATACGTTCAGGTATTTCACATCCATTTTTTTATGGAAATATTCTTTATAAAGCGCAAAGGTGTCAGTATTCACCTCAGAAACTTACAACACCTTTGAATAGACTTATTAAGAAGGGATATAATTACGATACTGTTGTCAAGTCATTAAAGATTGCATATTTTGGCGTTAATATTGAGTCACTGATAAGGTCTTTGCATCGGAACTAAACACATTTATTCTTAAAACAGTTTTTGGCATGACACAGGTTATGTTCTTCTCATACATGTTATGATGGTATGATACTAAACCCCTAACGGGAAGGATTGTGCCTGATGTTAATATGATGAAATCAAAATCTTTTAGTCAGTTTAATTGAAGTCTGGAGCTGGCATGTCAGTTAACTGCTAGTAGTCTGTTGTTATTTATGTATTATTGTCATTTTGTTTATTTTCTTTGGTTACATCTTCTGACATCAGACTCGGACTTCTCATGAACTGAATTTGAATGTGCGTATTGTTATGCGTTTACTTTTCTACATTGGTTAGATGTATAGGGGGAGGGTTGAGATCTCACAAACATGTTTAACCCCGCTGCATTTTTGCGCCTGTCCCAAGTCAGGAGCCTCTGGCCTGTGTTAGTCTTGTATTATTTTAATTTTAGTTTCTTGTGTACAATTTGGAAATTAGTATGGCGTTCATTATCACTGGACTAGTATATATTTGTTTAGGGACCAGCCGAAGGACGCCTCCTGGTGCGGGAATTTCTCGCTACATTGAAGACCTGTTGGTGACCCTCTGCTGTTGTTTTTTATTTGGTCGGGTTGTTGTCTCTTTAACACATTCCCCATTTCCATTCTCAATTTTATCATAATAATAAAAATATAAGTCGACAAGAAGAGGAGCCCCATTGGAATACCGGATGTTTGTTGAAAAACATGTCCTCCGAACGTAACAAATATGTTGTCAATCAACTTGGTAATGTCAGTTTCAGAGATCTTTTTGTTTGAATCAGAGTGATTCTTTACAAAGTAGTATTCATCCCTCCCTAAGACAAGATACTTGTATCTACGTTGGCCATCCATGCCAACGGCATCGGATGTTGAATGCAGAACAGAGCGGAATTTATAAAATCGCACGGATTTAAAGGCATAGATATTACGTAAAACATAAAAACAACAGATTTACATTTTTATAATCCGCAAGTAGAAAAGTGTCTAAACAGCTTACAATTTTTTGCTCCTTTCAGTCTATTTAAAAAAAAATGAATAACATATTGATTTGCTTAATCCAAAGAAAGAAATCTGTTGTTCTTGTTGTTGAGTTTATGTTTGCCATATTCTTGTATACCCTTGATAATCTTTACATTATCTTGTGTTTTTTGTTAGAGTTTATTGTAAAACCACAACATGCACAAACATTGTCTGTTGTCTATTAATGAATCAAGAATTATCTGTGAGAAAAACATGTGACCCTTCAAAAAGTTTTGACTTTCCTTAGATTCAACTCGATTTGTATATTGATAATAGAAATCGGAACTGTTGTTGATGTTAATTGTTGACATTCAATTGAATGAATAGTGGAATATTTAAGTCATGGAATTGTAGTAAAAAATAAAAAATAAGACGTTGTGGTATGATTGCCAATGAGACAATTATCAACCAGTGACTAAACGCCGTAGAAGTTATCAAATATTGATCATTGTACGGCCTTCGACATAAAGCTAACCCGATATAGCATAGGTAACTATAAAATGCACCGAAATGGCAAATTTAAAACAATTAAACCGAAAAATATAAGCTTCCAAAACATTCGATACTACATATATAGGTATGATGAAGATTGTTCCAGAAACATTTCAATCTGTGTGCTTTTGTCTTTTTAAAACACAATAATTATCTAATTACATTCTGTGTTGACATTAAAGGTGGTCAATTTATTGATAAGAAGTCATATCGTTCATACATGTACGTTTGGCAATGTAAACATACATCCAGTTTTAAATTTATAGGGTCATTGTTATTCAATAAATGAAAACAGATTTTTCATACGCGATTCTTCGATTATTTAGTTCACTAGACGGTGTTAACCTGTCTAGCATCTAGATTTTAGATTGTGATCGGTTATATACTGTTTTAAACGTCGTTCACTAATCAAAAATGGCTTGATGTACACTATGTATTTTTAAATAGACTGAAACTGTCTTTTTCATATAGCAAATTTTATTATTTGATCGATATATGAAACCACTACGTATCTGTAAACGATTAGTTTCAGTTGTATTCTGTCTCGCCTGCTGTGCAAATCACCGAATGGAAGACATACATATGCGTATCTTTTTTAGGATTTAAGTGTGAATCAAATAGGTTTCACAAAACATCATTGAATGGATCATCGATTAAGGTAAATGGTGCATAATTATGTCCATTTTTTAGATAATGTTAACAGTAGGTTAACTTTTATTTGTTGCATGAACAGACTGCATGTTGTAAATAATGTTTTGGTCAAATCATCTGACCTAGGTCTCATTTTAATTGGTCATTGATCAATCTGTATCTTAGATACTATGATATACTATAAGTAAAAGGACAGCTTTATTTTGTGTTTAAAACGATTACAATATTTGCATGTATGTGTGGTAAATGTCATCTGACATTGTCATTTTCTAAATGGTGAAGTTATATCATCCCTTCGTAAAATTACGGACACCATCACGAGTTGGTTGACCGTTTCACAGACGATATCAGATATGTTCCTTATGTCGTAAATCCAATACCTTTCCCTTGTCCTGAATGTTACCTACCGAAATAGACTATTTACTGGATGTGTAATAACATAAAACACGATGAGTGTCACATGTGGAGCAGGATCTGCTGAACACTTGAGGTCAACCTAAGTTTTTGGTGGGGTTCGTGTTTCTTAGTCTTTAGTTTTCTATGTTGTGTCTTCTGTACTATTATTTGTCTGTTTGTCTTTTTTTTTTACCCATGGCGTTGTCATTTTTTTGTTCAATCTATGAGTTTGACTGTCTTTCCGGTATCTTTCGTCCCTCTTTCATAGTTCACAGTCAATGTATTGTTTCAGTGATATGACAATTTGAAAATGTTTTAATAAGTTATCAATCAAATATGAAAATTTGGGTCAAAGCGGTAAACAAAATGTTACAGCTAGTGACCCTTTTCAGATTATGACGAAATTAAGTTGTATGTGCCAAAAATATATAATCAGTAATATTTAGTTAACTGTAAGACATTTTGCATAGGACCAACCTGTGGTAAAATAATGATTAATTCAAGACCCCCCCCCCCCCCCCCCCCCCCCCGCCTTTACGAATTATTTCTTAAACATCAATCATTCTTAGATATCAAATAACACACCTTTAGTTTAATTTTATTTGTTACTGTCGCCTAAAGACAAACTCGAGTTCCCTCTAACATGTATGCAGTATGTTATGTTTAAATAATTAAAATACTGTAAGTTGTCTCTGAACAGGCATTGTAATAAGACCTCCTATCTCCATTAAAAAAGAAAAAAAAGGGGGCAGGAAATTTGGAAATATATAGAAACACAATATACTTAAATATTTGGAGTGATTTGATTGAACAAAGATATAAACATGTTTGTTGTTGTGTTCAGGGTCCATGATAAGATAATAAGTCATATATTTTGAACTATCACTATCTTTTTGTGTGTGATCGTACTTGATCTTATGTAACATGATGTATCTTCTTAATTGTCCTTAGTAATGGATGCCATGAAGACAAATTGTAGGAAATCATTTCTGGTAAGTATGCATTTTGTTTATTAAATCTTGTCATAGTTTTTATTAAAGTGGGTGTATGGTACATGTATTATACTTTTAAGTCGGACAGTCCAAATGCTATCTATTGTACAACTTGAAGTAAGGGGATCAAATTAAATGAATTATGAAAGAAGTATCATTAGGTTGTAGTGATTAACCAGGTTTTTTCCGCATTTCAAATGAAAAAAAAATCATCGTTGTCACAATCAAAATATTTAGTAGAATTCACTAAGAAACTTAAAGCTCATCAATGTGTTTAGAAAGATATATTACGAAATTTTGTCGGGATTGATGGGATAAACATGATAAACAGGATTTAGTACCAAATCACGAAAATCGCAGTTGTTATCTAATAGCTCGGTTTGTTTTGTGTTGCATTGTCGTTTGTTTTTGTTGCACTCCAGTGTTTCTGTTGTTTTTTTTATTTTCCTTTTATATTTGATGTGCTTTCCTTGGTTTAGTTTGTAACACGGATTTGTTTTCTTTCAATCGATTTATGAAAACAGCGGTATACTACTGTTGCTTTATTTTCAGAGAATACTATAGAAAATAAATAAATACAATGTAGAAGCATCTTTTCAATATGCATAGTATTCAATACGTTTGATAACTTGGTATATATTGTAATTGTGTCATGGTTTCACTGGATTTTAAATACCCATATCTGTTCCATAAATCTTCAATATGTTTATGGGAGGAGCCTTCCTGTCGTTTAACTCCTCTTAGTTGATATTAGCGACATCAGACGACTATAGAAAGGTGATAACAGTATAAAATATATTAGTTCCCCTAATAAACATTCCCATTAAAAAGTGGCAAAGAAAAATGCATCGTGTTTAATTTAATTTATTTATTTTTAACTTAATTTTTGTCTTTAAAAACGGTCACTAAATAAAAAAAAATATGTACTATTAATAATCATATATAAATATGTTTCAAATTATATTCGCAAATCTTTATCAATTTCTCAATTTTTACTAGAAAACCCTGTCAAAATTGAAATAGTCTTACAGATGATGACGGAAAGAGCTTAAATACTTGGCATGCAATACTTTTAAAATTCACAGTAGCTATTTCTCAATAAAGTAATCACCATTTTAAAGTTTGAAATAATACGTAAGTAAGTAGTAAGAGCAAATACATTTGACAGATAAACACATACATTATTTACACAACAGGTTTATATACGTCAATATCATTTATTCAATCCGATATCAGAGGAATATTATGACATTATGTAATGATACATTTGCGATTAGATACTATTAAGATTTTGATATACGCTAATTGTAACAGTTAACTCAATTACATCCTAAGATAGGAAAAACTAAATAGAGCCCTCGGAAACCGTTTTAGAGAAATAGTTTTCAGACTTCGCTAGGATAATATTCAACATTATTGTTCAGGAAAAAACTGTCAGGCTATGTTTTAGGGTATAACAGTTGAAAACATTTATTATGTACATAGATCAGAATCTGTTCGAAGGTAAAACTTTTAAAAAAACTGTTTCACCTATAGTGTAAAACAGATTATATTAAAGCTGTTTTGAATGTGCCATATACAACAAATAAGATAAGCTCAGTATATGGATTTTGACTTGATTGACTAGTTTAAAACATTTAGAAAAAGCTCACGTTAATATAATTTGCTGCTGTAATTTTCCGTCATATCCATTTGGGTTGAGTTCTTAATTTATTGTTTAATTTATTTATTGGGGTACAGTTGAGTTCCCTTCTAACCTCTCATTAGAACTGTCAGAATAATCTGTCATGGAACTGTATTAAACTTTCATAGAACAGGTCTACCTAGAACTGTTCGGATTGTAGATTGTAAATGACGTCACTGCAGTTAGGACATCTCACTGGTCACCATGCAGTGTTATTATTATCGTTGATGAAGCCACTGGCACACTTTTATTTTTTTGACTTATTTATATTTAAGACAAAGAGTTCTAAAAACTGTTCTATGGATAGAACTGACTGAATAAATTCTAGTCTTAGAACTGACCAAATCAGTTCTAATCGTAGAACTGACCAACGAAAACTAAATAGAACAAATTTTCTAGTCGTAGAAGTGTCAAATTAATTCTACGTCTAGAACAGACTAAAATCAGGTCTGGGTTAAAACTGTTCTAGCTAAAACTATCTGAAAAGTGTCAGGATGACAGTTTTACATACTACCCTAGGACAGTTTTTTTCTGACAGATTCTGATAGGTTTGATGAGAGGTAAGAAGTAATCTCCACTGTATGTGTTTCTTATTTTACAATTTATCATTTGCAGAAAACTTCAGTTTGTTACCAATGCAATGTAATCTAATAAATAGTATTCCAGTGAGTTAACTTTACGTTGTATAAAACATTTAAAATGGCAACTATAAATGACACAGAAGGCTTTAAAAGATTAATGCAAGCTTGCAGTGTCTTGTTTGATATTCATCCATCCATGCTTCATGATATGATCGTTAATAAATGTTCTCCAATAATTTTGGACGGAAAGATTCAAAATGCTGGGAAGAACTTCATGAATAATTTAAATAAGACTGAACAAACTATCGTCAGAAGTATAAAAACTGACGGTTATTCAAAAATGGACGGGTCATTGTTCTACAAACTGATTAGGCACTTTGAACTTGTTAACATGCCATCAGAAGGATGGGGCAAACAACCTAACCCACATGCCATAAATCAAGGATACGATGTTGAACGACTCAGATATCTCCGGAATTCAGTATTCCACAGAACACAATCCGCCATGACTCCTACCGAAAGCAAAAGTTTCTTTGAAGGGTTTCTTCAGTGTGCTGAACGCCTTGATAAATATCTACAAAGACCGATCAAAGTTTTCACAGATAGAATCACGAAAGTCCAATCAAACACAGTGGACGATTCATCATCATTGACATACCATAAGAATTTCGAGAATACTCTTCAACTGACAGGTATTTTAAACCAATGTTTCTAATTTGCATTGTATCGCTTTAGAAGCATACAACTAAGTAAATATGTTGTTAAATGGACATAAAAGTCCAACTACAATGTATTCTCACTGAACTCTATATTTACATCAGAAATTAGAGGACTTGCAATATAAGGTTTAAAAGATATTAAAGAGAAATAATTCATTCTCTTTCTGCGAGACACGATTATAAATCAGTTATTTACATTTTTATAGCATGTATATTGCAGCAGATTGAACATAAAAATAACAAATATTCTAAATTAATTGAGATTGATAAAATCGATTTTTTGGATGTTCGGGAAAGATCTTGGAATCTTTTGGTTTTTTTTCAACAGTTCTTAAATGCTGAACGAATATGTATTATTTTAGATCAATGGTAAGTACTATATACACAGATATATATTTTTATTGTAAAGAACAACTTGGTACATATACATGAAATACAATATATTACAATTTAAAAATATACAGTCAATAAACATGTATATTTATACCAACCAGCCTTTAGAGGCTTATGATGTACTGTACATGTTGTTTACTTTAGTATTAACCTACATAGATACTCTCCGCCTTTGTTAATTTTTGTAACAGTATAATTGTCTAAATTCATCTCGGGCTTCGAGTCGTTTTTCAATGTTTATCTGTTGACATACATATCCTTTACTCTGCGTTTTTGTCTTTTTGGGATGATTTTAAAACATTGAACATATTGACACATTTTGGGAACATGCATTTTAGTTTCAATGTATTAAAATGATATATCTGTATATATCATGCATTGTATGAGACAGCTTAATGCCATATGAAACCTCAAATTAAAAAAAAAGCTGCATATTTTTTTTTATAACAAAATGGATAGTTTTCATCATTAGACTTATGTACATATACTTCTAAATGAAGAGAATTCTAAAATTTGTCCACATTTAGAAGAAGTTTACCTTTTTTATTGCTTAATTCCAGGAAACAATTCGCCTACATATTTTCCGTAGGCAAGTGACCTTAGTGTGACCCTTTTCGTAAACATCCGGTGATCCCAATACACATGGATCTGTCACTGAAATAAATTATTATCTGATTGTACATGTTACATGTATACATGTGCTTAATACTCCTGCTTTTTTGTTGATTTTTTACAATAAGGTGACAATCGGAAATCTTCGGGTTCAAAACACGATAACTAATAAGCTGCCATATTTTCACATTATAACAGATAGAGAGAGAAAGAAATGACGATTATACGATATGTTTGCAAAAAAAAGAGATAAAATCGTGCACAGAAGACTAAGTTTATGATATATACATGCATTGATTCAAGAATATAATCAATATTTTTTCAGCAATTACTCGTTTCATATGACTTTAAAGTTACTCATTTATGTGCTAAATTATATCATCTGTACATGTAGTTCTATGTGACGTAGGTGTAAAGATACAACAATCACCATTGCAGTTATTAATGTGCCATATGTGTTCCATACCATACGAGTACGAGTACTTGGACCGTACACGTACGGTCCTTACCGTATGCGTAAACTCGCACGGTCCGACCAGTATACTCATACGGTCGAGCTGGACAATACATGTATTTGGACCATATGGGTTTATTTTAGACAACCAAATCAAACAAATTTTATACGGGGTATACATGTATATCTCCCAATTTATAAGATATTCCCGTGCTTGCATTTTCTAATATGATTTTCCTTGATAGAGGGTTGCTGCTCACAAGAACGCTACTTAATCAAGAGTTACAAATGGTGAAGTTGAAATCATCCCTTCGTAAATTTTACGGACGCCATTACGAGTTGGTTGACCGTTATGGAATAACCGTTTCACAAATGATATAGGATATGTTCCTTACGTCGTAACTACAATCCCCTTCCCTTTCATGAATGTGACCTAGCGAATTAGACTATTTACCGGATTCGTTATAACATAAGCAACACAGCGGGTGCCACATGTTGAGCAGAATCTGCTTACCCTTCCGGAGCACCTGAGATCAACCCTAGTTTTTGGTGGTGTTCTTGTTGCTTATTCTTTAGTTTCTTTGTTGTGCCATGTGATCTAATGTTTGTCTGTCTATCTTTTTCATTTTTAACCAGGCGTTGTCAGTTTATTTTCGATTTATGAGTTTGAATGTCCCTTTGGTATCTTTCGTCCCTCTTTTATTGAGTATTACAAATTAATATTTTAACAATAAGTTGAATAAAGTGGAAAAGTTAACATTGATCCAATTGAAATTAAAGAATTCTGTATTTAATTGTCTATCTAAATCCTATTTTGCCACTCTGCCCAGAATCACTTGCTGACGCAAGGAACATCAAATTTCTTACATTTTCATGTTTTGTTCATGCATGCTCCTTTGCATTTCGTCTCTTGTTTGTTTTGCGACAGCATGCAATGAAATTTAATCTGTTCTAAAAAGTAAAATCACAAAAATACTGAACTCAGAGCAATATCAAATCGGAAAGTTCTTAATTACATAGTAAAATCAAATGACAAAACAAAACCACATCAAAAACGAATGGACAACAACTGTCATATTCCTGACTTGGTACAGGCATTTTCAAATGTAGAAAATGGTGGATTGAACCTGGTTTTACAGCGCTAAACCTCTCACTTGTATGACAGTCGCGTCAAATTCAATAATATTGATAATGATGCGTGAACAAAACAAACAGACACAATCGGCAAAAATGTTACAAATAAAGTCAAATTCGGAAGGTCACATAATGTGCAGTTTCAATTTTGCGTGTCAAAAGTTCTATATCACTCATAACATAACAAGAGTTCAATTTGCCAAATCAGTCAAATGATAGTTTGTAAAACATCTTGCATCCTAGATCATCAGATCATCAACCCTATATCCCCGATGCATTTCTCAAAGTAATTATAAAGCTACTTTTTTCAATATTTGCCTTATTTTTTAGTCTTATTTTTCGACCTTTTTTATTATATTTTCTCATTGTATTTTGAACAGCTGTCCAGTATTTTCCGTATTCTGTCGAGTAATACAGGAGATTAACTTGTAAATAGTTAAAACATTAATTGAAATTTTTATATTAATTCGAGATTTCAGTTATATTGATCTGTAATATACATTTGTTTCAAATAAACTTGACCAACTTTTTAATCTGACACACCGTACGCGTACAGTCCGACCGTATGCGTATTGTGCTAAATGCTCATATGGTCTGGAACATATACATTGTATTTTAGCACGGAGACGGCAGATTTTCTTCAAGGCGCCTCAATTAAATAATGATACATGATTAACCAAATGTAAACATGTTATATATAATCAATAACAGATTTGTCTTAATTACAGAAACATCATCATGGAACAAGGTGGACAGTAGTGGTTGTTATAAAATTACTTTGTATTGCTCTAGCACTTTAAGAGAAGAAATTGGAAATGACGCGAACAAAGGTGAACTTTTTATTGAACAGTTATCTTGATTTATTCATTTTTATTATCGAGCCTGCCACTTTTGTCGCCCGACATATATATAGTGATCCGGCGGCGGTGGCTGTGATAGCTTACTTCTTACAAACTTTATATTTTAGAAGGTAGAAGACCTGGATGCTTCAAACTTTGTATAAAGATGCCTCATGTTACGAAGTTTTTGTCTGTCACATCTCAATTGTCTTTGATCTCATTTTGATGGTTCATTGACTACTTGAACTGTTAGGTGTAATACTGTATGAAATAGGTCTACCATATTTGGTGTAAGGAATTATTGTAAGGTGTTCATGTCTAGCTTGATGGTGTCATCTGACCTTGACCTTATGTTTTTTGGTTCATTGGTCAAAGATTAGTTTTTGAGTTTTGGCCTTTTTCTAATACTATAAGCAATAGGTCAAATATATTTGTTGTATGGAAGAATTGCAAGTTGTACATGTCTGCATAGCATGGTTCGTCTGACCTTGACCTCATTTTTCATGGTTCATTGGTCAATATTTAGTTTTCATGGTTAAATCTGTTTCTTAGAAACTATAAACAATAGGTCAAATATATGTAGTGTATTGAATGATTTTGAGGTGTACATTTATTTCTTATAAAAATAATATGTGGTTCTTGTTTGATTTATATGATGGTGGCCTCATTTTCTTGGACCATGTCAAGTTGATGTGATAGTTGTAGTTAAGTTTAATATTTAGGACTATCAACATAATATCATTGATTAGCAAAGAAGGCGACACATTTCAGCGTATGCACCCTTGTGTTATTCTAAATACATGATATACCAATACAAACGTTAAAAAATGTTATGTGCGTATCATATTATTATCATTGTCATTACAGAAGACGGATCAAAGGACGTAACAATAGTAATTACAGGCCTACCCGATAATCCTGCAATTTTGGAAGCAATACAAAGGGAAACAAATTGCATAAATGATTTTTTCTCTCAAATAAAAGTCAACTCTATCGAAAAAGGAAGTGTAGTGCTTCTTGTTTCTATAGCCAATATGGCTTTCGTATCAATTCAAAAGCTGAACAAACAAGTGCAACTGTTTGTTTACATGATATTAGAAATACCTGATATCAACGAGAGAATGAAGAATGACTTGGATATTTTGTTGCTACCAATTGACTTCATAATTAGCACCACAGGTATTTTAAACTAATTAATTTCACATAATTTTATCTATTTAATTTGAAGAATATTTGTTGACGAAAGTTTAAATGTTGACTTGATATGTTATATTGTGTTTTGCGCCTTTAAGACATTCCATGTTCATGACAGATAAAAATTATAATCAGAAAAATACTAAACTCTGAAGAAAATTCAATGTGGCAAGTCTTTAGTTAAATTGTAATATCAAAAGCTCAAACACATTACACTAATAGATATCATCTTTCATATTTCTGACTTGGTACAGGCATTTTCGTAAGCTAGCTATACCTCTCATTGTTTGACGGTCTGTATTCAAATTATTCATAAAAGAGGGTCTAGATACCAGAGGAACAGTCTAACTCATAAATCGAAAATGAACTGACAACGCCATGGCTACAAATGAAAAAGATAATTAGACAGATAATTGTACACAAGAAACAACTTGGAAAACTAAAGACTAAGCAACACGAACCCCACCAAAACTGGGGATGATCGGAAGGGTAAGCAGATCCTGATCCACATGTGGCATAACTTGTCTCAGTAATTCTAACTCATGTTCAATTACGTTTTTATCTTTTCATTCCATTACAAAATCCGAATGCGAATTAAGTCTAGTGTCTCGCTGATTTATTGTCACGGTTTTGCCTTTACTTATTTGTATTTCTACTCTTTAATTTTAGAAAAGGAGTATACTTTGCAGTGTGAAAATTGTGACACATTATTACTTTCCGATTCTAAATTCTGCCATAAATGTGACGAAAATATCGACAAAATGTCTATGTGCTCCAAATGCAACAATGCTGTTTCAAAAGAAAACAATTATTGTCCTGAGTGTGGAGAAAAACTTAGACGAGGTATTTTTTTTTTTTTTTTTTTTTATAATATTTATAAATTGTTTTAAACTTTTATATCTGTATACTTGTGCATGCATTGTTTAAATCTTTCAAATCACTCATATAATATGATATGTGGCGGATAAAAATCGACCTCATGCAAGTATATATATACATGTATATGTATGATACTTTGATTGCCTTTTGGAACATTCTAATACGAAATTAAATATGAATTTCTCTCTGTTTTGAAGAATATATCATCATAATTTTTAAACAATTACATACTCTACATAGAGATTTTTTCCAGCTCGAATTTAGAAAAAGAAGTTAACAGATGTATTGATACATGAATATAATGACATGTATTAAAGTTACATTTTGATTGCGTGACATGGTCCATAGGCTGTTTTTGGTTGCTATCTGTAATCATATATTTTAAAGTTTTTATGTACCCTTAGCTCTTTTATTGCTAAACACGATAGTGTAAATATTATAGACACTCCACTGACGTCCTTTCTTCTTCTAGTTACATTTAACAATTTTTAACTTATAAGGCAGGGGGTTACTGCATTCAGAGTTAGCATTGAATTCCCTGAAGCAATGTTTCGAAAAAAATATAAATCAAAACAAGTATTACATGACAAAAATGCATACTTATTTTTTTCAATATTTAGACCATTTTGGTATTTTTGCAGTTTCAACATTTCGTATTTCAGAGATCTACAGAAGTAGGAACTATTTTGGTCTTTTGTCAAATTTAATTTAAGTCACATATAATATACAGTTTGTAACGGGCATTTTATTTAATCGTGTTTCCTGTTTTGTAAATAAAACGTTGCACAACTAAATTTCAGGGTGAAGTAGGACATTATTTCATATCAGAAGGCTAACAAGTTTGATCATATTTCAATAACTACAAGTATTGTTAGATACACTACAATGTATCACGTGTTTGTTTTGATTGTTATCATAACAATTCAGAGCCTTTTCTGTACTTTGTATTGAATTTTCATATGTACCTGTTGTAAGTTCACTACGAAAGATAACAAAGAGGAAGGGTTGACATCTCAAAAGATTAGTCTACCGCTACTAGAGATAAATGCCTATACAAAGTACAAAATTTTGTATGTGATTGTTTTTTTTTTTACATAATATGTAATAAAGTGTAGAAAAAAAACTGAATCCCATCATATATACCAGAATTAAAATGTTTTATAACTGTAGAATTCGTTGCCATCTGCAAAAAAAAAATAAAGTCAAACAATCAAAGTTTTTTTATATTCCTGATTAAATCTGAAAAGTGGCATGTCCTGAGTTTTTTATGCAGCACACTATTTGCTTTTTCTTTATTTTCGAGAATCATATCATTACGAAAATGAAGATAATAAATATAATACGGTTGGTTAACGCAAATTTGCAAGTATAATTTAAGTTAACAATTAACATGATTAACTATATTCTTTCCTTTTATCTGTATCTGAATTGGTCATATTTTGAAACAACACCTTAGTAAATGAATAGTATTCTGATATCAACATCATCCGAAAAGCCCATACAATACATAGGTAGATAATTATAAGTCTTTCCGAGAATTTTGAAATTAATTGACTGCCGTAAATTGAGTACTATTCAGACAAATTTACCAGCAGTCAATTCATTGCTTTTCGATCTATGTCTGTTGTTTTGCTCAAACATTTTTGACAAAATAATGGAATTCTACGTGACTATCAAACAAATGAGAGGTTTAGCGAGCTATAGCATCAGGGATTCCAAATCTCCAATTCTTACCCGAGGAAATGCCTGTACCAAATCATGAATATGACATGTGTATCTGCTCCTGAAATAAGTATAAAAACCATGTCTGTTTGGAAAGATAGCATTGAATCTGTTTAGGAAGAATGATCACAGCACATGAACGAAACTTTACAATAACTGATATAGTTGCTTATTGTAGTAGTTGCTTATTGTAGTAGAAATATCGTGTTCATATTAATTATGCTTTTTTCAAATGGAGACATATAGAATAATAGGTAGTTTCGTTTTTGATACTGACTATATCATGTGGAATATCTAGACGAGCCCGTTAGGGCGAGTTAAGATATTCCACATGATATAGTCAGTATCAAAAATGAAACTACCTATTATTCTGTTTATCGGTTATTATGACGTCACACAATGTATTGCCTAATATTTTCAGTGATACAGCCAGTACGTTGATACTCAAAAATATTAGGCAGTAAGGTCAAAGAGAAAATATACGAATTACCGATAAATACAATTATCTATATCATGTATCGCCCTTCTGTCCTATTTTGCAGAAGTTGTCAACACGACACATGTCAGCTACTGCTCTGAGAGCATATGTTTATGATTACTTTATGAAATCTACCCCGAATTATTATCGGCGATACTTGCAAATGAGGGGCGAAAGATACCAGATGGACAGTTAATCTCATAGATAGAAAATAAACTGAAACGACGGTTTCATCATTAGCAGATGATGAGCTTGGAGCTGTATTTTAAGTTAAAACTCAGAGCATACCATAATATGTTCTAACAGTTTATATGTACCATTATTTTCCGGTATTTGTCTTGTCTATTTTCTAGTATTAAAGGGATAATATCTTTTTGATTAGATTTACATGCACCTAAAACTACAGTAAATATAACAGAAGAGAATCAAGGTGAACGTGTCTTCAAGGCTCAAAGTGCGATAAAAGGTAAGATAATTAGAAAAATATAAAACTGCTTGTTGTATGGTTATATGTTATTGCTAATAATAGGAAAAATAATAATATATTAATGAAATGAATGCATGATGCTTAGTAACCCATCGACGAATTTACGACATTTGCATTGGCTATTCATTAGGTAAAATAGACCCCGGGTCTAAGAAGTTGGAAATTTTCAGAACCAGTACACAAATGCGAGTAGTTACCTGAAAATTCATTGTTTCGCGACGGACTAAAAATATATAAATTGATTTGTATAGGTTCATTATTTAATATATTTTTTTCTTAACAAATATTTATTTTGACATATTTTGATACAGGACCGGAAAGCTTGAAAGAGGTAAAACAATTGATGAAAAAAATTAACGACGAAGGATCAGAAAAATTGATGGATCATCTCAACAAAACACTTGACAAATGGAAAAATGAAAAGGTGAAATTTGGACTAGCGGGTGGTACAACAATGGGTAAATCGTCCTTTGTGAATGTTCTAATTGGTCAAACAGAAGACAATAAAAATCGTGCTAAAACGTCAGCGTATGGTAATACAACTGTCTCTGCGACAGAATATTCCGATGCAAGGCAAAATATTCTTTCGTTTACAGATTGTCCAGGATATGGTACTCCATATTTTACAAATCAGGCATATTGTAGGCAGACCTCCATCGACTCATTTGACTATGTTCTGATATTTTTCTATGTTGTAACTACAGATGTTATATGGTTTGCAAAAACACTTGAGGAAAGAAAAATGAAGTTTTGTTTTGTTCGCACAAGACTCGACATTGATGTAGATTCCGCAAAATTTGATAAGGCAGAAGACACAGATCCCGAGTCAATTGCATCAACACTTCGAACGACAGCTGTGGATACCTTTGAAAAACAAGGATTGTCAAATCCTTTCGTTTTCGTAATTTCAAATCGAAGAAAGGACATAGGTCATTTTCCGGATCTTCTTTCGCATATTGAACGGGTACTTCATAAGGAAAAGTATCAAGCCCTAATTTATGAAATATCGACATATACAAGAGACGCTATCATTAGAAAACATAGATTATTATGCGAGAGAATAAACAGCGTTACCATGCGAGCAGTAATTGAAGAAGGAGAAGAGGCCACGGATTGTGATTCCGGGAATATGGAAGACGAGAAAAAAAGAATAAAATTACAACAAACGGTGCGATGTCTGGAATGTGAACTACTATTTTACATTGAAACCTTTGAACTGAATAAGAAAACATCAATCGCATTAATAGGTCAGGAACGTGTGAGCCAAAAACTGAAGTTTGCAAGATTTCTTACATCTGGTATTGAAAACTACATTGCTGACTTCATCACGAAACAATTGGACATCTTACTGGATAAGTCTACAAGTGATCAAAAAGAATTTGCTGATGATGATATGGAACAGTACCTTGAGTATCCGTTCTTACACCCTTCTCGGAAACTTCTAAGTGCAGTTCTGGACGGCTTGCAAGAAGATGCCTTCATAATTTTTGAGGAGTTTCAAAAAGAAGAATGTTGAAAACGACTGTAGTAATGAAAAAAAAACAGTTTAATATTTGTTTGAATATTTGCTCTTATCCAATTGAAACAATCTAAACGATCATCGTCAAACTAACTAGTAATTTTTCATGACACGTGGTAAAGTTAAAAAAAATAGCTTGAAACGACATTCCTTCTTTTTACGCGGATTGGAAATAGTTGTGAATAAAACACATTGCATAAATCGGACCGCTGTCTGAGTATGTCTTTCAGCAATAACGAAATATTTAGTAACAGAGAAAGAGTGACCTCAAAATGAAAGTCTACAGTGTCTGAATGTTCAACACTTTGGATAGTCGGCAATCATATCTAATGTATCGAATTCGTTAATGGACAGATCTTATTTACCCAACTTGTATTCGCAATTGTTTTAACCCTGGTAGTTATATATAAATTTATACATTGATACCAGTGGATTATCGAATTTACCCAATCGAAATAGTTACTCGGCGAGGACTTCAACATTTATAATTTAACTATCGAGATTGGATAAATCCAATAATCCACGCGTAACTTCGAGTGCCTTCCACTTTCCACAAAGTTGTCAATTTCATTTACACCTGTTAGAACATTTTGATTCATTCAGTGAGCTGAGAAAGGTTAAGACCCTTAAA
This sequence comes from Mytilus edulis, assembly GCA_019925275.1. Classification (NCBI taxonomy): domain Eukaryota; kingdom Metazoa; phylum Mollusca; class Bivalvia; order Mytilida; family Mytilidae; genus Mytilus; species Mytilus edulis. Next base: position 72,464,733 of record CM034354.1, on the reverse strand, counting down.
CTCAGCCAATCATCTTCTGAGATCATCGGTAACCACACGTTTGATTTTTTTTATACAATGGGTTCGGAAAAGGATGTATTTCCATAGAATTAGAGAAATCATTTTAATCCATAATTATATTAGGACAGTCTGAGACATAATGTCTTGCAACAGTCGGCCACATATGGACCCTTCACATAGTAAGTGCATTTTTTTTCAATTTGCAGAGAGCATCCATCCATGACATTTGTATTAGTTATCCCATGAGGACGCGGTGTGTCAGTGTAAGATCACCCCGATGGCCGGAGGCCAGAGGGTTATCTAACACTGACACACCAAGTCCGAATTGGATAATTATTTTACATCCTAGCTTTTTTCGATTAGACGAAAAACAATTTACAATTCATAAAATCTAGTTAAGAACGCCACACAACCGTTATAATATATTTTATATATTACTATATAATATATACTATTTATGACCCCCGAACACGATGTTTAAATATGAAACCATGGCAACTCGCCCCCACTGTCCAATCGTCCCACACTAAATCGACACTTTCTGAAAAATTACCCAACTCTAGTTTACCAACTCGCCCACAAAAAGGGTAAACTCCCATAGAACAATTAGTCTGATAACGCCTTATTTATGAAAATAAAATATTAAATATGTTAAATTACTGAGAGTTGGTATTATGTCGTCGTGGTGTAGGGGCATGTGTCGTGGCTTGATATGCTAAAGGTCTTTAGTTCGAATCGCAGCATAGACAATGGATTTTTTCTTCATATACTTTGAGAGCGTTTTTTTAACATTTTTTTAACATTTTTTTTTATCTTTTATTTGTTTTTCAATAGTCAGGATTTTACACACCCAATTACACTACCACCTGACAATGGTATCAAGGGGTAAATACAGAAGGAGAAAAAAATAGCAATATTCAAAATGAATCTCTGACTAATTAATTTTTAACAATATTTTAGGTTACATATAAATTGTATTTGATTTATCTCTCCTCTCTCTCTCTCCGACTGATATTTTGAGAGTGTTTCTTTTCTCAAAGTTTGTCTTTTTTTATAGAAATAATTCTAAGTTTTATTGTGGATAAGGCATTCCCGCCAAAATATTTCAAAACAAAGGAAAGCATGCACAGCAAAGAAACTCACACTGAAGTGATCTGGATAGGATGATATGGAAAGAAGCTGGGATGTAAACTCTGGAGTCGGCCAATGATAATTACGCGTAGTTTCCAATATCACCAAACGCATCGTAACTACAATCCAATTCCTTTTTCACCAAGAATGTGACCTACCGAATAAAACTATTAACCGGGTTTGTAATAACATGAGCAACATGACAGGTGCCACATGCTGAGCAAGATCTTGTTACCCTTCCGCAGCACATGAGATCATCCCAAGTTTTTTCTGAGTTTTCTATGCTGTGTCTTGTGTGCTGTTATTTGTATGTTTGTCTTTCTTATTTTTTAGCCATGGAGTTGTCATTTTATTTTCGACCTATGTGTTTAACTGTCCCTCTAGTATCTTTCGCCCCTCTTTTATTTAGGACAGTTCTTTTTTAGCTTATCCAAGTAACTGTGAAAATTCTGTTAAACTGTATTGTATATTATACTTTAGATTTTGGTATATTATTCTTTACTTCTGCACTCCTGATTGGTCTCGTGTAAGTATGTTCGCCCCGAGAGGGTGGTATGGTTCGAATCCCGACCGGTTCAAACAAGACGTTGGAATTGTTTTAAGTTGTTTTAAAGCTATATTTGCGGAATTTTTAGAGTAAAAGCACAGACTGCTTAGCTTTGAGTCAACAATGTGTCTGGGTATGATGTTTTTAATTCCTACGAACTGATAGCTTTTGAAATTACACGTTAATTATATGGTCAAAAAGCAGGGTTAAGACTCTTATTATATGTACGTGTTATGGTCCCGAAATATGCAATTAATTTACAGCTTTCTGTTATACTTTTAACGGAAATGATATTAAACCAAATGTGCCTGTTGCTATTATCACAACTCTATCGTCGTTCAATGCTTCAATATCTGAGTTATTGCCACTCAATAGAGATTGTTAACTATTCTAGTACCCTATTTTGTATCTGAATATGATACAATGTAACCCTTGGTGGTGACAACGTTGTTTAATGTCGAAAACAAGTAAATGAAAAATGAGGGAAGAAATGCTAAAACGTGAGCTTAAATCAAATATATATATAAATACGTCTGAGCCAGTGACAACTCTACAACAGATTTATCCATCGGATCACCAGCAATGATGGTGATACATGGCTGTGTACATTATGTATATACAACTCGTGTTAAAATCAACCCAACAATGTTAGATCTGTAAATTTGCTTTCGCAAATTTTTTGTTCTTCCCTCGCCGGGATTCGAACCCATGCTACTGAGATATCGTGACACCAAATCGCCTGCACTGTAGCCGTCCCGCTAGACCACACGACCACCTGGGCTTCACAAAAATAAAGCTTTCGGTGGCCGTGTGTTACCTTTCTTCGTCAGTTTTAATCTAGCGTCGTACTACAGTACATGATATATAAGGCATGGATATGTTATTGTTTCAGATCAGCTCAATTATCTATAGTAAAGGATCCTACAAATTAATGCAAGATACAGTCACAGAAAATAAGTATATTTATAATACGTCTGAGTCAGTGACAACTCTACAACAGATTTATACATCGGATCACTAGCAATGATGTTTTTTTTTTTTAATCCATTAGCGAAAAGTTCGATAAATAAACAAATAAAACATGCTGTCATTTATTGAATACATAGAAGATTTGATGCATTTTGGTATTTTTTAATTTTCATTTAATATATGTTGGCACATCGAAACCTATCTTAATTTACATCAAACAAATAGTAACACATAAGTATTAGGATTTTTACACTATTTATTACGAATTAGAGTTGGCAAATAATACACTTGATACATTGTAGCTTTATTGCAAAAACAAATGAAGTATAAATTCGAACTTTGTCGGATAGTTGTGGATATACACCATGTACACATATAGAATACAATTTATTACATACATTAAAACGGGTAAACACGTATATTTACAATTCTTCTCCCATAACCAACTACAACTTATCTCTTACAAAACAGTCACTTATAAACAATGATACCATCAAGTCACCAGCTCATGTGAATAAGTCATCGCAATACAAATGATTGACACTTTTCACATGAATAATATGACATGAGTATCAAAACAAATTCAAAAAAGCAATTTTACAGAATAACATGTGAGTATATCATCTTCCAATACAAACATGCTAATGTGGTATCTTTTTATTTCTGCCGATCGTTGTCTTCTTACCTTAGCTGTATTTGGCAAACTTTTAGAAATTGTGGTCCTTAGATCTCTATAACTTCGTACTTCATTTGGCCTTTTTAAGTTTTTGGTGGATTCGAGCGTCACTGATGAGTCTTTTGTAGACGAAGAGCGCGTCTGGCGTATATATAAAATTTAGTCCTGGTATCTATGATGAGTTTATTCAGACGTTTTTCATACAAATCAGTTGATTTTACAAATGATGGCTTTTTCAATTATTTTGTATTACTTCACAGCGAGAACAAGCTTATTGTGTTGGTTCAGTGATGATACTGAGTCATTTATAACTTGAATAACTAATGTTTGTTGTCTTCGCAGCTTACGCCCTCCCGGCCTCATGACAAGTACCAAGCATATCGACTACTGGGCACATATGACAGATTTATGAATATCTAATTCGATGAAGGTCTACAATTATCATGAATTATGTGTTAAATGTCTGTAGAAAAGGTTGGTCGTCTAAATCCAGAAAGCGAAAATGAAAACATGGAAGGATCCACAATGGTTTTAATTTCAGTTCTTCTTTCTTTCGAAAACATCCCAAAAGAAATAGGATTTAAAATGGTTAAACATGCTGATAAAATAATATAGATTATTATTTGGTTATTGTTGTATTTAAGATTATCAACTAGCATTTCAAATACATTAACATATGTAATAGGGGCAATATTGAAAATAATCAATAGTAAGACAGACATCAGCACCTGTCGGAGAAGTTTTCGTGACGAAGATCTATAACCTCTATGCATTCTCCGAGGAATAACTTGTGATTGGGGACTGGTCAATCCAGTAATTTGTCTTCTAGAAACGCTTTTATTTTTCTTGCGAGTGTTTTTATTGCTGAATGTATATTGTCGTGGATTGCGGATATGGCATCGATTGGTCGTAACGAATTCCAGATTCAGAATTATAACAAACATCCAGTTTAGTCTTAGATGCATGATTTTTGTTATTAGTTGTTAGTGGCTTTGAACTAGCTGTCAGATAACTGCGAGTACTCTCAGATCTGTTCATTACGTCTTTTTGTGTCGGGATGTATAAGTACCCGGCTACGTCTACTTGTATTTTTGTTCATCTGATGAGTTAAGCCTTTTTCAACTGATTTTTATAGTTCGTTCTTATGTTGTACTGTTATACCACTGTCCCAGGTTAGGGGGAGGGTTGGGATCCCGCTAACATGTTTAACCCCGCCACATTAATTATGTATGCGCCTGTCCCAAGTCAGGAGCTTGTAATTCAGTGGTTGTCGTTTGTTTATGTGTTACATATTTGTTTTTCGTTCATTTTTTTACATAAATAAGGCCGTTAGTTTTCTCGTTTGAATTGTTTTACATTGTCTTATCGGGGCCTATTATAGCTGACTAAGCAGTATGGGCTTTGCTCATTGTTGAAGACCGTACGGTGACCTATAGTTGTTAATGTCTGTGTCATTTTGTTTTTTTGTGGATAGTTGTCTCATTGGCAATCATACCACATTTTCTTTTTTATATCCAGGAAACGTTCATTATAATAAATTTAAGTGTTCTCTTAATTATACATGCTTGACTTGTGTGTACAGGACCCATGATAAAGAGAACAATTCCATAGGCAATAGTTGCCATTATATTTATGGTTATCGATAGTGTCATGCATATTTGTGAAAATTGGAATCAAGTCTTCAGATTCTGCACAACGTTGACTTTCTTTAAAACCAAGATCCGGTATATTGTCAAGGATAGCAACCACCAAGTATACAGACCTCGAAGTAAAAAGTCCAAGGTTCCTGTAAAAAAATGGTAGCTTGAGTTAATTTAATGTATACCTATCAAATGTTAGAGGAAGTGTGAGGCACCTAAACGTATAGAAAACTCTTGTATTTATGTTTTCCAGTTCCTGATCATGATATTCAATTGTTGTTGTTTACTATTTTTTTTTCATTGTTGTGTTGTATTCATACAGAAAGATTTCTATCAAACACATGCTAAATCATCAGCTAACTTTTTAAGAGTCTGTTCGCAATAGATCATCTAAATCGGTATGTTTAAAATTGATTAACATTGCTAATTTTCAAAGGCTTGTGGGAAGATCAGTTGATGTCATTGGTCATATAGTAACTTCAAAGTGACATTTAGGTATCAACATAATAACTGACATTGAAAAGTAATGAATAGTATGTCGTTGTGTATTAGAACATTTATGGACATAAACCCTTGTTGTTCTGAATCATTCCGAATAAGCCTTAACCCCACCACTAAAAAAAAGTATTTAAATATAATGTGAGACAGGTTAAATAACGGAAATGCATTATTAATTTAACAACAGTGACAGCTAAAATCGTTTTGTCAACTAGTTTTTTCTTGTTGTTTATTTTGATGCTCGTGTACGCAATCACACTATTTAAAAGTATTCCAATTATATTACAGAAAATGCAGATCCAAAATACAGGAGAATTGTTGTTAATCGACGTTAAAGTGTTGCAAGAATCCATCGTCTTTATAAACTTCTTTGGTTATCTTATTAAAATTTTTGAAGTTGGTTTTTTATACCTGCCTTTTGACGTGTTAATATAACCTTTCAAATGTTGATTATAAAGCAATCTCATAAAGTAATATTGAAGGTGTGATTTAGATTAGAGAAACATTAAAAACAGTATGCAATCGAAAATGCTTTGTTGTTATATATGTGTGAATGTAGTTGTGTTTACTTTTTCAATATTAAATACATTTTACTTTGCATACACCAAGTGTGTTTTTATTTTCAAACCAACTGATCGTTTTTTTTTTTCTTTTTAATTTGAATCAACTGTTGACTGTTGACAGATATTTTAAGTCGGTTTAGCTTCGGATCAACAGGCTACACACTATCTTGTGAACAAACATTATATATAAACACTGACTTAATTTTAAGACTTTGGTGTGTTCATATTGCTTTTTTTTATTAACCAACTCATCTAAACTCATATTTTCAAAACAGGCAATAACAAAAAAAAAAAACCAAAAAACTCAAACAGTGACAATTCACATGTTTTTGATTGCTAATATTGTGTTGATGTTTTGATGCTGAGAGTTGAAAGAAAAACTACTAACCGAATAAAAAGGCCCATCAAAAGTACAAAAGCATCTAGTGCGTCCATTAAACGTGTTAAATTGTAAAAATCCAAAATAAGTTAACTTCATAATATACCTAACATTAGAATCAACAACTTTAGAAAGATCATGTGGCAGTATATATAAATGTAGTTGAAAGCAATGAACAATTAGTTATTGAGTATGTTCTAAAGGCAATACGTAAAATGATATGCATGTTTATATATGACATTTCCGTTAGCTGCAATATGGTACAATAAATATTGTTTACTAGTTGCGTCTTTTTGGGTCTCACGTAGCTGAATATAGACGAATTTACGAACGTATAATTTCACCCAGAACTATGTTTAACATTAAACCACTGCGTTGTTAGCTACATTATTGGCGGCGTTGTCGGGTCTCATGAAGACTTGTGATTACTAGTCGTCGAATTATTATACAAACAACAAAAAACGAGCAAAGTGATCCCCAACAATTATAATGTACTTTTCTCCTGGATTGTCATTTGTGACGTCAGTCTTGTTAATCATTTTACTACGTCCTAGCATGTGGTTACTTAAGTCCATGTCCTGAATATTGTAACAACAGAGTTCCGAACGTCATTTGTCTATCGCTTATTATAAATATTATCACTGACACAAAGAGATATGTCAGTTATAAAAATAATCAATTATTGGGCAAGATCAAGAATATTTATATAACAAGAATGATGGTCATGTTTTATTAGTAACGACATTAATATTAGTAACTGCAGATTTACAGTGCAGTCAATGTGTGTACAACTTTTCGTCGTAGGGGATCAAAAGAACCTAATGTTAATGCCTGTGTTTACTATTCTAACAAAGAAGATAATGTTGGCATCTTTTTTATGTAGTTGCCAACATATTTTGATATTTTAAATTCTTCATTTGTGTAAGTTTATTCCTCATTGGGGACAAAAAAGAACACAATCGTAATGCTTTTTATACCTTTTAAAAATATGGAACATATTTACGCTTTGTTGTATACGAGAAACATAAACAAATGACAGCCAACAGACTACAGGCTTTTGACCGAGAACTAAAAACAGGCTATATGTTTTGTTTTAACCTGCTGTGTTAAATTAATCAATTTAAATGTAGTATTTTTTTGTTTATAGTGAAGAAAGTTAGATGTTATTTGTGTAATATTGTTAGTTTAGACAAACATTGCGTTTTATTTAATGCCGAAAAGGCAACATAAAGTAGTTATATACTTTATATAAAACAGCTATGTCTGTTAGTACAGTCCAGTTGTTAATCTTTAGCACAATGCACATGCCTCTTTTAATTCGTCACCATTGGTTCAAAGTGTAACTATTTTGGTTGCATAGAATTTGTTTTGCCAATTTTTTTCTTTTTAATGGAATAGTTGATGCCTGAATCTTGAGCGACTTTAGGGTTTTGTTAAATACTGATCAGGAGGGAATCTGATAAGGAAATAGCGGAAGTTTGATGTATGCATGTAGTATTAGAGGAACGCAAACAGACAACTCGCAATTATAAAATGCATTATTGTGTTTTTTTTTTTACCATAACTAATATTTCATTAACATTAATTTGCACACACACACGGCGTGTTTCTTGATTTTGAATATGCATGAGGTTTCATAGTTTATTTTGTAGTTTGTTTGTTATTTTGTGAGGTAGAAATCATCAAACGTGTCTCTTGGACAAAAAAATGTCGATCGCTTATACTAAAACTATTAATAAACAACCGGAAAATAGTAAATTGCACCCAAAAAGACAGGTTGCGACCACTTTGTGATCTTAATTTCGACTGCTCGCTTCTTAGACGACCTCGCGGTAGTGAGTTGTCAGTTTTTGCCTTTTCAATTTGAAACATGTAAAAGAAGACATCAATCCTATTTTAACGACATTTAATCGTAGAATGATTACACAACAAAAACGTTTAGATAGTAGTATTCAATTTGTGAATTTTATATCAATGTAAAATATCGCAACTGGTTTCCAAGGAAGTATAACATGTATAAGTGACTATTAAAATATCGGTAATAAACCAAATCAGAAGAAAGAAACTATCGTTAGTTCATGATCATACCCAATCTAATGCTATTCACCTAACACAAGTAATTGCTTCAGCTGAGCTATTCAAGAATGTGATTTAACCTACAGTTTAAAGTGGCTCTAGCTGTCAAATTCATGGTCACCGATTTGACTCAAATTCTCATGTTTGATTTATAACAATGTAAACCATTGATCCAAACTATCAAAAGTGTAAAATAAACAGTTTACAGAGCATGGGGTAGATAATATATATGTTCGTTTCGTGTGTATTTTAGTCCAGAGGCCATCTATCGATTTGACCTCAGATAACCATATACATGTAAGCGATGTAAACATATATAAAGATATGAATAGATTAAACCAACACGTGCAATTGGATTTTTATAGGTCTGCTTGATTTGATTTTATAGATTAAAAATAGATGTTTCTCATTGTTTTTAACCGTATAAGAATGATTTTATGTGCATCGAATTAGTATTCAAATGATTTACCGTAGTTTCACATTCATTGTTGACATTCTTTTTCTTTAAAAAACCAGTACACATACAATGCATGCGTTGTCAATCTCTAGCTAGGGGTTAAATTGAACTTCACATGAATACGCATTTAAAGAGGTCGACTCATTCACTTGCAAGTGAATAACTAATTATCAATGTTTCTTAGCGTAATATGACAAAAATTGAACCTTTTTGGCTGCAAAAAGCGAATTGTTATTTCACTATAATTTCACTTTCAATATTGATTAAACAGAAAAAAATCAAACTTCAGATTTTTTATATATCTCGTAGCTAGTTCCCCTTTAACAATAAGACTTAATGCCGGCGTATTAATCTCGAAAAACCGAAAATGGTAGCACACCTAAATATATTATATATAAACTAACGGCCTTATTTTATAAAAATATGAACGAAAAACAAATCTGTAACACATAAACAAACGACAACCACTGAATTACAGGCTCCTCACTTGGGACAGGCACATACATAAATAATGTGGCGGGGTTAGAGCTTTTATATATTACCACCGGCACAAAAGAAAACGTCAGATATAAAAAGTTGATACAGGTTGATACAACAAGACATAATATAATAAAGTATTCCAAAATATCAAACTAAAACAAAGTTTAGTTTTGTTTTGTGTTGGAATAATATATCATGGTCTATTTTCGTTTATTTGTTATTTCAATAAGTGACATACAGACATTATGTATGTATGTGCCGTCTGTTCCAAGTCAAGAACATGTAATTCAGTGGTTGTTGGTTGTTTATGTGTTTTATATTTGTTTTTGTACATAATAAGGCCATTAGTTTTATCGTTTTAAGTGTTTTTCAGTGTCATTTTGGCGCCTTTATTAGCTGACTATGCGGTATGGGCTTTGTACATTGTTGGAAGACGTACGGTGACCTATTTTTGTTAATTTCTATGTGATTTGGTATCTTGTAGAGAGTCATCTCATTGGGGTTCATACAACATTTAATTTGTTATGTCTATAAATGTATCTGACAAAGACTAATGTTAAAAAAGTCATTACAGTGACATTTAGTTGTAAATATAGGATAGTAACATGTTCTAAACCTACATAGCCAGTAAAACTATTTCAATTAAAGCAAAATGCCTTGAGTGTGTAGGTTAGGGTATATCTTTAATTGGCTTGACTACTAGCTGAAATCATTTTTTGGAAAAAAATACAACCATACTTTTGAATCATTGCAGTCCTAAGGACAGAAAGATTGGTGACCTGTCAGACTAGTCTATTACATGTATACAGATGCTCTGATAAAATCATATAGTCCTGTAAATATATGAGACAGATGGCTACAGATCATTATATTGTCACAAATCATCCGGTCAATGTGTGTACTGTAATTATATATAATTCTGTATTGTTTTGTGCTCCACTATTTAAATATAATTTCTGAGCATGTTTTTTTTTTAACGGAATCCTTTTCCTAACTCTTTTACTCTTCTACACACCTCATATTAAAGCTATATTGCTGGACTGTTTGATCATTATAACCTTTTACGTTGCCTTATGTTTCATTCTTATTGTTTGTCCTTCCGTAATGGATTCAGATGCCATGGTTTAGTGGTTAGTGCATCGGACTACTAACACAAAGGTTCCTGGTTCGATTCCCGTCCGAAATGAAAATTTCAGAGACTGAATTTTCGACTCTCCCTTGACACCTTTTGCGGTTATCCTTTTGAGGAAACGATGATAGTCCGTCGGAAGGGGACGATAAATAGCTGACCCATGTTAAGAGAGAGCCATATCTCTTGCACGTTAAAGACACCCTCGTAGATTTTGAAAAAAGAGTAGGCCAATGCCGCTACAAGGCAGCACTCGCACCCGCAAAGTGGAAAGGGATTAATATAAGTTGCAAAACTTGTTTCCCAATCCGCTATATTTAAATGTCTTATTAATCCATATAAAGGAAGTGATGTTTGTATTCATTTACGGTTATTCTAAGTAGATATTCAAAGTATCGGTACATGATATTTATAATATCTAGCATCCAGAAATGTGATTTAGAATGTGACAACTTTAAGGTGTTATACCTATCAATGTAATTGAACTCATCAGTTCATATTAACACTTTTGGAAAACTGCCAATTGTTATAGACTTTAATATCAATTGCAAGAGAAGCTTATGTACAGTAGTCCACGAAGCATTGATTGATTGTTGGTTGCTTAACGTCCAGTGGCAATTATTTCATGCATATTCAGGACGAGAACAAGTTCACAATAAATACAATAGGTAGGTAGATACGATAGAGGCCATCTGGGATGATGGTCGGGGAAAATTTGACTGCCACTGGAAAATGAGGGTATCTTGGATAGGGACAGAAATTTTGCCTTGCAACAGGCCACCTACGGACCCCTCAAAAGAGTTGTTGCAAGGGTTCTTAACGTGCAAAGAGCGCGGCACTCTCTTTACACGAGGCATCGGATTTAACGTCCCCTTCTGACCGGACGTGACTGCGAACTTGATACATCCCGCACAGCCAAACGGACGCCCCACTTCGGCAAGCGTTTTACTGCCGGTCGGGAGAAGACCAAGTGACCATATTTCTATACCCCAGTCACCCTTGGGGGCTCCACGAAGCATTATTAACCTTTCGTAAAATATTGACAATAACAAAGAAGGGTCGCAGTTAATGACTTTCTATTGCAGAGTATATCTTTAAGCTGTCAAATAGCTCAGATGGACTTACATGTATCAATGAAATAACTGTATGAAGGAGTTGATGTTTTCTTAAAGACCATTGTGCACAATATTTGTCTTATCGTTTGTTGGCGTTTGTTACTATATATACCGTATGCAGGGTTATGTAACATATGTTGTGTTTTTGTTGACTTCAACTTTAATTCAGAATGGTTTTTTTATAGAAATGATTCCACAGTGAAAAATCCAACAATTAACGGAATAGTAATGTATTATCTACCAGCAATATGTTACGTCTTTTGATTTTTGATGTATACGTTGGCAAATCGAAACCTGTCTTAACTTACATCCTATAAGTATAAGTAAATGTGAATTAGGATTTAAAATAGTTTCCTACCAATTTATTAAGAAGTCAACATATAATACATATCATAGCTATACTGAAAAATAAAAATAAAAATAAACATGATAAAGTACACACAAAACACCCACTATATTTGAAATAAGGTTATCAGTTGTGAAATATACATGTATAAAACACATTACCGGAATTAAAACAGATTTTGGATCAACACTAAATTTACCATAAATATCAATATCGGTTAGAAACCACTTTTAAATCTGATATTGAACTCTACCGATAGTTTGTTCTTGCTCGCTGAACTGTTAGATATGATAAAAAATACTTCAGTTGCAGACGTTACATTAAATGAACCAAGCACTGTATATCATGAAGATATTGAATACCGTTCATTGTTCATATAACTTTTTAAAAACAAAGTATGTACAATCCCGTCTCTACCCCTAGTACTAATTATCTCTTGTAAAACAGTAATTTATAAACAGTGATACCAACAAGTCACTAGCACACCTGAATGAGACATCCCAATGCAAATGGTTGAAACAAAACAAATTCAAAAATCAATTAAAACAAAACAAAATGTTAGTGTATCAATTTGCATTACTTGCCAGTTGATTAGTCAATCAAATGTCATGGCCTGAAATAAATAAACTAACATCGACCTTTAATTACAAACGTATACAGTAATTCTGCACATCTGCTTATGAAAATCACGAGAAAAAGAGAAAAGGGGGGGGGGGGTCTGTGTCTCTCTCAAATCTTAATTTAGCAAAAATGTTTATTCTCACGAGTTGAGCTCCTCAATATATTAAACAAAATACTTTAAAAGTTGTATTTCTTTACATGATGTTTGACCTGACACGGTATTCGTCTATCTGATTTTGACCTTAATCATTCAATACATGACATTCATAAAAATTACAAGTATTTGTCAACTTTTCTCCTTCAGATAACCCATTACGTTCTAGTCGTTTTCATGCAATTTGGTTGCAAATGCACAAATGCTGACTATTCAAATTCCTCTGTATAACCTCACTTTGAGAACAAGACACTTGTGCTAGTAAGGTAAGGTAAAGATCATGAAACCGATTTAGTTATAAATTAACTATTGTGTTGTCTTCTGAGCTTAATGTCTTCCAGTCTACAAAAAGTAGCAAGCATGTCGAATACTGAACTATTATGACAGACTTTTGAATATATAATTCGATTAAAGTGAACAATTATATGTTAAATGTCTGTTGAAAAGGTTGTTCGTCTTAATCCAGAAAGCGAAAATGAAAACATGGAAGGATTCACAATGGTTATAATTGCAGTTCTCCTTTCTTTCGAAAACATCCCAAAGGAAATAGGATTAAGAATGGTTAAACATGCTGATAAAATAGCATAGATAATTATTTTGTTCTTAATGTTGTATTTAAGATTATCAACTAAAATTTCAAGTACATTAACGTATGTACTTGTGGCAATATTGAAAATAATCAATAGTAAGACGGACATCAAAACCTGTCGGAGAAGTTTTCGTGACGAAGATCTATATCCTCTGTGAATTTTCCGATGAATAACTTGTGATTGAGTACTACTCTTCCCAGGAATTCGTCTTCGAGAAACGTTTGCATTGTTCTTGTGTGTGTTTTTATTGCTGCATGTATATTGTCTAGGATTGCGGATTCGACATCGATTGATCCTAACGAATACCACTGTGATATACACAGCTAAAACCAGATTCAGAATTATAACAAACATCCAGGAAACGTCCATTATAATGAATTTAAGTGTTCTCCTAATTATACACGCTTGACTTGTGTGTACAGGACTCATGACAAAGAGAACAATTCCATAGGCAATAGTTGCCATTATATTTATGGTTATCGATAGTGTCATGCATATTTGTGAAATTTGGAATCGAGTCTTTGGATTCTGTACAACGTTTACATTCTTTAAAACCAAGATCCGGGATATTGTCAAGGACAGCAAGCACCAGGTATACAGACCTCGAAGTAAAAAGTCCAACGTTTCTGTAAAAAAAAAGGTTAATATGAGTTTCTATAATATATACTCTACATAACTTTGGATGTGTATAAGGCGCTTAAACGTGTATAATCCTTTTATATTTTATATTCCAACACAGGGGAGAATGTGGTAGCCTCTTTACTTTGTTTGTATTTTAATTATATATATTTAATTTATATTTAAAGATGTATAATTATGTTAATATTAATTAAAACTTCATAACATATTGTCTCATATAATTTTTTTTTACACCGAAACGTTTCCATACATTATTCATGATAACTTGGATTTGATTGGTTAGTCTAAAGTTTAACCGCTTAGTTCCGAGGTTCTTTGTTTGGAGTTAGAAAGACTAATGGAGTCAAAATGGATTTATGTATATGTCCAGTAGCCATTGAAATAGTTTGAAAGTATAGAGATTAGTCATGATTGTATTTGTATTGACAGACTTGACATTTTGACAACTTGTAAGCTGTTATAAAGATATCACTGTGTGATATACCAGTATGTTTATGTTTGAATTGGTTTATGCCACAACAGTTACTACCGTGCTCCACACGTTGGGTGTTTTACGTTACTGATTAATAAACATCCTGAACCCTAGCAAAGCGACTTTAGTTTTCCTTGAGGCCTAAAGTCAGCCATTACATTTGGCGCCCACGTAGGGACTGTTTCAAGTCCTAATCATGTAATTAAGTTGTGTTTGATACTATATTTTTTTCCTTTGTTATGATTTTATTTTTAGTTTTCCTGTTTATATTTCGTTATGTCAGGGCCTTCAGATAGCTTTGTATATTATATAGAGTTGCTCATTGTTGACCTTCGATCGCTATCGATAACAATATATGCATCAGTTAGTCTCTGGTGATTAGTTGTGTCATCGACAAACATACCACATCACCTTAATTTATATGTAACAGGAAGAGTATGAACTTTGATAGCATATGCATACTCATTTTGTGTATGCTGATTCACATTACAAATCAAGGCAAATGCTGAATACAATATTCATACAAAAAGATGTATATCAAACACATGCCAAAGTATCAGCTAATTAAAAAAAAATACTTCCTGTTCGCAACAGATGTCATCTGATTTGGTTTGTTTAAAGGTGAATAACATTGCTAATTTTCAAAGACTTATCAGTTTAATGTCATTGGTCATATATTAACTTCAAATTCACATTTATGTATCAGCATAATAATTGACATGTTTTAGAATTAAAGATTTTTAAATAACCCACTCTATAAAAAAAAACCAATATGTGTTTAGGTATAATTTGAAACTTGTTAAATAACTAAGCACGGAAATGCATTATCAATTGATTCTTGACGCTCAATTTATTATTTTAAAATTGACTTAATTTTAGTTTGCATAATGGTACTTACCAAAGGCGTTGAGGGTAAACTTGTCGAAATCTTCTTTGCCGAGTGAATATTTGAATGAAGACTTCACAACTGCAACAGATCCCTGGAGTAATTTAATAATAGTGACAGCTAAAATCGTTTTGTCAACCAGTTTTTTCTTGTCGTTTATTTTGATACTCGTGTAAGCAAACATACTATTTAAAAGTATTCCAATTATATTACAGAAAATGCAGATCCAAAATACAGGAGAATTGTTGTAAGTCGCCGTTAAAGTGTTGCATGCATCCATCATCTTTATAAACTTCTTTTGTTATCTTATTAAAAGTTCTGAAGTTGGTTTTTATACCTGCCTTTTAACGTGTTAATATAACCTTTCAAATGTTAATTATGAAGATATCTCATAAAGCAATTATAATGAAGGTGTGAATTAAATTAGAGAAACACTATAAACAGTATGCAATCAAAAATGCTTTGTTTGATATGATTCGTTGCAGTTATTTGTGTAAATGTAGAATTTTTAAAACTTTTAACAATTTTAAATAACCTTTAGTGTGCATAAACCCGTTTTTTTAAATGTGAAGTCAATCTATTCATTTATATCAACATTCCTGACTCAAA
This sequence comes from Mytilus edulis, assembly GCA_019925275.1. Taxonomy (NCBI): domain Eukaryota; kingdom Metazoa; phylum Mollusca; class Bivalvia; order Mytilida; family Mytilidae; genus Mytilus; species Mytilus edulis. Next base: position 72,448,756 of record CM034354.1, on the reverse strand, counting down.
ACAATGTTTCAGATATTATATGTTGAATTTTTGTTTAGATCAACTTTCTGCAGAATGCTATCTTTTTAATAAAATTGCTATAAAATAAATCAAATAACATTTCAAAATTTATTGTGTACGAAGCGCTTTTTTTTATCAACTTTCACAACTCCACTTATCAATACACAACGAATAAAGTTGTGTTATCTGTCTAATCTTTTTATCATGAAACTCTAATTAATCAGTGTACTTACAAACAGCAGAAAGCATATAAATATAGTTGATCATACATAAACCATTTGCATTGCCAGTTTATACTCGAATTATATTATTTTGATATTTACTGCCTCTTTTCATTACATACAAAAAATGTCTGACATTTGACTGATATGGACGCCCTAAACCGAGATTTATATATATATGTGACAATGTTTCTATTTTGAAATATCAATTTCTCCTTACATACCTACTGACCAATAATATGACTTAAACGTATTTTAACTTTTGATGACAAATTTTTTAGGTTACAGTATTTAGTTGTGCTTTAAACCAGTATAATTATTTTGAAAAAGATTTCCATTTTTGAACACCTGATGAGATATATGTCTAGTGTTTCCATTTTCTACTCCATAACACGGTTGGCTAAGTTTTAAGAAATATCCCGATGTCTCATTGTTGTGTTAATGTTGCTTTGAAAGTAATAAACAGTATGTAAAAGAGGGAGACACTACTTTGCGCAAATCATATATAATAATAATATGTTCGTTTCATGTGTCTGATCTTTTGATTTTGCCATTTGATTAGAAACTTTCCTTTTGAATTCTCCTGGGGGTTCAGAACTTCTGGGATTTAACTTTTTTCTAATAAAATACAGATTATTATATTTTACAAGTCTTATCACTCAAAATGTGTAAAATAGTATATTTGACGTCAATAGTTCACAGCTCGAGCAACATTATTCAATAATGTTAGACATGTATCATTAGATAAGTGCTCACCATTGTGCGTCACTCGCATGAGGACAACCTTACATCGAACTCTGACAAATGTCTGGGTTGATAATATTTAGAATAGGAATGAGTTATGTGTCAAAACGGCAACAACCCGACCAAAGTGCAGAAAATAGCCGGAAGCCGGGACTCCAACCAATCAAGAAAATATCGCACACTGAGCAAGGTTTAAACTGGCTCTTAAACTAAACGTTTACAGACGTCACAACAAACACATAAATAAGCAAACATTATAAAACAAACAAGATTAGCAAAAAACCAGAAGCTACTGGCTTAGGACATGTCACCACTAGAAATCAATTAAACTGATTAAAATATTAGGTCTCCATCCTAGGAAAAGTGCAATCCCTCCCTTTAGAGGTTCAGTTCATACCATCAAACATATTTGAGAAGTCTGGTTCATTATTGTTATATGTGGTGGTCACGAAATGGTCTGACGCATTTTCATCATGTTGTCCGGGAGAGACTTACGTCTATAAAATTTGATCATAGCGTTTATGGTTTGGTAACTTACTAATAAAAGAACGATACTTGATTAAATAGATTAATAATACATTGATAATAAAATTTAAAAAAATGTCAACATAAAATGCAGTACCAAGGTCTTCTATATAATCAAATTGTTTCTAAAGACAATACCTTAAACTATACGGAGATGATATTCTAAAATTGTATCAGTTTGATAAATATTTTATACAAAACTAAAACTCAAAAGATCAAAGGAATATTAAAAAAGAATCGGCATTTATTTTACCAAATAATTTTGAAGTCTTGTATGAATACTATAAATTCAAAAACATCCTTGTTAAACCATGTAAGTTAACTGCTTTCATTATTGCGGTGTGTGTATAATGAATATCATTCGATATGTTGCAGGTTTTTTCTTGTTTTTGTTTTTATGCCCCATCTGCAATAGTAGAGGGGCATTATGTTTTCTGGTCTGTGCCTCCGTTCGTCCGTCCGGTTAAAGTTTTTGGTCGAGGTAGTTTTTGATGACGCTGAAATCCAATCAACTTGAAACTTAAGACACATGTTCCCCATGATATGATCTTTCTAATTTTAATGCCAAATTATAGTTTTGACCCCAATTTCATGGTCCACTGAACATAGAAAATGATAGTGCAAAGTTCAGGTTACAATTTTTGGTCAAGGTAGTTTTTGATGAAGTTAAAGTTACATCAACTTGAAACTTAGTACACATGGTCCCTATGATATTATCTTTCTAATTTCAATTCCAAATTAAAGTTTTGACCCCAATTTCACGGTCCACTGAACATAGAAAATGATAGTGGGAGTGGGTCACTGAGTTTTATCTTTAAGGTCACATGGAAGTAGCTGGGTTTAAAATTAAAAAAAAACTAGTCCCGAGGACCTTGGTGTTCCGTTTGATTCCTCTTATAGTTGATGTGTTTCTCTCGGTTTTAATTTGTAACCTATCTGTTTTCTCTCAATCAATTTTTGTGTTCTGTTAAATTGTTCTTTTTAAAATTGTTATACGATGATGACTGATGTACCCATATTCTGACTATTTTATTTATTGTGTCTTTTTAGTTAACGCATCAATGTAAATATAACGGAATTTGATGAGACTGTTATCAAAGTGAGAGGATTAGCGCTATAAAACCAGGTTTAATTCATCATTTTCTATATTTGAAAATGCCTGTACTAAGTCGAGAATATGACAGTTCTTGTCCATTCGTTTTTGATGCGTTTTGTTATTTGATTTTGCCATGTGACTATGGACTTTCCGAATTGATTTGCCTCTAAGTTCAGTATTTGTGATTTTATTTTTATGACTTTTAGAAATCGATATCTATGTTTCATTATCTTATAATGATGATTGTGTCAAAAACCAGAAAAAAAATCCCGCGAAACCATGTCATTTAACACTTTTCAATAATCAAATTGTCAACAGATTAAAGTCCATACTATCGTTACAATGACATTTACGAGAAGGAAAAGAATAAATTTGACAGTTTGTAATGTCTTACTATTAAAAAAAAAGAGTAACATTTCAATTTACTATGCCAAGTAATCGACTGACAAAAGGTGCGCATCAAGTATAATGTCTTAAAATGATATTTAAGATATGTGTTAAAGTTTACACATTGTCAAAACTGTCAGAGTTAATCAGCTTTACTTATTAAAAACAACATATGTCCTGGTACAACAGTGCATCAAAACCTTGACATTGCTAACCATATTGACTTGTTTTTATATTTTATATTTCTTTGCTCAATTTGTATAGCTCTCTAACGATAAAAAAGGAGTCATTCATTATAAATATAGCTTGTATATCGAGTGATCAATGCATAATACCTGATAACAAATTGGAAATATAATATTATACAAGCCGTCTCCTCCTCCGGAACCTATTCCGGTCAATACTCTTATTGTGTGAAATTATTAATTGCGAATACCAGTAGGACGTCACTTGACATTAAGGGGAAACAATCAGTAATTTTAAAACTTTTTTAAATATCTTACATTTTTTTTACTTAGCCAAAAATACAAACTAAAAAAATAGTTTTTTCAATTAACTTTGCAGAATGATCGACTCAAGGTGTGTACCAAGTATAATATGTTTAAATAATATTAAAATACGTGTTGACACATTTTTAAAACTGTCAAACTTAATAAGCTTTACTCTATTAAACGCAGTATATGTTCTTGCACACCAGTGCATCGTTACCTTGACATCAATTTAAATTGTTCACCATATCTATAGAGCTGACGAATAACATACTGTACAACAATGACACTAACGGTACTGATATTTTGTTAATATTCTATGTTTTATATTCCTTTGTTGAAATTATGTAGATCTATAACGATAACAAAATATGATCTATAAATTATACGTTTAGGTTTCATATCGGGTGATGATTGGATAATGCTCGATAACTATTCGATTATGTTATTATAAACAAGCTTTTTTATGATAAACTCATCATAGATACAAAAGACTCATCAGTGACGCTCGAATCCAAAAAAGTTTAAAAGGACCATCAGCTGTTAAACCTATTCCACTTATGTTCAATACTCGTATAGTGTTAAATTTCCGCAAATCATATGTAGTCTTTGTACATACAAATAGGAAGTCGCATATCCTGTTTTGGAGACAAACTGGAACACAACAAATTAATATCGTTGTACAGGTACAATTGTAATTAAAACCCTGACAAAAACAAGATGTCCATTAAAAATGTGTGAGTGTTGGCCGTCTTTCGTAGACGAAACGCTTTTCTGGCCTAAATATGAAATATCTATTCAGAGGGGTCTATAATGATTTTAATTGTATATGAATTAAGAAATAGTGTCGGTTTACTATGACAAAATGTACAGCATCTTTATTTTTCTAACTAATAACCTTAGTGTTTGAGACATTATAATATTATCTAACACAATTTCAACGGCGATAATTTAATTTAACATTATCAAAGTACTCTGTACATAACATTTAAACTGTTGACGTCAAACAATACGTTATCTGTCTTTAAATAAGGATTGCAAGAGACACGTTTACATTTCTGAGAGGAAAATAAGTTTCTGTGATATACGTGTGTCGATGTCATACACTTTTATCTTAACATCAAACAAAATTCAAACATATTTTTAAGTTCCAACTAACAAGGACGTTTTTATATGTGAACAACGATACCGACTAAGTTGAAAAGTATATTTACAATGGGAAGGCAGATCCTGCTCCACATGTGACACCCGTCGTGTTACACGTGTTATAACAAACCCGGTATATAATCTAGTTCGGTAGGTAATATTCATGAAAATTGTCAGGGGTTTGCTGTTTTTTGAACTCTTGTATTTGACATTTGCTTAGGTACTTTCCGTTTAGATGAAACAATGTTGTGCCTATTTGACAATGGTTTATTCTAATGTCTGACACGTATTACATAAGTATAACCATGCTAATGCAAATACAGCTACTAAACCACTCAACGTTCCCTCTTACACGGAACGAAAACGGAACGAACACGCGAATGGAATGGAATGAGAACGAACGAGTTAAATCAGTCAGAATCGTGTATCTTCACTCATTTCATTCATTGCAGTCAAATCGTGGTTTTCCGCTCACAGTCGTGTATGAACGAAACGAACGAAACGAACGAAACGATCAGTATAATTCCGTGTAAACAAACATGTTCCGTTCAGAAACGATACTATCTCACCTGATTGGTTGTTTGGCGATTATACTAGTTTTCAAATTTCCAAATGAAACGAATAAATATACTAAAGTTAATCGGTATATTATACTACTTATTATATTTATTTATGAATAGTTTTATTTATTACATTATTCCGTTATTGCATTTAAAATAAAAGTAATAAGTCTGAAATGAATAGATAAAAATTAAAATAAAAAAAATATTTAAATTACGAAAGGCTAACAAGATCAATCTAAATATCAAAAGTCTTCTCTTCTTTTGCAGGCTAGTGATACGAGTTCTTAAAAAAAACATATTACTTGTAAAAAAATTGTACGCGAACATTCTTTATTATATTATTCACATCTATTATTAAGGTTGTCATTTTTTCTATTTATTTTTGCTTCGGGATCTTCATATTAGATGCACATCGTAAAAGACGTGAACATATTTAAAGAGTATCTCAGAAACATAATTTAGTGACAGTCAAAATAAATAGTTGTTAAAATAAATAGAAAATATTATATAGTTGTTAAAATAAATAGAAAATATTATATTAAACTTTCAAACATTTGTGTGTCAATCGTTTACGTGTTCAACGTCAAACGATTTGCATAGTTGTCTTTATTAAAGAAATGAATGACCGTATTCGTGTTTGTAATTTATTAAACTAACGCCTATTAAGGTTTTTCGAAAAATAAAATAAAAATCTTCTTATTTCGTTTCACGTAGGGAAACCATGTCTTACGATGACTGTAGTGAAAACATCTCCCATTTTTTTTTATATTAGCGTATGAACGGTATACATGCATTTAACCGTTTTAAAACCTAGTACAATGTACTGCAAACGACATTCTTCAATTAAACCATTAACCAAAATCTGTTAATAAATCTGCATGAGCAGGCCAAGTCCATTATCATCTACATGTACAATGTATTTGTTTTTATTCAAGTGAAAACACCGGTAATGATTGGTTGTTGGTTTCTTAACGTCCAGTGGCACATATATCACGCATGCTCAGGACGAATTACGCTCACTGATATATACTTAGCTAGAATATTCAGTGAAGTAAATAATCATTCAATATATAGTACTTTCTGTTTCTTGCTAAAAGCAATTAAACGGTTGATATAATTAGAAAATCTATCTAACGGAAATTTAAAAAAGACGTTTATAAAAAAACACCAGAAAATTAACCAGAAACAAGAGAAGGGAGTCATTTTAAAAATTTTTGAAAAAGAAATAAAACTGGTTTGAATATCTAAAAATATTATGAAAATATTGGAATTGTCTTGGACAGTAAAATTAATACCAAATATGAAAAAAAATATACTCTTAAAAAAATATTGGTTTTTATGTAAATATGCAAGTAAGTGACCATTGGCTTGGAAATAGAAAACATAATGTTAAAAATAAACTGTATGAACTTTTAAATTGATAACATATGTGTGCCTTTTTTTTTTTGCGTTCTTCGCCGACCACAAATACAAAGCCTTAATCGGAATCTCGCTAATTGATAACAGTTTCCAGAACAACTTCATACATGTAACACCTTTTTATTTCTCGTCTACGGAAGCGTATTAGGGACATAGAAAAAATAAAATTGGCAGTGAACTTTTTTTTCAAATTCGATATTTTGACATTTCAAATCTCAAAATTTCGACTTCAACTCGAAATTTTAACTTTTCTTATCTTGAAATTTTGACTTTCTAAAATCTTGAAATTTCGACCTTTTTTAAAACTTAAAATTTCGACTTTTTCTAAACTCGAAATTTTGACTTCTATTAAACTCAAAATTTCGACTTCTTTTAAAGTCTAAATTTCGACTTTTTTTAAACTCGAAATTTCGACTTTTTCTAAACTCGAAATTTCGACTTCTTTTTAACTCATAATTTCGACTTTTTTAAAACTTAAAATTTCGACTTTTCCTCAGTATTTATACGTTTGCGATTACCACATTCACAGTCATTTATATCAACGAGGCGGAGAGTCATTTACATCATAAACTTCATAATATAAAAAAGAAGATGTGGTATGATTGCCAATGAGACAGCTATCCACAAAAGATGCATAAGCATATTTTAATAAACTAAAACATTTTAAAGAGGTTATTTTAGATAGAAAATCTTGTTCTTGCCAAAGAATAAATAAAATATGGTTCACGTTCAAATACATATTTCAAGTCTGGACTTCAGATATGTGTATCAAGTAACCCCGCTATTCCGACACACCTACTAGTATATTACGACATACTTTTATTCAACAGTCTAATATATAAAGACAAGGGTTAATAGTTGTGTTATAAGAATGCAAACTTCCAAAACTAGAAAACTGGGGCAGCTCATTGGTCGTTCTGAATATGCATGGCATTTTGGGCTACTTGATTTACCATTGTTTAAACAAGGCAAAGTCAGTGACTTGCTATTGGTATACCAAACAGGCCTTTGCAACTGTGATGCTAAATGTCCTCAGGTCTGACGATCCTATGACAGTGTCGTGGAAACTAAAACATGGAATATGCGGGGGGGGGGGGGGGGGGGGGAATTCTGTCAACATGCATGTTCTTTACGAATGGTTTTTTTTAATATTAAATGCTAATCCATATCTTAAGAACAAAACCAGTTTCTGAATATAAATTGCCAAAATAAGTAAATGACGCTTTAATAATTTGCATCCATGTCTACTCCTTCTAAAATTGTAATAACTGTTTGGATACTAACATCAAAGTTTTAAGAGTATTTAGAAAAAGTAAAAATTTCGAGATTTCAACAGTCGAAATTTGAAATCAAAGTCGAAATTTCGATTTAAAAAAAAAAGTCGAAATTTTGTGTTTATTAAAATAAGTTGAAATTTCGAGTTTAAAATAAGTCGAAATTTCGAGTTTTAAAAAAGTCGAAATTTTGAGTTTAAAATTAGTTATAAAATTTCGAGTTTAAAATAAGTCGAAATTTTTAGTTTTAATTAAGTCGAAATTTTGAGTTTAAAATAAGTTGAAATTTCGAGTTTTAGATAAGTCGAAATTTCGAGTTTAAAGATAGGTCGACATTTCGAGTTTTAAAAAAGTCAAAATTTCGAGTTTAAAGTGGAAATTTTGAATTTTTATATGTTGAAATTTCGAGTTTAGAAAAGTCAAAATTTCGACTTTTTGAAAAGTCGAAATTTCAAGATTTTGGAAAGTCAAAATTTCAAGTTTAAGTCAAAATTTCGGGATTTGAAAAGTCAAAATTTCAAGTTAAAGTCAAAATTTCGAGATTTGAAAAGTCAAAATTTCGACTTTGAAAAAAAAGTTCACTGCCAATTTTATTTTTTCTATGTCCCTAATACGCTTCCGTACTCGTCCATATAATGTACATGTTGATTTTTAACATCCGTCTAACATATCGTCACTCTTTGAAGTTTCACACCTTGGGAGAGAAATAACAAGTCGCGATCTATTTCACAATCGGGAACTTTAAGGTGTTCAAACCTGTACATGTAGTCAAAATAAAATCGGAATAATGTTACAGTTTAATCACTGACGTTTATCATCGATAATTTACCAATATTATGATTTAGTTTAAACTGTAATAAATCAGAAAATTGATAACTTTTGTACACTTGTTTCATTTAGATTTATACGTAATAGCAAACTTAAAAATTTCAAAAATGTCAATACACATGTATGTATAAAAGGGCCCGTTATAGCTTGTTGTTCGGTGTGAACAAAGGTTCCGTGTACTGTTGAAGCTAGGCCGTACATTGACATTGACCTATACTTGTTTACTTTAAAAAATAGTTATTAGAATGGATAGTTGTCTCATTGGCACTCATACAACATCTTCCTATATATATATATATTTAAGTCTTTATGGTTGTTAGATATAATGCATAAGTTATTTTTCATGTCGTTAATGTCAATACATGTATATATATAAGGGCCCTTTATAGCTTGTTGTTCGGTGTGAGCAAAGGTTCCGTGTTGAAGCTAGGCCGTACATTGACATTGACCTATACTTGTTTACTTTAAAAAATAGTTATAAGAATGGATAGTTGTCTCATTGGCACTCAAACAACATCTTCCTACGTATATATATATATGTATATATATATATACAAACTCGTCTAAACATCAACCCAACAATGTTAGATCTGTAAATTTCGCAAATTTTTGGTTCTTCCCTCGCCGGGATTCGAACCCATGCTACTGTGATATATGACACCAAATCGCCTGCACTGCATCCGTCCCGCTAGACCACACGACCACTTGGGCTCTAAATATATATGTATATTCTAAATCTATATATATATATATAAGTCTTTTTGGTTGTTAGATAGAATGCATAAGTTATTTTTCATGTTGTTAGCTTTGACATTTTAATATATATCTTTTGTCTTTCTTAGTCTTGTTTGCTTTTTAATTTTAGTTCATTTATATATTCCGGCGTTTCAGTACTAGAGTATGACGTCCATAATCACTGAACTAGTACACGTTTTTTGGAGGCCAACTGAAGCACGCCTCCGGCTGCGGGACTTTATCGATGTCTTGTTTTCGACTCGTTAGTCGGGTTGTTGTCTCTTTGACACATTCCCCATTTCCATTCTCAATTTTACGTCATGTTAAGTTGGAAATATCCAGGATATTCAAATCATGGTCATAATTTTTATACATACATGTATCTATGATGAAAACAGAAGATATTCATAGCCGGATCAAGCCATTTTTTTTTGTTGAATAAAAGGGGGGGGGGGGGGTTCCAACACAGGATAAAGAAGAGTTCCAATCATATAACCCCATTCAAAAGCATTGATCGTCAAACATAGTTTGTTCCAACCCCCGCAACCCCACTGAATAAGATTTGAAAGACACCGTTATATTTACGACAAATAAGTACTTATTCAAAATTAATACTAAAACTTCGAGAAAAAAAAATATAGTTAAGAAATAATTCCTTCATGTCATGGTCTATGCTCATTTTAACATGGGTAGGCATTATATTTGTCGATATTTTACACTGAGCGTTAGCGAGGTGTAAAATGTGGTCAAATATAATGCCTACCCATGTTAAAATGAGCATAGACCATGACATGAAGGAATTATTTCGATTCTAATAGGACAAATATAGTATTTTTATAAGTCGAAGCGTACGAAATTACCGTAAAAATGTTTGGCTGTTCCCGTTTCCTCCTTGAGGAATCTGTGCATTACATTTCATATTTGATAAGTTTAAAAACTACTAGCAGGATAAATATATTTTGAATCATAAAAATATATAATAAAGTTTTATGTTAGCTGCCTAAATGTACATATCTTAAAGGATAACGATGGAAATAACGTTGATATAAGCAGTAAGTCCTTGCGCATGTGTCAAGCATATGTTTTGTGCTCATTAGAACACGACTTTGTTAACAAAGCGTAATAAGGACGTCATATTAGAATATAAAAGATATTATCAATTCTTTTTATTTTGTCAAGTAACATAATGTATCATGGCTTTGTGAATCGATTCTTAGCTTATTTTGTTACGTTTTTCTAACTTACAGTGGCAAATATTTCACTTAAAGTCCGGATGAAATATGGTGATCACAAAATCTTACAATACTAAAATGTGTTCAGAAAAATAGGGTAAGAATTTTGACAGCTACTGAACATTGGAGAAATATTTTAAAGGGGCATATATACGATCATTCATAGTGTTGTTGTAATGGTTCGTTAACTCGCATAGTGCACAGTAATGTACCTACTCGATGTTACACGAGTTATCGGCTAAGAGTCCGTTTTCAACAAAACTTGGATGTCTATACTGTCTGCTCATCCATTATACTTATATCTCTGTTCGCGGCATTTGGTTTTACTGCTAGATGGAAGGTCCGGTGATGTTTTTCATTTTTGGACATATACATATTTACTATGAAGACGACGAAATCTTAGATGTTAACCATAATAACTTATCAATAATAAATTAAAAAGGGTGCTCTCACAATTGTCAAATTGCGGTTTTCTTTTATCAAAGACCAATTAACAGATTTTTTTTTAAATATTCGTGACAAATTGCATGACAAGTATCATCAACGATCTATCCTCTTTTTCTAATGGTGAAACAGACTCGAAATAAAAGATATAGTTATATAAGCACTTGTGGTTTAAATCAATGTTTTTAGCACAAAACACTTTATAATAATTTGGTTATTGTTGAAAAAGAACTTGGCAAAACTAGTATTAAGTGTTTAGAATAGTTTAGTGGAAAATATAATGGACCATAGACCAAATATCGTGCGAGACAGGAATTAATTTATTGCGTGCTACGTATACAACACCAATGAAAATAATAAACATTTAGTTTCATATTTTATAAAATATTTCTCTCGCATTTAATAAAAACATTAGTTTTATAGACAACAAAAACAGAAATATTCCAAACAGGGGATTTATTAAAATCCTGACTTACCTTTTATTTGCATTTAGATATAATTTGTTAATTGGTTTTCCAATCAATTCATTTGATTGGGTAATTTTGAACTAATCGCGGTAATCGTATACGGACGATATGTATATAAAATCCAGGGGCCTGTTTATCGAAACTGTCCTAAGTTCCGTCCTAAGAATTTCTTAGGACAGAATTTAGGATAAAGTTAGGACCAACTTACGACACGTCTTAGCATGCACATCGAAGCTATCTTAGGAATATCTTAGCTAGGACGTCCTAACCGATGTCCTAAGTATTGGCGGAAAAGAAAATACAAATTAAATATGAAAAAAAAATCATATTTTTAATTAGAAACTAGTTTTTAATTAAACGTAATAAATAATTATTGTAGAATAATTGTACATTTGAACTGTATAAAACAAAACAGAAGAAAAAAATAATAACTACGTATTATATAAAAAAAATATCAAACTAATTGTAAACAAAATATAATTATAATCGGTAAAAATCATTACATGTTTTTGAGTGAGTTGAATTCGAAGTGTCACGGTTTCATTCTTTTACAGTTGAAAGGCAAATATCGTGCATTTTTTATATAAATACGGTGACTTTCAACTAATTTACTACTTTTAAAAAAAATAATACGTGTGAAAATGAACAAAAGACGAAATTGGAATATATCCTCAAGTTAGGACCATCCTAAGACCCTCTTAAGACACCTAAATTGGTATCCTAAAGTCAGGACAATTCCTAGGATTTTCCTAATTTGAGACATGTTTGATAAACCCATTTAGGACTAAGATGTGTCCTAAGTTGGTCTTAGGACACGTCCTAATCCTAAGAGAGCTTCGATAAACAGGCCCCAGGTGCTGATGTTATCACCATACATGTACCTGAGAAAATTAATTAATGACAACATTTCCAGTGATAGAGCATCCCAGTTCAAGAAAACCTCAAGAAGACCAAGAAGAAAAAAGTGGTAAGTGTAGCAAATTTCATTATAACGTAACACATTTTATGACATTTTATTTATAACTAATGGTCTTGTCATCGTTCTTAATTTGATCAAGGAATTGTATATTTAAATATACAATTCCTTTAAATATACAATTCCTTGATTTGATCATGACCCCTTGGAAAAAACATCTATCTGCAAATAATAAATCAGTTTGCAAGACATAAATCATAACATTACGCCATGTTTTTATTAACGATAAAAAGTACACCCTCCTGTGTTTATTTTTGAAATTGTGAGTACAAAAAAAACAAATTTGTTATAAATGCGGTATGCTTGAAAGGTCTCTATTTCAGTTGTGAAGAATGAAAGAAACTTGACTATTTATTCTAGGACCTGTATTTGTTTCACTCTTACTTTATTGTTGAAGACTTATCTTGCCATCTATAGGATGGATATAATTTCGTCAGTGGGGTGCCGTCTCATTTACGTATTGAGACACATCCGAATCAAAGAGTCCGTCTTTGCGTTCACTGGCGGATATTTTCCTTTTTGACGATCAATACGCATCATCTCTTTATTTTTAAATCAAACTAAAACTTTGAATTTAAAGCCGAGTTTAGATTCAAGTAATATTCTTCCAAATTCAATCTTTGGTAGTTTAAAAACAGAAAAGTTATATATAAGTTATTAAATCATGTTAATGTTTTATAACTTTATCATGTTTATACATTGTACACGACGGGTGCCAAATGTGGCACAGGATATGCCTACCATTCCGAAACACTTGAGATCTCCCAAGCTTTTGGTGGTGTTCGTGTAGCTACGTCGTTGTTTCCTATGTTGTATTCTGTGAACTATTTTATGTCGGTGTGTCTGTTTCTTTTTTTTTTCTTTTTTTTTTTCTATCTATGGCGATGTCAGTTTATTTTCTATTTATGAGCTTGAAGGTACCTTTGATATCTGGTATCTTTTGTCCCTATTTTTAAGCGCAATATATTTTCACAATGGATGATTCTAATGATATGGTGGTTGGTTGTTGGATTTTTTTTTTTTGGATTCTTTTTTTGGGGGGAAGGGGGGTATATTTACATGTTATATGCATAATAGTGATGTTTGGCAGTAAATATTGATAAGCTGTATGTTTAATGATACGACGCAAACGTAATATTGTGGTTTTTTTACAAGTAAATTACTCGCGTGCATGCAATAACTTAATACAGGTTAGGGTTAGGTGATTTTATTCTGAAAAAGACCAGTTTCACATTTTACGGCGCATATCTAATATAATAATAATCCAAACTATTAAATCACGCGATAATTCCCGAGTGTTCGTCAATCAGTTGAGGGTTTTGGTTGATAAGCAGTGACTATATATATAATGCAGACATGGAAACACACTCACCCGATTACGTGTTTGCGTTCACATTTGCAAGCAGTATTGGAATCATTTAGAAAATATATATATATATTGACGAGACAACTTTATTAACAATGACACATTAACAGATTTTAAAACGGACTACGGCTGTGTTTTTGGTTGCAGTAATTTATTTACGATCTCAAATGCTCCCGGCTTTAATAGTACCTTTAATCACGAAGAAGTATTTGTATTCACGCTAAAGTTGTCCACTTAACGGGAAAAATAAATTAGATACTTAAAGATAAGCAGGTTCTCAATTCGTGAACATAGTGTAATGCTATTAGGTAATAAATTAGGAAGTCGATTAACACCTTAGCCATGTGGAATGTTCCTTCATCCAAGCATATCTTGGATGTGCAGGATGAAGGTCATTCTTAGAATATGAGCCTGAGGCTCGAAAGTAATAAATTAGCTTAACTTCTCTATGAGGGGTGAAGCTTACATGTAATATCTCTGTTTAAAGAAACAAACTATAACCATAGCTGGCCAGTGACCTTGACCCTAGTATATAAGCACCTGTTCCATAATAACTTGTCATAATTTAAAGCAAGTTTGTGTCGACCAAATATAAAACCCATTGGAAAAGGGTGGGTCTGACTCAGATAATCCCTAGGGTGGGAATTAATTACTTTCGAGCCTCAGGCTCATATTCTAAGAATGACCTTCATCCTGCACATCCAAGATATGCTTGGATGAAGGAACATTCTTATTCATATTTCGCCTTCGGTCTCAAGTAATAAATTAGCTTGTTTAAAGTGTAGACACAAACTAAAAACAATTTTTATATAAATGCCAACATTTATAAAGCATAAAAATCACAAGATCATCCAGTAACTACAACTGAAGACAAGTGTTTTAGTACTGATATTATTCACTTTCCTGTTATAGAACTTATACAAAGTTTTACCATATGTCCAGACTAAGCTGTTGCCATAATGTCTTTAAAAGAACATCCTGAAGCTAAATTCACTTATGAAGAGGTTCCTCTAAATGAGTAAACCTTAAAAAACCTCGGCTAAAATTAGAACTCTCTCTAACTATCTAAACTTTACGAAAAGACTTAGATGAATTCTCTCACATATTTTGTACACAAAACATGATAAATCATTGTCTTAACAACACAAAGTTTTGCTTTATCAAAACCCTTGATCACCTCATTAGGTAGACTAACTAACAGATCTAGTATCTTTCAAAAACTCATGTATATGAAAAAATAAAGTGCCATGTCTCTGAATGAAAGACATAGAATATAAATCTACAGCTGATAAAGATTGTACTTTGGCAGCTGTAGTCAAGGCAAATAAAGACACAAGTATACAACACAGTCTTCAATGTTAAATCCTCTAATGAATATAAAGAACTTAAAAAAGATAGCACTAAATTTATCTCCACAGTGAAAGAGTATCTAACTCTTCAATTGCAGATTCAGGTTTAAGCAACCATTCACATATACATGTAGTAAACAAACAAATTTAGTAACATCTAATTCTTAAAGGATCAAGTCTGTTTCAACATAGACCAAGTAAAATTCACATTAAACATGCTGAATATGAAAAGCTGGTGTTTTACAAAAAATTGCAATAATCAATCACATCCCTTTTAGATGGTGATAAGGAATTGGTTCTCTTTGAACACACCAAATAATGAAATTTCTCAAAAAGTATTGATAATGCTTGATCATAGATGCATGGTCTCCAAGATGAAGTGTAAATATATTTTACAAATGATTCTGAAATCTCCTGTTTATATTAAAGTAATTTCTGAATATAATACACACGTTTTTACCCTACCGCACAATCAACCCTTCAGGTGTTGGTTCACTTATATTTTTTAGAATATACAGTTAAATTAAGTCTCTTCCTGACGGAAAGGCATTCTTCAGTATGCAACATTGTTACTAATTTTCATGCTTAGCAGTTTAACTGGCAAATAAATTAAAATTGGTCTTAGCAAAGAAAACTAACTCTGAGCCGGCCAACAAGGAATAATCAAAAGAGCCTTCTGAACTTTATCACTAATAATTTTCTTTATAATTATCCCCAACAATGAAAAAGATGGGAAAATATAAGGTCTTAATTCTAATCATGAAAAGTACAAACATCTCTGAAAGGAGCTTGTTGGTCAAAAGACAACGAAACAATCATCTACAGATTTGAAAATGAAAACGTGATAACAACAAAACAAATATATCTTCTTTCAATTGCCATCCTGTTGAATCTGTAATTTTTTTTTAGACATATGATAAGCATCAAAATTTTCTTACCAGGAATATAAAGAGCTGTGATAAAAATGTTCTTTCTTGAACACCAAGCCCAATTAATGAAATATTTGTAGTAAGCATGTTAAGTGACAAAGAGGTTATACCTCCTATTGCATAATAAAAGCTACTGAAAAATTTAGCCAACAATTCTATGAAATCTATATGAAATGAGCGCATGTTCTTAAAGAAGCTCCATCTACCAACAGAAAATTTTTCTTCAAATTTGGATCCCAAATCCTTCTAATCAGGCATCTGGTCCAATCCAAAAACTTATTTGGATGGGTCTATAAATCAATTTTTAATTTCTGATTTTAAATTGTTAAAAATTTCACCTATTGATGATAATAAACACTGTAACAACTATACAGTGTTTCAACATTATTTCTCGCCATGTTTCTGCAATGTAACATTCCCACAAATACTGCATTAAAAGTATGTGCCACAAGACCAATATATGATGCAAATCATCTATAATACAGTTACACAATTCTATTTAAGAAGAATTTCCCAAGGGAGATAATTTTACCATTTCTCATCTGTCAGAAAAAACTTAAATAGCTCAGTATCAAAAATGAGACAAAGGAAAACAATGTGCTTCCAAGGAATGAGTACCAACTTCTCAAAATTTATTCTGAAGCACAGCTTATCAAGCATTTGCACCACTTCTTCTGTATTCACAATACAACCATCTAAATTCTGATCCATAATAAAAGAATTATCAATGTATAAACTATAGCATGTATATACTTCAAGTGACATTATTTCATAAAAATACATAGACAGGTTTTAAAACCTTAGTAAAAACTCTTGATGCAGAAGCCAATCCAAAACAAAGAACATAAATATCATATCAATGTCCTTTCCACATGATCAGGAAATTGTGATATAATCATAAATGATACTTAAATATGCATCTGTGAGATCTATAGATGTTAGCTCTCTATATATATAGAGATAATTATCCCTAAGAATTACATCTAAACAAAAGATAAATGGTCCTGCTAGCCACAAGCTAAGTTTGTTTGAATTTTTCAAATAGATAACAGGCCTTGAAGACCCATCTTTCTTAGGAACTAAGAAAATATAGGAAATAAACTGATTTTCCAATGATCGATCAACCTCTTAAATAGCTCTCTTAAAGCTATCAATTTTTGGACTTCTGAAATTATTTCATCCTTATGAAAGGTGAAATGTATTTATTTAAAAATGATGAACCTTGTGGTACATCATTAAAAATAATTTTATAACCATTTCTTATTAAATCTAATATCAATAGATCATTAGTAACATTTTCCAAATCATAATATTTAAGTTATCTACTGTATATAGCAACTGGTTGAGAAATGTGACCTCTTTGAGATTCTCTGCTCCCTTTCGGGAAACCTCTCCCTCTCAATGAAGGGAATTGCCTACTAGTATACGCCCTGTTGACCAACAGAGTCTCCGCAGTTAAAAGACTGATATTGCCTTTCCCATAACAGCTGGGAGTAAATTAATTGCTAGACCTGGAACCTCTTCCAAGGAATCTATAGAATTTGCTTTAGAATCTTCGTATAATCACCAAGTTTGCTTCATGCAATCATAACTAAAAACGTGATAAATCAACTATTACATCAGAATAACAAATAAGTTTTATCATCTAGATATTTCTGAGCATCTCTTATGCGTTTAACCAGAAACCCATGGACAAACAAACAAATAGAATTTTACAATAAAATCCTTGTATTATCAAGATCTAATGGCTCATTCTTACAACAAAAAATAGCCAACTCAACAATAGGGATGATGATCAACCCCTTAATAAAGTATCTCTGGGTTTCCTGCATCTTTGAAACCACAGAGTGGGCCTGTCTAGGCAGTGCCATTTCGATTTTTTATTTATCCTAGACACACTAGGATTCTCACAGTTCTCAGGGTGATAGTATTACTTACTCCTCTATGAACTTGATATTTTCCTGATTTGATATTTACTGACATGGTAGTATTATTAACAGTCACAAAAAGTCCAGAAGAAAACTTAGACACAGTTTTCCGCCTTTTTAAACAATTTTGGGATATTCCAAGCAAAATCATGATTAAACTGTTCAACAAACAGGATGAGATAATGGACCATTAATCTCACTAAGAGAAGCCTTAAAGACTTCTGAAAACCTTAATGCAGGAATCAAAAGACGTATCAAATTCAGCTCCGGCTGGACTATCATCAGCCATGGCACAAACTCCAAAAGGAGGTACATGCACGGTATCATTACAGTAGTTCAGATCAAAATTTAGAACTAAATCTACATTAAAGTAAGCCTCTAATGGCAAAATTCGAATAAAGCAGCAGGTTTCTCTACAAACTCTGCTTGAGTTGAAGGCAGAGAAACTGTCTCAAACCTCATGATTCATACAGGTTCTTTACTACATTAATAATAATGAGTCAATGCATCAATATACATGCCTATCTTAAATCTCAACAGCACTATCTTGAGAAATATTCACAAATCAAGTAGATTTTGAAGCTATACAAGTAGCACTAGATTTTAAAACTTACTTTTGACAGGTTCTGTTGCTTTGTCAATTATTTCCAATTGCAATGCCATTATGATCTTTTATAAAACTACTAGGATTTATTCAAAATACCTCTTGTTTTCCTATTACATTTATCATCTTTAATTTCTAAAACAACCCAGAGGTGATGAAAATCATAGCCATCACCCTTGTAAGTGTAAACATCATTCTAAACATCTTGCAAAAGCAATACGTTTGCATAATCAAATTCAGCCATTGTAATAAAATAATGTGTACCTGTGCAGGTAAAACACGTGTAAATTCTGAAGAGTACTCACGACCTTCAGGTGAATAGAAATACTTTTAAAAATCTACCTGTTTAACAAACAGAGTATGAATTAAGTAACAAATGTGCCGTACATCGTACTAAGGCAAAAACTTAATGAATATATAAAATTGTCATACATCGTAGACAATAACATTTTTAATTAATTTCCATCGACACTTGTCATACATCGTAGACAAGAAATTTTTAAAATCATTTCCATCAACACTTGTCATACATCGTAGACAATTGAGGAATTATTATTTCTAATTAACAAAATAACATTAGAACTTGTCGTACATCGTAGACAAGTTAAATGTAACTTTAGTAACTTTCCCCTAAATCTTAGATAAAAATAACTAAAAAGAATTCAAGTGAAGTGTTCACTTCACACCCTCTAGAAAAATAATGACAAGTTATTATGGAACAGGTGCTTATATACTAGGGTCAAGGTCACTGGCCAGCTATGATATAGTTTGTTTCTTTAAACAGAGATATTACATGTAAGCTTCACCCCTCATAGAGAAGTTAAGCTAATTTATTACTTGAGACCGAAGGCGAAATATGAATAAGAATACTCGTTTTACTTTTTACTTGTACAATCTCACTAAGCAGATGTAAATTTATAAAACGTAAACTTTTCTACTTACAGTTATTGTAAATTGGCGATCATTTGATTACATTCTTCAATTCTTGCACACAATTATTTCCTGCATTTTGTGTTGCCGATTTTTTTTTTTCATCAGGCCTTGGACCGAATTATTTATTAGTTCCTACTAGTATATTAATTTCCTACCACCCCTGAAAATAAAATGGTCACCCCTTAATAAAGATGTTTAAAATCTTAACCCTGGTCCCTTATTTATGATAAGATACTGTAAACACGGACGTTTAATTTTCGCGAATAGCCAGTACGGTTAATGCCACTGCATGGGAATATTTAAAAATAAATACGACGGCCGGGGTCATTCAACAATTTGATCTTATTTTATGGTTAAACGTGGTAAATACAGGATATTCGATAACTTTTTTTTCGTGATATGAAAAATGACAAAAGTTAAAAATATGTAGAAAATTACTCATGTCGCTAGCACTGAGCCTCTGCCTAGACGAAGTCGATCTTGAATTAAAATGTAACTAATTGATTGTATTTTAGTCTGATATTTAAAATTGAAGATAAATTTGTATTTCTAATACGTATTTTAAAACTGCATTATATCTCACTTCATTATAATCGGACCGTCTAAAACATCACTCAAGCAGAAATAAATGTACAAATAAGAAAATGTGGTATGAGTGCCAATGAAACAGCTCTCCATCCAAGTAACAATGTATAAAAAGTTAACAAAATTATTACATGTCAAATTACGGTCTGCAACACGGAGACAGGGCGATGTCTACTACAATTAACCGGAACAAGTTTTTCAAACTACCATTAGTGGAAATTAAATTATTTAGTGGTGCCGGTAACGTGTCCTTGTACCTATACAATTTCATGCCAGGTACAAGGACAATATGCAAAGTGTTACGGCCTTCAGTCAGGTTTAGTATTATAGACCCTTTTAAACAAAAACACACCATCATAGTAAAATTAAAAATGGAATTGGAGAATGTGTCAAAGAGACAACAACCCGACCATAGAAAAAAGAACAGCAGAAGGCCACCAACAGGTCGTCAATTTAGCGAGAAAAACCTGTCTTGTTTAAAAGTTCGGGTCTATGATACTAAACCTAACTGAAGGCCGCAACATCTTGCATATTAGAAAAAAAAGTGAAAAATATCAAAAGGGGGGTTCCAACCCCCGGACCCCCCCCCCCCTGATCCGCCACTGGTTGGGTAATTGTTTCGTGCGAAATATAGCTTTTTTAATCGTTTTCTCGTCCTCAATACACTTTAACTATTTGCTATCATAAGTTCCAAACAATGACCATTCGATAAAATGCAACTGCAGTATATTTCTAAGGTTTTACACGAATTTGCGACGACGCATTTTGTATAATATTCATTGAATATTATTTTCTTATCATATATCATTGCGATTTTTTTTTATCCTGGTTTAATATTACTTATGTAATATATGATATATGAATTAACGAAAATTCAAAACTTTAAATACACTTTGCACTTTACACTAAATATGACTGTTTATCCTTAGTTACTGACACATACAGTGGAGATCACTTCTAACCTCTCATTAAATCTGTCAGAATCTGTCAGGAGAACTGTTCTAGGACAGTACGTAGAACTGTCAGCCTGACACCTTTTAGTCAGTTCTAGGTTAGAACTGTTCTAGCTAGAACTGATTTGGTCAGTTCTACCTAGAACTGATTTGGACAGTTCTACCTAGAACTGATACTGACAGTTCTACCCTAGAACAGTTTTAGACAGTTCTACCTAGAACAGTTCTACTTCTAGAACAGTTCTGCGGTTATAATTGATTACAAATTCTACGGCCAGAATTGATTTATAAATTCTACGGCTAGAATTGATTCATAAATTCTACGGCTAGAATTGATTTATAAATCCTACAGCTAAAATTGATTTATAAATTCTACGGCTAGAATTGATTTGGTTTAAATTTTAAGAACTCTTTGTCTAAATATAAAGGCTTCGGCAAAATAGCGATTAATATTATAAAGAGTTTTGCTATTTTGCCGGTTTTAACCCCGCCATATTCTGCATGTATGTGACTGTTCCAAGTCAGGAGCCTGTTACTCAGTGATTTTCTTTTGTTGATGTGTTACATAAATTATTTGGTTTTCTTTCATTTTTTGAACATAAATTTAGCCGTTAATATTGGGGGGGGGGGCATTATTATTTCATTTATTTTTTACATTTGTCATTCGGGGAGTCAGGATGACTCGTTTTACATAACAAAATTATCTGACCTTAATGTAATACGTTATTCCGGCCCAAACCACCAGGGACGGATCCAGCAGTTTAAAAAAAAAAGGGGGGGGGGGGGGGGGGGTCCAACTAAAATTTATTGTTCTCATTCAAATGCATTGATCGTCCATAAAAAGGGTGCTGTACAGTAATTCAGTTATAATTTTAGGTCAAGAGGGACTGTAATATATACAAGTTATAGCAATATTGGAAAACAATGACCTCAAAATTTTGTACGCATGAATTTATAGTGCCAGCATGTCCTCTTTTTATTCAAAGTATTGAATCGTAAACAAATATCAGTAGTTTTCATACTTCAGACTGAGTCGTGTAATAAAATCTTTTGACCGCATCAATCTTAACTGACCGTATTTGCTCTTTTTTTTCTGCAAATCTATATAGCTGTACAGTAATTCAGTTATAATTTTAGGTCAAGAGGGACTGTAATATATACAAGTTATAGCAATATTGGAAAACAATGACCTAACAATTTTGTTTGCATGATGAATTTATAGTGCCAGCATGTCCTCTTTTTATTCAAAGTATTGAATCGTAAACAAATATCAGTAGTTTTCATACTTCAGACTGAGTCGTGTAATAAAATCTTTTGACAGCATCTATCTTAACTGACCTTATTTGCTCTTTCTTTCTGCAAATCTATAAAGCTGCACAGTAATTCAGTTATAATTTTAGGTCAAGAGGGACTGTAATATACAAGTTACAGCAATATTGGAAAACAATGACCTCAAAATTTTGTTCGCATGAATTTATAGTGCCAGTATATCCTCTTTTTATTCAAAGTATTGAATCGTAAACAAATATCAGTAGTTTTCATACTTCAGACTGAGTTGTATAATTAAATCGTTTGACCGCATCAACCAAAACTGACCATATTTGCTTTTTTTTTTTTATGTGAGTCTATATAGTTGCACAGTACTTCAGTTATATTTTTTTTTACTGTAGTATATATAAATTAAATAACTGCAATATTGGAAATTGAACAAACATCAGTAGTTTTCATACCTCAGACTGACTCATGTAACAAAAAATATGTGTCTGCATCAATCAAAACTGACCATATTTGACAGCATGAACCAAATCTGACCATATATGACTGCATCAGCCAAAACTGATCATTTTGCTTTTTTTAATGTAAAAATGCGCGAAGCGGGTTTTCTAATAGTGTGCACCACATTTTTTTATGTTATTTCGAATAGACAGAAAAAAATGATAAGTCATTTCTTATAATTTAATTCTAAATTCAATTTTAAACCTTGCCAAATCATGAAAAAAGGTTGATGACATTACGGTCACATAACTAACTTATGTCTATGGGCGCTGATAACACAATAACGACAGTAGACTCGTTACATCCAAACTTAAATTATTAAATAATGAACCGTCACAAAAAGTGACTTTTAAAGTCAGTAGTTCATGATGGTTTTTTTTTTAAACAAAAATATTTAACGGCATCATCCAACACTCACATCACTGATTCATATACTTTATTTTAAAATGAAAAGTACATGTATGAGAAGTTCTCTTCTTGGAAAGGTATACTGACTATACTGTTAATATAATTTGAAGAAGGAAAATGATTGGTTTTGTTTGTAGCCTTACGTCCAGTGGCAAATATTTCATTCATGTTCAGATCGAGTATATTTTTCTGACGTTCCAGACTCCCAGATATTATTCATTATCGTTATGGATAAGTTTGGCAACGAGATAATGCAAATCTGAGACCTCAGTGCAAATGTACATAGTTTTCTTGCGTTAAACAACACTGTGTTCATTACTATGATATCCCATAATTCATCCACTGTACAATTTTCGTTTGAACATTTGTCAAAACAGAATCTTAAATCATGAATGTAAATCCAAGGCAAACAAGGTAAATTAAGATTAAATTTACTTGAATTAAATGCAGAGTTATATTTACGAAGAGACTGTTAAAAACGGGGAACGAAGAAACGTAAACAATGATGTTTCATTTGCAATCTCATAAAAATATTTCTCCGATGAGTTGGATAACCTCCTATCCACTTCGATATTTGAACATGTAACTTTTGATCAGTAAAAAATATAGAAACATCTGCTATTATATATAGTAAAGTAATTGGAACTGGTTTTTTTTTCTTCTAAATTTTAAATTGCCCTTTCTGCAGTGACGTCATTTAGAACTGTTCTACAGTCCTGACTGATTTAGTCAGTTCTGCTGACAGTTCTACGGTTAGAACTGATTTGGTCAGTTCTACCTAGAACAGTTTTAGACAGTTCTACCCTAGAACTGATCCTGACAGTTCTACCTAGAACTGATTTAGTCAGTTCTACCTAGAACTGATCCTGACAGTTCTACCTAGAACAGTTCTAGGGTAGAACTGTTCTAGCTAGAACTGTTCTATGACAGGTTAGAACAGTTCTATGACAGAATATTCTGACAGTTCTAATGAGAGGTTAGAAGTGATCTCCACTGTAAGTACACTATATATTTGAGATAATTTGTTTTAAAATTTAACATTACTGTAAGTCATGAGTACAATTGATTAGAAAAGGAAAAAAATCGTTGTTTATATATTTGGACCAGTTCCTTTGTTTAAAACAGTTTTGATTCATTATTTGTTGGTTCCTTTTTTATTGAAAATTTAAAGACAAAGCTAGAATATCTACACTATATTATTCATGGTTTTCTAAAATCTTTCATCGGCAACGTTTAGGGCTGAATACCAATTTCTTGTTTATAGGAATTTGTTAAAAGATCATTTATTTTAGAAACATCTTCATAAGCTATAATTTAAACCCTACCCCCTCCCCCCCCCCCAACAAAACACAAAACAAAACAAACCAAAATAAAACCCATTGATGATGAATGAAGTTTTTAACGAAGTTGGCTGGCAATACAGCTCTTACATACATGTATCTATAGGTATGATATGTTTATTCAAATTAATTTTAAGCGTCAAATCACGGTAAAAGTTAAGGTTTCAGTAACTGAAAGGCAACTGCCAGTGTATAAATCGACAATTTGTACTGGTTTATGCTTTTGTTTACACAACACATATATAAAAGGGAAGATGTGGCATAATTGCCAGTGAGATGACTCCGAGCTCCATAAGACACCAAATGACACAGAAATTAACAATTTCATATACATATAGATATATATATATATTAGTCACTGTACGGCCTTCAACAGTGAACAAAACCCATTACACATTGTAAGCTCTCTGTAATTATTTTTCTTGTGACTTCTATTCTTGTAGCTTTTTTCCTGCGACTTTATTTCCTAGGGACTTTGTTAATTGTTTCCATGACTTTTTATTTGTTTACCGTTCTCTTAACAAGTATAACGTTATAACTTCACTGTTTATGTCAGATTAGCTGAACGTTAAAACATTTCAATAAAAGAAATAAAAATACTTAATCATATTATACTGAACAACATTTTGAACACAAAAAAAAACCCAAAACTGATTCATATATCTATATCAGTCTCATTTCTAAAAATAACGAAAATAAAAGATCCATTTGATAAAAGAAATTTTAGATGATTGGCGGTAGAATAATTATCTGTTAAATAACTAAGTGTGAAATGTCTGGCAAGTTTTCAAAAGACGTCCTGTAGAGTACAGTACGCCCGCTGGTTATTTGGATTGATTCAAAAATGTACTCTAACCTCGAAAACGTTGTCACCACTTTAATTATTACACAACTGTTGCAATAAAATGTTGATATAGCCATGTTAAGTAATTTTAGTCTTACATATATATATGTGTTATTTTTAAAGTCCACTAAACTCAAACACAATGCTGCATATACTTGTTTCATATGCATGATATTTATGATATGTAAATAAAACAACTACTTTCTATAACAGTAAGATAACAGTAACTGGATTTAAAAAACTGATCTAGCTTGTTTAATTTAACGAAACACAAACTTACTGAATTATTGTCCCTATTTTTTAAGCAATCGTAGATACATTTTATTTAGCATTTACTTTATTTAAAATAGAAAGAAGAATAAACAAACTACCACACTGCAATTTTGTACATTTGTTTTATTGTAAATTAGTTAGACAATTCCATAGCTGCAACTCGGCGTATCCAATAAGCCATGTTTATAATACACTTTAATAGATATATTTTTAAACATCCTTTTTATTCAGTTACGAATCATTGGTTCGATCTTAATTATTTTATAATAAAAAAAAGACTGGTATGACTTTTTGTGGACTTTTATCCTGTGAACCTTTAGAAGCAGAAGTCATAATTATAACCCATCGACCTTTTTTCGCGTTGATTTACATATATATTTGCCACTGGACATGAAATATAAATTAATCATCATCATTAACGGTGTTATCTGAACACCCAGTGGCAAATATTACATTGCTACCTGTTGAAATGAATATGTGCAACAATCCCATAAAGATATACTGTGTAACGTTCCATATTAAAATTTTAAATTTCAGCAGGAGCAACAACATACATTGTTCATGAAATCGGAATGAACACAAATTCTTTGGCATGCAAACTTTTATTTTGTTTAGTATTTAACTAAAAAAGATATAAGTATTATATTTTACAAAAGCTAGTGCTCCATAGAGATTGTATTGCAGTCGTTTGTAGTCTTTAACTGATTCTAATCAATATTTTGTTTATACAAATAGTATATATTTATCTCTTTTATTGTGTAACTAAATAATCATATTGTTACAGAAATGGCTTCATTTGCTTTGATGTTGCTGGATACTGATGGAAGCACCAGTATCCTATCTACAAGTAAATTGTACCCAAGTCATAAAATTACCAGAGCAGCAAAAGTTAACATTGTGGTTGGAAAACAGAGATTACTCGGAGAAATCATAGATTTATCAGGTGTGTGTAGTTTTTTTTTATAATTTTTTTCTTTGGAGTTTACACGTGAAGAATGCCCATGCACTGATTATTTATACTGGTGCTAAAGTCCATCTTTTGAGACTGCATACATTGTAAAAATTATTGACAGTACTTTGAAGTAAAATTGAATATTCGACATTGTTTGCGTTATTATTATTATAGATTTCAATTTTCTATGATGTTGCTAGTTTTTAGCTACCAGAAAGAACCGAGTATCAATATTTATAAATGATGTTGTGTTATTTCAGTGTCTGTGGACAAGCTTAAGACAGTGCAGAAAGAATGGATAAAGACGCACAGGGCTATTGCCATTCAAAAGGAAGAAAAACGCAGAAAGAGACTGAAGTTGCAGATAAATGGAGGTTTTATAAATGTGTGGCCAGATGAAGATATTCAGGTTAGTAAGAGAAGTGAGAGAGGTACTGACATATGAAATTATAAATCCACACAGAACTTTATAATATAATAATATATGAAAAGGGTCATTAAAAAAACTTAAACTCAAATTAAAACTAGTAAAAACAGGTATGTGGACACTAAAACTTATCCTATTATTATCACATCTGGTCCATTAGTTTATTGTAAAATATACTAGTAGCGGGAGTAGCATTGTCGGGTAAATTTGTTCTTTTTATAAAATTTGGTCAAAGGACATATAATGTTTGGTTCAAATCGATACATGCTTTTTATCTCCCTATTACTTACATTGAAGAAAGAGGTGATACTACTTTGACAAATCCTTGTACATGAGAGTTGTCTGTCAAATCTTTATTTCATAAAGAATGAATTGCATAACAATGAACTGAGCTCAAAGCAAAGTACTTTAATAATACACTTAGACAAAGAGCTAAATCCAGTGATATACTTTGTACTGCAGGTTCTTCATGAACATCCATTGACCAAAACCATATCTCAATAAAATGCCATACTACATGGTTGAATCAGAAGTCCTGAAAAAGACATGTTTTTTTTATCGTATTTTAAGTATGCACAGGTTAAAACTTTCTTGTGGTATAATCATTCAGTATCTAGCAACTATCAATTTGCTTCATACACAAATTGATATAGGTTGAGCGCTCCTCTGTTGGAAATAAGAACACACCTCCTGGCTCCACCTAATTTAAGTCAACTGATGAAGAAACATTCAAAACTATAAAATGTTATCCAAGACTTTTCAGTGTCTATTTACCATTGCCACTGAAACAGTGATATATTTGTACACATATATACATGTAAGACTAAAATTTTAAAGTACTACAACTACATATATAAGACCAAAACTGATAGTCGGTCTTTACTACATCTTCATTCCCCAAGTCATTATCAAATTTTCCAAATTTAGCTATATTTAAGCTAACTACTCACACACATGTATAGATTATCAGTTTTTCTACACATGAGTATCGTAAGATATTTGCCAGTGAGCCGCAATGAATATTTTTAGCGAGTGAGCCCAGCTAATGAGCTAAAATGAATCAAATTGTGTACTCAGTCAGAGTTGTTGATATTTTAAGGTATCTTTACAAAGAAAACCTGCAAATCTCAGTGGCAATTCAGCACTTTTCGTAAAGGGGTGGCCTCTGACTTTCCAAAGGGCTGCCCACTCCTGTCAAGCTTTGATGATTTCCTATATAATCAACTAAATTTTTCCCACCAATAGGAGGATCTAAGGGGCAGACCCCTCCCCCCCTTTTCGTTGGAAAAATTTTGTTGATTATATAGGGAATCACTGAAGCATGACTGGAGAGGGCCGCGCCCACCTTATGAAAAGTTCTGGATCCGCCACTGCCACCCCTGGGTCTGTCTATGCATCTGTTTATGGTTCTGCGTAATAGTACCAATACTGTTTTTTTTTCACCTTCCTTACTTGGCCCTAGACAGTTGCTTATCTGGTTAAGGTTCTATCACTAGCTTTTTTTAGACTAGAGATTTCATGCGTACAAATTAAACCGGACCTCAAACGCATGTACTACACTGAGACGAAAAGAGACAAATAATTTTATATAATAACCTTGAGTTTACTTCGACTACTGATATATGCAAACCAAAAAAACAGACACAAAAATATCATAAAATAGCGATTGAAAGATTGATTGCACTTTGAATGTATAGTTCAGACTGAGACACTTGTTACATGAGGAGCTGGTTTGTTTACAAATAATAATGTCACGTGATCACTCACTGACGTCACAATTTGCATCGATCTTGCAGTACACTAGTAGACAGTTCGCTCAAACAGTATCCATTATCATGCAACGCAAATGTGATTGGTTATCAAATAATACAGAAATAATACATGTACAGTTTTAGAAGAAATTAGTTCATCAAATAGATTAGATTTTCACTTTTGACACAAATAGGTCGGGTTGACATTTCCCTCATCAGGGATAATATTGAGATAAATGGGATTAAACTGACCGTCAAAGATGTCTAGAGAAGCACATCTGGAGAACTTTAACATAAATAAGCCATACTTACCAAAATTACTCTATATTAATAAACCCTATGTCAGTGAATTTCACAATGATTACAATAAACAATTTTGATACTGACGATGATGCTGGTCACGGTTAAATTGGCGCAAAAAATATTCTTACTCCTATTGGACTGAAGTTCAGCATACAAAAAAACGTGGATATGCAGAAGCATGACAATATATTACTGATAAAGTGTGTATATATTTCTGTAAACGAAGTTGCCTGTTTACTTCACTTGAGCGAAAGGATATCTCTATTTGTGAATCGGTTTATTAACCCTTTGAACCCAGGGTCGAAGTTCAAGATCATATGTTAACATATTAACGGAAATTTTTTGGGTTGCTTTTACATCATTGAGGCCATCTATTTTCATTGCGGGGTTTCACATATTTCAAATGGAATTATAGAAAAAAGGAATTATAGAAAAAATAGAATGTTGTTAGCAGAATCAAAACAGAAAATAATGAACACTTGATTATTTTTAGCAATACATAAATTTGATTGAGGGTCTGTGTATTCACATTATTTGTAAAACTGAGAGTCTCCTTAATTATTCCTGTGAAGCGTGTGCTTTACATCGAGGCTTGCTATGCTTTACATCGACGCCACAGTGCTTCAACCAATCAGGGAATGTTTATTTGGGGCATTCGACCTATTCTAACTCAGATTTTTGCACATTTTAATCCAAATTATCATGAGAAAAATGGAATATTGTTAGTACATATAAAATAGAAAATGATGAATACTTTTAGTTAAAGATGAATTGGATGGGTTCTGTGTATTCACATTATTTGTACAACTCTCCTTACTGATGCCATATTTTGGAATTTCCGTGACCTAAATGGTTCGCGAAAAAATTAATATTTTTATATATAGTATAGTAATTAAACTTCAAAAAGTAAATCGGTTCGATTGAAGTATTATACGGCGGCTTCACTGTTGTGCCTTTAAAATACACCTATACTGCACGTACAAACTATGCTAGAGGAAAAACAATGATTTTTCAGTGTTATTTTCAACCCTTTTCAGATGCATAAAGCATTATATTTAGGACTATTTGGAAATGCCCTTAAATTGTATGAAGATCAAGAATAACTGTATTTACCAATTTCATTCACAAATTATTTCTAGAACGGGTTTGTTGTGACACCTCCGGGTGTGGGAGCTTCTCGCTGCATTGAAGACCCATTGGTGGCCTTCAGCTGTTGTCTCCTCTATGGTCGGGTTGTAATGGGTCTTTCCCGCATAAGCAATTTCACACAGCAAAATATAATGAACATGTTTACTTTTATATAAAGTTTCTTTAATAAGGAAGTTTATTAGTAAATTGAGTTGTTTTCGCATCACTTAAGTAATTACATGTAACGAACTAACATAGGTCCAAGTAATGTGCAGTGGCTGATCCAGGGGAGGGTTTTCAGTTGGAACCGCCCCTTTTTTGGGGTGATCAATGCATTTGAATGGGCACATGGTTGGACCCCCCCCCCCCTTTTCACAAAATGGCTGGATCCGCCCCTGATGTGTTTCAGTTAAGATTAGTGTAACTGAGACAGATCCAACCATTTTTTAAAAGGGGACCTCACCCAGGATAAGCAGAGGCGGATTTAGTAATTTTTAAAAAAGGGGGACCTAATGTAAATTGAGTTTTTTCGCATCACTTGAGCACTAAATAACATAGGTCCGAGTAGTGTGCAGTGGCGGATCCAGCAGGAGGGTTCCCGGTTGGAATCGCCCCTTTTGTGGGGTGATCAATGCAAAATGGCTAGATCTGCCACTGATGTGTTTCGGTTCTGACTTGACTAGTTGAGACAGATCCAGCCATTTTTAAAAGGGGATCCTAACCCAGGATAAAGAGTCAGTTCCAACTGATATCCCTATCCAAATGAATTGATCGTCAACAAAAAAGGGAGGTTCAACCTCCGGAATCCCCCCTCCCCTAGATCCGCCACTGACCAGAGACTTAATGTGTACAAACCTGACGTAAAATTATGTACTATTGAATAATAAATAATATCAAATTACCTCCAAAAATCAATAACTGTTACAGTACATTTCACATGTTTCAATATTAAATCCAAAAACGATGTTTATATGTAAGAAGTTCCCGCGCAAATGTCATGTGTTACGGAAACGGGAAACACACAAAAGAATTGTAGGTGCATGTTGTCATTCGCATTCCGATTAATTTACACAGTTCAATAAAATATATATGTTAACATTATCTATATTGGTTTTGAATTTAGTTACTAGATCAGAAAAATGATTTGTTTCTCGCAGACAACACAAAATAATATACATATTAACTGGACACTTAATCTAAACATCCCTACAACAAAATGGGACGACCAAACAGATTTCCTAATTTTGATAAAGGTGAAATATGTAGAATAAGAATTGTGCACTCTGGAATAAGATCATAAATAAAGCCCTATATAAAGTGTAAACCAAAAAAAAATAGTGTATGAAATCATTGTTTATTAATTACATCTGCTTGCATAATAATATTGAAGTTGAAACTAACAACGATCACATGTATCCTGTCAACCCCTGAAAAACATAATATTGTCTTCTTGACTACTTCCGCAAACCGTGGTCTGGTAAAATGATATATTGTTATAGTGTATGTTAATTATCATTTTACTTGTAAACGTTTGCAGAAACTTTACCAATTGAAGCCAAATATAGTTATTTACATAAGTTTACTACATATGTGTCTGTACTCTCTCGAATTAACCAACATAGCCGTTACATATTTTAATAACGGCATGACTGAGTTTGTTGCTTTTCTGCACATTTATTTGATTTCATATGATGTATTTATAAGAAGTACTAATATTAGCATACTGCTAACTTTGTTTAAGTTTACATACTTTCAACATTATGTATCGACCCATGCATGAATTTGGAAAAGTTATAACAAACCCTGACTGTGGTCTTTTCAATATAGAAGATGTGCTATCATTGACAACGCTCACAGATATTAAGTGATATATGGCATCGTATGTCTTCAACATTAAGCAAACATATACCGCATAGTCGGCAATGAAATTCCACGAAATCACAAAATGCAAAATGATTCAAACAAGAAAACTAACTTTTCAGCTTTCCTTGTATGAAAAAGAAACTATATTATTTTAAGTAATCAGTTGTAAAATGATTTACATGCATTTGAGCTATATGTTGATTGACATTATATTAACTTGATTATATAAAAAAGAAGATGTGGTATGATTGCCAATGAGACCACTCTCCACAAGAGACAAAAAGTGACACAGAAATTAACTACTATAGGTAACCGTACGGTCTTCATCAATGAGGAAAGCCCATACCGCATTCAGCTATAAAAGGCCCAGAAATGACAATGTTAAACAATTCAAACGAGAAAACTAATGCTATTTCTTCACAGACTAAAATTTTAACAGTTTGAATTTTATTGTATTTTTCTAGGCAGCCAAGAGACCTAGACTTACCACACGACCATCCTCCTTTAATGCATCAGGAATACAGAAAATAGGTCAACTGAGGAAAACTGTCACAGGAGCAAGACCTGCTACATCAACAACATCTGTAACAAATCAGACATCATTTCCAAGAAAGTTTCAGGTAATTAATAGAAAATTTATATTGAACAAAACAATTGACAGTAGCCTGGAATATAACACTTGTACATGTATGTGCATCTAACATGTCCTCATCCCCCCCTCCCAAAAAAAAAATCTGATTATTTTGATAAACTAGTTTGTGTACATACGATCGACTTCAACAATAGACATATCAGTGGCGGATCCAGGGGGAGGGTTCCGGGGTTGGAACCCCCCTTTTTTTTTAGATGATCAATGCATCTGAAAAGAGACAGTTGCCCCCTTTTTAAAATGGATGGATCCACCCCTGCATATTACTACGTAAACCTGTACGTCGTTTTGGGGGGAAAACAATATGAATAAAGTAAGAGATGTCATCAACGATAAACTAAGAAAGCCGTTAATGTATGCATACGTATGTTTCATTGTTATTTGGGAACCATTTTTTCTCGATTTTGCTGGTACATGTATATGTAGATTTATTTTGAGTATTCAACAAAAAACAAAAAAAAACATCAAGACTCGTGTGATGTTTGTCAAATTAGCGAAATCAAGTAAACAACAAAGAAATTGTCCAATCGACTTATATCACAACGATTTGTCAATTTTCATGCCGAGTGTCGATGGTTCCCTCCGGGCACCCAAGCCGTCCCACACTAGTAAAAATTGGTAGCCACCAAACAAAACAAGTGTCATAAAACACCAACCAATCAATATGAAAAACCAATCCATATTTTTTTTTTATCATTTATTACAGGGTGCTAGTGGAAGAATCTTAACGATTCACTATGATTATACAGATGAAGTAGGCCAGGTAAAAAAAAACCTTTTTTCACAGACCACTTGAAAGACGACGAGAGAGAAATTGTACGTCAGCAAGTAGAGGCATTTTCAAGAAACAAATCAACGTTTTCAACACAGACTCAGCCGGTTATCATTTTAGAAGATAACAGTTTAGACCATAATGATCCTTCAATCGACACATTTATGAGAACATTTAGTTTAAATAAAGACATGGCGTCTGTATCAACTCAGACACGGACAGTAAAAATAGCGGCAACTGACGCTGAATTAAAAGATTACACCAGAAAGACGGCTTCGCTTACTTCACAAAACCTTTCGAAGACAAAAGGTGATGCCCTATCTGAAGAAATGGGAAATAATGCTACTCATGCAACATCACCCATGGTAGTGGAAACTAATGCAACTCGTGCAACATCACCCATGGTAGTGGAAACTAATGCAACTCGTGCAACATCACCCATGGTAGTGGAAACTAATGCAACTCATGCAACATCACCCATGGTAGTGGAAACTAATGCAACTCATGCAACATCACCCATGGTAGTGGAAACTAATGCAACTCATGCAATATCACCCATGGTAGTGGAAACTAATGCAACTCATGCAATATCACCCATGGTAGTGGAAACTAATGCAACTCATGCAACATCACCCATTTTAGTGGACACACCACTAGAGCAGATCGAAAAAATAGATGCCATTGCAAAAGTGGGGATATATACCGCAAGAGAAAAGGAGGAAACTGATGGAATACAAGAGGAATACAATGTTGAGCAAGAAGAGAAAAATTACGCCACACAAACAGAAAAAAATAATGTCGCACAAGAAGAGCCTTTAGTAGATGAGACTAAATGTACCAGTGCCAACGTTTTCAAATCAAAAGATACAATCTTAGGTCCTCAGTTGACAACCTTCTTAGTCGACTCAATAAATTCCATTTTAAAGTATGTGAAAAGCCATGACGAAATGCTCCGACAGTTAAGGCAGGATATTGATGGGAAAAATGAAGTCAGCTCTTTCAATGAAGGTGCTTCTAAAGACACATTTCAAGAATTAATTTTAAAAGATAACTAAACTTTCAAAGACATTACTCTTGATTAGTCTGATCTTTCTGAACTTACACCATCAATACAAAGTATTTCTGATAACGATACAGTTTTGTCTGAATCATCAGACCTGGACAAGTTTTTGTCCGATATCAAAGATTCACTTACTTCATCAGCCAAGTCAATTAGAAAGAAAAAAGTCCTGCCTTCCTTGCCAGCGACAAGGCAATGGAAACCACCACAAGATGAACTGGCAGATGTGTTGTCCGTTGTAGACGTTGTCTTATTGTCTAAAGATAATGTTTCAACAACTGATAACAGTCAATTCTTAAGTAGCTATGATGTTGAATCCGTAAATAGGCCAATGACCCCAAGTTCAAGCAGCGGGTCTCAACAATCTACCACATCGACTGGACAGTTAGTAATTCCTTCTGCTTGTTATTTGGCTCAACCACTGACTATAGCACCAGTAACAAGTACATCCCAGCAACACGTGGTTGAAAGCAGCTGTAATTTCCACCAACCTTTGGACACTTTTTTTATTCAGCAAACAACTTCTCCTGAGCCGTGTTCAACCGTTCAATCAACACCGGCACAGACATTTACATCACACATAGTCGACCATCAACACCCGAGGTCAACTTTACATACAAACCCCCAACCTACTGTAAGACTACCAACAATGCAACATGCAATGCCAACAACATCACCTCCTACTAGCAGCAGTGGAATTTTACAAGGTCTTGAACATCAAAACAATCACCAGCCAATAAGAAACTCATTCAATCACACTTCACCATTGATGACAACACAGTTTATAGCAAATCATTCACAAAATAACTTTCTAGCTGCAAATAGGATGTCAGCAGGTCCAATAGTTGAGATAGAAAAACCAGATGACATCATAAACTTAGCAAGAATAACAGAATGTAGGATCTCCACTGATTTACGTTGGAGAGCTTTAGGTTCTACAAGAACAGATACAAATTTTGCATGGTACCTTGCAAAAGAACTCTTTCCTCCCGAGGACATGATTGGAAAAAACTTTCGCGGAACACGTGGAAAATTGGGCCTATCACCAAGAAGAAGACGTGCCATTGAACATGCAGTAATTGATGTTTATGGTCAAACTCAACTCCCAAATGCAGTTGCAGGCATCAATACAGGCATTAGGAATATGAAAAGACAAAAACAGAGCTAAATGTACAATATATTTTTAATTTTATTGTCAAAATCCTCATTCAAGTTTTTACCTTCAGTTGCTCAAAAATCTTATCTGGAAGTGCAAAAATAAAGATTCAATATCAAATTAAAATTCTACAAGCGTGAAACAAGACTAATATTTTATTAAGGTAAAAAATTGATCAATAACTCCTTCAGGAATAATCTGATAACTTTGAAAAGAATATTGAATATTATATTAAAAAAATGATTAGTTAAACATATTAATAATATTGAAAATTTCCTTGTGGGATAAGTCCTAGTTCATTTTTTAAACTTATATCATTCAATTAAAAATATCAATCAACAGGATTCAGGCGTGCTAAAATCCTATTACTTTCTTTTATCTTATTTCTTACATTAATTAAACATACATTTTCAAATTACATGTATGTTGCAAACCTGCCAACTTTTAAAAATGTGAATGAGGGTTTTAGGGGCAAGATGGTTCATTCAGTCCTAAAAAAAACTAACAGGGCCTTTTAATATATTTTAATGGTGTTTTTTGGATTTTTTTTCTGTAGAAAAAATTGTTTTGTTTAAAATTGTGGAAAAATTTCCGTTTGAGAGTTATATATGGGAAATCCCCTGCAAATAGTGAAAGTTGGCAGGTATGATGTTGTATGCAAAAAAAAAAAATTCAAATCACAACTGTAACCATGGTAAACTTGAACAGAAATAAAAACCAATGAACTCGACTACCGGCATGACAAACTTATAAACATTTTAAGGAGAAGATTTTTTGTTCATAATAAAACAAGTCATTGTCATCAGTCAGGGGACTTACTTAAATAAGTGATTTTCTAAATCACTGATTCAAGTAACATTAATTCCATAAAGGTTGGAAGTTAGAGTTGTCTTTCTTTAATAATCACCTATTTAAGTAGTACAAATTAATCACTAGAAGAAGTGATTTAATTTTATTGTACTTTAAATATAGAATACTAATGATCCAGGGACTAATTATGTTTCTTATCAGAACCAACATCTGTGTTGTCTAGGATGACCAGGTCATTTCAGGTGATGACCTTGTACTGAATCTAGGATAATGACATAAAAATCACTTGTTTAAGTATCAGACCTCAATTTCCTTCCCAAAAATCACTTCTTTAAGTATCATTCTTTAAATAACCCCCACTAATTTCAACACCCCCGAACAGTGAAATTTTCATCGCGAACAGTAGAATTTTATTACATAATCTGAAAGATGAAACCTTGAACTTCACAGGAAAAATACCCCCACTGCTGGGAAAAATCTTTTTAGAAAGTATCAGTTCATTATGTAAAGCCATTATTATAGCATTTTTTCAACTAAAATCGAATTTTCAGCTAAATGATAGCATCAAAGTCATAAACCTTCTACTTAAAAGAAGCAAAAAGTTCATTTTTTTTTAAATTTTACTATTTAAAAAGTATTATTTAAACCTATGTGTTTAAAATTTTGAAAAAAAACTACAAAATCCCAATTTGTGACAAAACCTCGAATTTGATACTCAAATAAGTGATTTAAAAATCACTTATTTCAGTAAGTCCCCTGACTGGTCATTGATAATATATTCTAGCACTTTTCATAAATCTATACATGCTATAAATTCATCCAGTAAATAAGTCCTCTTTAGTATCCAGAAGGAGCACCATCATTTAAAATTACCACTGGTATAACTTTATGAATGTGGTCTATATATTTTATACATTGCTCTACAGTCAGAGCATCCCAAAACTGTCTGATACCAGATATCAATGTTTCTTTTGTCTTTGGCTTCACTTTACTTTGAAGATATTGTTTTAAAGATGACCACAGATTTTCAATTGGATTTAAATCTGGTGAGGAAGCTGGTGTTTCCATTACATTATCCAACATGTTCTTGTTTGACATCCATTGCTTTGTACTTTTGCTTTTATGTTTACTATCATTGTCCTAAAAAAAACATAGGTAGAGACTTAAGACTTGAGACTTTTAGGTAGCAAAAGATATTTATGTGTAAATAATTATATATTTTTTGTTTAACAAATGTTTAACACAGATCTAGAAATGTATATATCATAGATAATTTATAATTGACAGTTTACTATTGATAAAATTAGTTGACTTAGTCTTGTCTTGTATTCTTTGTATCATATAAGGTTCTGTTCACCTTTGTTTACCTTTGATGTTAGTTTTACATGTTTCACAAAAGCAATGAGTACATCACTAAATACAAAATAAACATTCAACCTGGCACTGCTGTTTGTAGGGTCATTTGTCGGGTTTTCATAAGTCACAAAAAAGCTAAGTTGAAATTTAGACATTTTTAACAAAAAAGTCAGATATCATGGTTATCATGGTTATTGTCATTATGATATGGCCACACAAATATGTCTAAAAGGAATCATAAATATACACATAAAATAATGCTATTAACACATATGGCAGTAAAAATGTTTGTTCCTGGTATTTAAAATGTTAAAAACACTTTCAACACTCTTTGTTTTAGTATGAAAGGCAGTTGTTATATAGTTTTCAAGGCAGCCTCATCATTTAGTTTCCAAGACAGCCTCAACATTTAGTTTTCAAGACAGCCTCATCAGTACCTGCATCATCATTATTTCAAACTTATATAAATAAATACATTTGTAAAAT
Source organism: Mytilus edulis (assembly GCA_019925275.1). Lineage (NCBI taxonomy): Eukaryota > Metazoa > Mollusca > Bivalvia > Mytilida > Mytilidae > Mytilus > Mytilus edulis. Next base: position 72,410,210 of record CM034354.1, on the reverse strand, counting down.
ACTTGTTTCCAAAGACTATGTTACAACGTACAAGTACAAATGACATATCCACAAAGGATTATGTTACAACACAAAAAAAAACAGGTACACACCTGATATAACCTATATCCATTAGAGAATCTGGTAGCAGTAAATGGGAGAAAGTTCTGGTCTAAGATACGTTGATATCCCAAAGAGTCCATAATCCCACTGAAGATGCAGATATCAGTTGCTCCTCTATAGGATATTCCACCCCAAACATGCACCTGAAATATCAAGTAAATAACCATCAATATAATTTGTCACATTTATTGATGTATTTAAAAAAAAAAACACCATTACATGACTGGGTCTGTTACAGATATTATAGGCAACCATATGTATGGCCTTTACAAAAAACACAGAAAAAATACATTCTGCATGTATGCATGGTTTGGCATGTTTGGTCAGCTTCAAAAGTCCCAGACATGAAAAATATGAAACAATTCAATTGACAATAATTGAAAAAGCTAAACATTGCCAAAGGCCTCATTGATAACAAATTGTTACACAGAAAAAATATGACAGACATGAACTAGCAAAAACCACTGAGATACAGGCTCCTGACTTGGGACAGGCACATACAGAATGCTCAACAATCCCCTAACCTAGCAGTGGTCTCGCTAGCCCAAAATAGAAGGGCGCCGCGCCCTGGGTGCCCTCAGCCTCGCCCTGGGTGCCTTTATCCGCGCCCTTCTGCCCTGACGTCTTTTTCCAAAATTATCTTGTGCCGTTTTGGTAAAATTTTGTTTCATCGATTTCTGATCTCCAAGTTAATTACATATATGACACCTGTGTGATTGCCCCCAGGTTAATCAGGTCATTACAATCAATTACAATGATAAAGACTTCAAAGGTGTTAATAACTAGGTAATTTAATTAGGACAATGTATCTTTTTGTCATACTTTTGATGAATGTGTCAGCGAGTGTGTTTAGCTTGGGTCGGCATTTTCGATCTCCAAGTCACAAAAATGAAGACTTTCATGACTTTAGAATTGAATTTAAGTCATCAAAATAAAACTATGCCTTACAGAAATGCCTTCCATCTAAACTTGTTAGCGACAAGCACAGTTTTTAATTAACCCAAACGTGGTGGAAATTGATTTTGGAGTTACTTCCCCTGTTTTAGCTTATTACAAATTTGTGCTCTAAAAATATTATCTAGTATCAAAAAAAGGAATAAATTACCAATTGAATATATAATAACATAATAATGTTACCTTAAAGATATTAACTGTCTTTGAACATATTAAAAAATATATATTGCAATTTCTACTTGATAATTATACTTTTAGCAATCCATGTTCTAAACATTGTTAAATTAGTAATGCCTTCAGTTTCACATCATATGATGTATTTAAAGCTATAATTCCTATATAGATGGAAAAAAAACAAAAAAAAACACATACACTTTAATAATGGGTAGAGTGAAGTTAAACTGTAAAAACATAATATGTTGATGAAGATGTACTATATCATTCATAACTACACAAACAATGAAATAAAGACTATAGTTGAAAAGCATCTTTATTTTAAAAAAAACCAACATATACAGTAAAAAAAAAAAGAGATTCGTTAACTCGTGATACACACAGAAACGTAGACAAAAAAAATGAGCAGTGCCTTTTCTTATCATAAAAAGTGCCCTGCCCTCCACTGGCACCCTGCCCCTTTTGATTTCTGGCTAGAGCACTGCCTAGTATAGTGATAAAACAGCACATTTATAATTACATTTGTAGATATTAAAAACAAACTGTAATTATCAGTTAACAAAGGCTCAATTGTCAGATCATACAATGCAAAAAAATGCCTGATTCATGCTAGTTCTAGGCAGTTACTCCAAAACTCAATCCCAGCCTTCCCTTTGTGATATGAATACTTTATTTACCATTTCAGAGAGATCCATACACTTACACAAATGTGTCTTTAGTCTTGAAACTACAAAAATCCTTGTTATTTGCCCCTGTTTTGGCCCCTAATTCCTAAACTGTTGGTACCATATATATATAACACTTAAGCATGTTAATATAGTTGATTTATTACATACAATATTAGAAAAAACATAAAAAAAAAAAACTTTAACAACTGAACCATGGACATGAGGTCAAGGTCAGATGACACCTGCCAGAGGGACATTGAGATCAATCATTCCATGCATGTACCCTATTTCTTATTTAATTATATAATAACTGAGATATGAACTTGACCACCAAAGCTTAACGTTGTTCACTGATCCATGATACAAATGTATGAGGTTGAGGTCTTTAAAGTGAAAACTGTCTGACAAAAGATATACAAAATGTACCATAATCTGATAATGGGAATGATAGATCACTAGGTTCAGTAAACAGGCATGTAAAAATCAGTCAAACATACATGTATAAACATGAAAAAATGCTATAATGAAGGCTTTACATATTACGGTTCATGATAAAAATCACTTCTTCAAGTTCATATGAAATTTAAGTCCCATGACTGGCATATCTTATTGTTTATTGAACAATTTGAAACCAATTTACCTTGTATGAATGTTTTGGCTTTGGTCTCTTAGATGATATATACTGCATTTCTGATTCTCTCTTAAAATAATGTATCCTGCCAGTAGATGACAACTCAACAGTTGTCTCGTCAACAAAAATGACATCAGAAAAACTGTCACTCATATGTAGAGCTCTCAAACACCAATGCTTCCTTTTGAGTTTGTTTATATGTGATATCAATTGGCAATATTGTACTCTTATTGTTGTCCATCCAAGCTGTTTTCTTAGTTTACACATGTAAGAAGTAGTGACCTGTAGTTGAAATATATCATCCAGTTTTTCACATAGAGCTTTTGATGTTAATTCAGAGTTTTCTGTTAGCCAAATATTTATTGCCTGTCGATGAATGTCAAGGACTCTTTTCTTAGAAATAATTCTCTTTGAATTCTGTCCTATGAGCCCATTTTTCTTGTACCTGTAAATAATCAAATTAAACTGCAATTACAGAAAACATGTCATTTTAGACATACATGTAGTATACAGTTACATGTATGTTTACATGTACAAAAATGATGTATGGCAAATTTTAATCATGGTAATAATAATTGCAGCAAAAAATAATTTATTTTCCTTTAAACAAAAATCTAGTAGTCATTAACATGATTAAAAAGTATTTCAATAAAAAAAATAATTCTAGGTAAAGGTCTTCCATTGTCTTCAAAAGAAACTGTCATACACGTACAATTACGATTAGGATTACAATTACTAGTTTTATAAATTGACCATAAACCCACTTATTCATGGTATGGTATCAATATTTCTGACCTAAATATTGGTCAGAAATATTGATACCATACCACGAATAAGTGGGTTTATGGTCAATTTATAAAACCCGTTGAATCCTACACGTCTTGATTCATAAGAATCACAGCATAGATCACATTTCAAAAGCCCACTATCGGTTTTGCGTTCTCAAACATTCTGGATAAAATGTCAATGAATCTGGAGTCAAAACATTTATTGATGTAGATCGTTAGACATTCGAATTCAACTATTAGATTTTCCTGAGTATCAGTGAGATGTTTTCTATTTACTATTTCATGCCCTAAAATACTACTTGCATACAATACTATTAAATTCACTCGTGAAAGCTTATGTTAGTTTTTGTTATCTATTTCTAAATACAACACACGATAGAAAGAGCTTTACATTTGACTTTCAAGCACGGTCATCATTACCAACAGTATTCTGACCTTGATTTTTCTATTTTATTTCTTTTTTGAGTCACTGTTCTATTATAAACTTTGACCTGTTCAAAAAGCTAAGAATTGTCTACCCAAAGAATAGATTCCTTAACTTTGTAATCAGGGTTTCCCCTGGGTCAATTTTTTTTTTTCGCCACCTCTTTCGCCAAAACAATAAATTTTTCGCCACTTTATTTTTTTTTTCGCCAAGCAACATATATTTTTCGTTAAAAATTTACCTTTTTTTCTACCCCTCCTCCCTTAAATGAGATGATTTCGCCCCATTGTGTCGATGATTATTCTCTCAAACTTATTTTAGAGTCTACATTTTAATGAATAAACACTAAACGTTTACATTAAAACAACAGATTTTTTTTTAATTTAAAAGGGAAAAATATTCATTGTATTTTAAACAACTTTTCTAAATGAGGGTGCCACTATACTTTTTATAATAAAGAAGATATAAGTCCTGGAATATAACAAAATTAATGGACATGTTTTGATCATATACTACCAGTATTAGTATATGATCAAAACATGTCCATTAATTTTGTTATATTCCAGGACTTATATCTTCTTTATTATAAACTACCAGTATAGTTCGTGGGGAAAGTTTCCTTAAAAGAAAAATACTGATGTGCCCTTTTGTACTAAGAAGTGTTTTTTACAACAAAACAAAAGCTTTTAATACATGAAATTGATTCCTCATTTCATGTGTAGTCATTACATTGAAGGGTTACTCTCCTTCGAGGGGTTGTTCCCAACCTTTTGTATTATATATTTCTTCATAACAACAGTTTTCTTCTCTTGATCATCGGTAAATGAAAAAGTTGAGACGTACAACTATGCTTGAAACACGTGTGTCACTCAAACGACTTTAAAGTAGTCTTCCTAATCAATTACCTATATTTAAGTCATAGGATAATTAAAGTTTTAAATCGGAGATTTTTCTTGCTTTTGAACATTTTTCGTCACAACAACAGCTTTCTTTTCTAAATTATCTTTAAAAGGAGAGGAGACGTCAAAAGTTTGCTTCAAACACGTGCGTCGCAAAGTGGTAAATAAATTCTGTATGTGACATTTAGCGGAAGCCATTTGACTATATCATTTTGTCAAACAATTCAATCAACACCTTTATTAATTAGTCCTTTGTTGTCGATAGTTATAAAATGCAATCAGCTGATTATTGATTTTCTGCCCAAATCTTAATGAGGTCAAGGTGAATTCCGAGTATTGTCTGATCGGGTAAAGTCCGAGAAACTTGAAAAAAGTAAATAAACAAGATGGAGGAAAATAAATCGTTATATATATTTCTTTCGCCAAATTCTTTCGCAAATGACGAATTTTTATCGCCACAATTATTATTTTTTCGCAAATTGCGAAAATGGCGACCGCCAGCGGAAACCCTGTTTGTAATGTACATGACTGTATTTAGCCTTTTAACTTTTTTTCATTCGAGCGTCATTGATGCTTTTCTTGTAGACTTAACTCATAATAACTAATAAATTGGTTATTTCGAAAGTGTGTAAAGGTATTCATAAACTTCTGAAATAAGAAATTCTTCGGCAAAACTAAGTTTCCCTGTGTAATATGTTTGAATTGATTTAAGTAAAATCAGGAAATCCTTAAAATTTGAGATGTATTATGAGACCAATATAAGTCTCGTCATAAGAGGTCCCAATCAATTGCATGCCACAGGTTTCACCGCATACAACATTTACCATGAGAACAAAATATAAAGATATGATAGATAGAATAAATGCATTCAGAATTCTAGATTTTAAAGCAAACTGAGTGCATAAATTTATATTGCGATAGGTTTGTGCAAATTGCATCAATCATCCAGTTAGTAGAAATTAGGATTTGCCAAAGAGTTATAATGGGAAACATTATGTTCATTCCCAAGTAATAAATAAGATAGTCCAGCTTTAAAATAACTATTCAAATAGAATCTGTACATATATACTTTCAACTGGATTCTTCTATTCACAGTCAATTATTTCAATTCACAAGCAAACACAAATTTAGCAACAATCTTATGGTGACCCGGCAGTCCGCTGTCTTAGGTTCATGTATTGCTTTTCTTTTTTTAAAGAAAGCAACTTGTTTCTAATATTGCAGCAATGTGTTAACATTAATTATCGTATGCGGTGTTATCCAGGTTGAAAATGCTTTAATTGTACGATCACTACGATGTGTGATAGAATAAATTAACATTATTTTAAAAATGAATTTATACGAGACACACAAAATATCACAATTGTCATTGCAGTAGCTAGATTGGGACAATTGATGGAAAAAGTTAGCAATACTGTGTGTAATTTCTGTTTCATGGACAATGAAAGTCCCATTTTTGTCTGTTATCTTCAGAACACTGCTCCTGACTGTTTTTTACCTAAATTGTCGTACTGACTTTTTTTTTGGCAAGTGTCTCATCCTGCCTTTTTTTTTTTACTCAAAACTCCTGTCCTGTCTATTTTTTTCAAATTTCATCCTAGCACCCCCCCCCCCCCCCCCCCCCCTCAAAATAAAATGGTAGCTCCCTTATCATCATGCACCAAATATTACAGTAAAAGTCATAAAGCAAGAATGTTTACAGTTATTCGTCATGAAGGTACTTCTATAAGGCCAATTAAAATTAATTGATAGATTTTCATCCCCGCCCGCCCCTCTGAAATCTTCCCGCCCCGATTTTTTTTATTTTTGAAAAAAATACGATTTCCGGATTTTGTTCATTTCCGTTACCGGTAACCGTCGATAGTTTCGTTTCATGTAAAAACTTCCTGTTTCACATTTCGGTTTTCTTATTTCTTAGAGTATTCTTACTGAATGATTAAGTCGATATATTCTGCTGATCTATGATGAAAACATCATTTACCGAGAATAGAGATTGATTACGAGAAGGGCGTGAAATATTCGGGTTACGAGTAATACGCTGTGTCCAAGAACACAAATCGTCGTAGCGAATGTCACAAACAAATGATACAAATGTTTGTTAGTAAAACACCTTGGATTTATTTTATTTATGCAAGAAATTTGGACTGTGAATGAAACCCAAAAGTGTTAGAATCGTGGAACACATTTGACTGGAATAAAGAAATTGACACAAGCATGCACTTTTTAGATTGGTGACCATATATTGAGTTCAAAAAAATCAACAAACATACGCATTTTTTATTTATTAATTCATAGCAAGCTCTTAGATTCAGATTTTGCTTTTATTTCGTTTTTTGTAGGAATAGAGAAAATATCCTCTGTCCCAATACCCACGATAGAGTCATTAAACAACTTTATGTTCTACATTGTAAATTAAGTTTGCATCTTGCACATTAATTAAACACTGTTTGAGTTCATTTTATTTTGTACTTATCATACTTGTGTTGCATACCAATGCATTTGCTTCATTTTATTAGGACAACAAAACATTGCTTAGAAAGCAAAATACATTTGATGTAGGAAGTCCAACTGAAGAGACCATTTCTCCACATTTCTGCTGCATTCTTTACTATAAAATAGGTTTCTAAAGCGGCAATTACATGTACATGTAGAACACTGTGGTTGCCAATCAGAGATATATATTTATAATTTTGAGAAAGCGGAACCAGCATATGGAGTATTAATGTCTCAATTGATACGTTACTCTAGAGCTAGCTCAAAGTACGTTAATTTTGTTGAACGAGGATCGAATACTGCTTTCTCAAAAGTTGCTAAGACAGGGCTATGAATCAATCAAATTAAGGTCATCACTCAAGCAATTTAATGGTCGCCATCATGAGCTGATTGGCCATTATGACAAAAGTGTGTCAGAAATCATGTCTCAGTGATATTCTTCCTCAGTCATAACAACCTTTCATCATTACCGAACTGAACAAAGAAATAACCCGACGGGTTCTGTGCAAGAAATGCTTACCATTCCGGAGCACCTGATTTCACCCCTGGTTTTTAGTGGAGTTCGTATTGTTTCCTACTTATTATTTGTAACTGTTGATGTAAATGTCTTTGGGTTTTATGAGTCTTTGGTTACTCCTTGGTTTTGATTGTTATTGTCTGATACACGATACCTTATGGATGTATTTACATGATATAAGCTTATTATAACACTTTCATATATAAATAACACGACAAGCAGGTTTCATATGAAATAAAATTTAAAAAATAAAATCCTCCCACCCGCCCCATTTTTTTGAAAAAATTGGATGAAAATCTACTTATTAATTTTAGTTGGCCTAAATAGGGAAAAATCAATGGTGGTATTACACCTGCACTACCTGAACACAAAATACAGGGCTGGACATTACCGTTTGTCCGATTGTATTGACCTGTCCTGTATTTGCAAGCTTTGTCAGGTGAAACTTTGACACTGTTGTCTTTAATTTTTGACAGTGTGGATTAAACTTATTGCGCTGTACGTACACATATCCCACCACCAATATACATGTACACAGTTACAGTTCTCATTTCTGAACATGCCATGATGCTGGCAATTGACCAGGGGAATCTATAAGTAAGGTGGGAAAGAAACCAATGTTAATGCCTCTTTTTAGTATAAGCCTCCATATTTTTGGAGCACCTCCATTTGAAGCTTTACAAAATGTACCTCAATTTTAAAATTTTAAATTTAAAGTAAAAAATGAAAGTAGCTTCCATTTGATTTTGCTTTTAAGCATGACAGCAAAACATTAAAAGAGGGTTTATTTGATAGGATATACATATGTACATGTAAATATTAAAATAATAAGTTAAGATGTAATAAAGAAGCAGATTTTTTAATAGTGAAATATTTTACGTACTTCAGGATCATACATCTCAAATTGTAGATACAAATCAAAATAAATTGTATTTAAAAAGCTTGTTTTTGACACAATTAATAAATTTAAAAGGTTTAATCATATACAAGGTGACCATGTAGGTGTATTTACAGCCCTGGTTTAACCCATACCACTACTACAGAATAAATAGGTCCATAGGAGAACCTAGTTGTTTAGGAAGAAATGATGATTTAATAATCGACACAATGATAGAAATAGTGAGTGAGAGTACTTAGTCTTGCAAATATTCTTCTAGTCTGAAATAATAAAATTAATTTTGATGTGGTATTCATCATGTTCATATAACATTAAAAATGCTCGATCCCTTTATTTGGTAAAATCTAAGCGCATTTTATGATTTAGTGTTATTATTGCATATACATGTATCATGTACATGATGTATATCATCAACATGTAAGATTTTCAATTATGAATTTGGACAAGTAAGATAAAAGAGTTTCGGACAAGTTGATTTTCTTGCAACTTGTCTGACATGTCTGAAGGGACAATTTAGAAAAAAATATAATGTATAGAGGCCTGATCCTTGGTATTTAAATGTAAGTATACTTTGATTCCACCGTCATGACCACGTCAGTGCATGTTATATTGTTGATTTTTTTCAAAACTTCCTCTACTCTTTTTTAATGGGAATATATGTGTATTTTTCATTAAATTTGGAAATTTTGATTAAACCATGAATTGACTGAAACTTCAAGAGTCAAAGCCTGCTTTGAAATAAGACTCAGTCAGTGGCAGATCCAGCCATTTTAAAAAGGGGTGTTCCCAACCCAGAGTAAAGGGGGAGTTCAAACCCCCAGACCCCCCCCCCGGATCCGCCAATGCTGACTCCTTTTTGTCAGTGATGATGCATAAATACAATGTACATGTAGACCCTCAAATCTGCACATATAGTAAGTTTAGGCATGGAAAATGTATACACTAGTGTTTTTCAGTTTGTATTATTGCAAAATTACTACTGAGACTGCACTGTTTGGGAAAAAGTTGTCTTTTTGGAAATAATTTTAAGCCATTTTTTTCAAATTGGTATTCTTCTCCAGGGGAAAAAGCCTGTATTCTCTATTAACTTAAGGCACACAATTTCACTGCATGTATTTAGTCCAGGTAACAGTTTTTCACTAGAAACTATTTGATGTGAATAGTGTGAAAGCATGGATCTTGACATTGGTGTTTTGTTTAAATTACAGTCCTATATAATATATATATAATATTCATGCACAAGAAAGTGAAGACTTCTTCTCTCAGTTATAAAATGGTAAAGTACATGTAGGGCTATAAACCTGTCATTTCATACCGATAAGGCGACTGAAGACATTACATTGTACATTTTTCAAACAGATGTTTAAAACTCAAAATTGATAAACTTTAAAAGTTTTAGGAAAATGCACAGGCACATGTGGGGTTGACCCTCCCCCTTTTTCTTCAAATCTTTTTGTGTTTAACTTTTATTTTAGAAAATACTCTTTAAAGCTCTTTACCCTGCCTTTAATTTTTTTTTTTGAAAACCCAATTATATTCAATATACAATGTATGTTTTATTTTAAAATATTTTTATCTTGCAATTTACTGATTTATTGAAAAAATCAATTTTGTAAAAAAAAATCAAAAACACATATACATGTATGTATATAAAGAAAAAAAAGATACATTTCATTTTTATTCCTTCTTGCAACAATTGTCTTATTTAGTTAAGATTCTGTTGGCCTGTAGTCATGGTAGTTATGATTTTAACAGGCCAGAGAGCAACTTTACAAGCAAGGGCTGCCAGGCCTGTTGTTCAGCATGAAGACTGATATTGAGAGAGAAACCATGCAGTAATTATTAGTCCAAATAATTCTAGCAATATCTGTGAACTAATAGAATATAATTGATGTGACAGTTTAATTTGAAAATATGATGTTTTCTAAGTGGTGCAGGAGATAATATAAAAAAGAAGATGTGGTATGATTGCCAATGAGACAACTATCCACAAAAGACCAAAATGACACAAACATTAACAATTATAGGTCACCGTACAGCCTTCAACAATGAGCAAAGCCCATACCGCATAGTCAGCTATAAAAGGCCCAGATAAGACAATGTACACAGGGATCTCCATGGATGAAAATTAAACCATGGAGGAACTTTCACCATTACAAACCTTGTCTACGCTGTACAGTGTAGCGCGATCGGAAGTATTTTATCCCTCCATACAAGGAATGGCGAACATGCAAATTCATTGCTTATTTAAATTATATTTATTTGAATTTTCATTATAGAATTAGAAGTATCAATATTTTCATTTATTGCCGTTTTTAACCATTCAAATGCCAAGTCTTCATGGTCCCCCTTAGTCGAGAATGACCAAAAGCTGTCATGCAGGTCCCCATGCAGATTTCTTTTATTTTTGGTAATTGTTATGGGGGTTAAAAATCATCTGATGTGGAGCTTTTGTGATTAAAATGTGCTTTATGTGTTATATTTTTCGTAAGTAATATTAGATATTATTGAAAGACGAAATCATTGTTATGTTAATTGGTTTGTTGACATCTACTGAAATAAAATTTGTAAACCCTCTGTTTTCTTTATTAAATAGTATTGCAATGTACAGATAAATCACACCAAGACTCCACCATACATAGTATGATCAGAAACCAGAAAAACTACAACTCACTAAATTGTCTTATAATAACACAAGATTTGTAATAAAAAAAACAAACAAAAAACAAAAAAAAACTGAAGTTCAGTTACAGCCAATACAAGACAAGACACATTTAATTGGATATTTAGTTCCCAATTTCGTGTAATAACAGGTAGTTGTGTCCTGACTTGGGTGATTAGATAGGTGTCAACAGTACATGTGCCAGTTGTTTGTTTAACTTATGGTGATTAAAAAGGTGTCAACGATACACGTGGCATGATGTCATAATCAATTAAGATATGCATATAATAAAAATTTATTCTGAGAGGGACATCATTACAAATAATATTTCCTGGCGAAGGTTGACTTTTAGTATTTTTTTTTTATCCCCTTCAAAAATGTTCAAAAATAAATTATTTAATTAATTGTAGATAAAAATTCATTTTAAATTAAGAATTGAAAATTAATTTCCAATGACAGCAACAATCAACATTATATTCTTATAGTAGTCCGAGTTTGGTATAGTCCGAGTTTGTTATAGTCCGATTTTGGGAGGCCGAGTTTGTTATAGTCCGAGTTTGTTATAGTCCGATTTTGTTATAGGCCGAGATATCATGGATTCGATTTAAAGGGGCTTAGTTAACATCCATTTCTAAATCACAAATATAAAAATATGATAAAGATAATATTTTTTTAATAACTAAAATTAAAACAAAAACTAATATTTTATTTTAAAAAATGCCCACCCTCACATTGTTCATTGCCGTGACGTGGCGTGAGGGCTCCACCGTTAAACAGGCCATGGAGATCCCTGATGTACATGTAAAACAATTCTAATGAGAAAACTAAAGGCCTTATTTATGTAAAAAAAATGATAAGTTCACTTCGTGCAACATGTTTTGCCATTTTTATTTCACGTGCAGTCGTGAAAAGGTCAGTTGTTCACTGTATTTCGTGAAATTGGTAAAAAGATTTTCTTCCGTGCAGGTATCCTTATTTACACCGCTCTTTCATATGCTGCTAATATGGTGATGGATACACATGTTACAGCACTTTGTATAAAAGTTATTACCTGATTTATGTTCATGAGTTTCAAAGCTGCAGGAAAAAAAAGCTAGCAACAAATGAAAATTGACCAATCCTGGAAAATCCTCCTTCACATACCCCGTAACAAATGATCCTCCCCACATCATGCACATGACGGGTCCTACTAAAAAGCGCCCGGGAGCGTCCGGGTGAAGAACAAGCGCCTGGGGAAAAGAAAAAACGCCCGTGGGGAGAAAAAAAGCGCCCGGGAAAAAGAAAAGGCGCCTGGGGAAAATATATAGAAATTGCATTGGCATGAGACAACTTTGTGTCGATGAAACATTTGAATTTTTTTAAATAGACAAGTATTTTGCAAATTTAGATAATAGCCATTTGTAATAAAGCACAAAAACAAGTATGAATGTTTCAAATTAAACAATAATATATGAATACTATTTCGAAAGACAGATAATAATGGATCACAGCTTATGCTGAAGATTTATAAAATGTTAGACATCAAAAGACATGTTTTTCAAAAACGATATCAAAATGATAAATGCCAAAACAACTTAAAATTCACAGATAAATATTAATTTTATAAAATTAAAAGAGTTGCACATTATTTAAGAACGATAGAAGTGACACGCACATGTATATCAGCATCAGCAAATAAAACAATTATACTATGCATGTTAAAAGCAGGTGTTCGGTATAAAACAAATTCTTAGTGACAGGCATGTTGAATCCCTTCCACGATCTTCCAATGTCAATTCAAGGGTGTTTAATAAAATACAAAACTTTGAAAAATTGTCACCATGCAGTTGCGAATATTAGACTCGGGCACTGATTTTTTTCACGTTTAATAACGAAACATACGTTTTGATCGAGGACAATATCATTCATGATTTTTCTATTTCCTCTTGTTTATATTTACTGCTTACTTACTATACAATTTTGAAATCTAAAATGTAAAAGTGCAACAACACTATCTTCACACTTTAAACAAAACAAGCCATGATTTTTATTTTTTTTTATTCAGGAAAACATTTATTGTTATAAATGATTATTATTTTCTTCTCCCTGGCGCTTTATTTTCTTCCCCGGGCGCTATTTCTTTTCTCCGGGCGCTTTTTCTTTTCCCGGGCGCTCCCGGGCGCTTTTTAGTAGGACCGCACATATGATGAGCTAGTCCAAATAGTTAAATGATGTACGTCTTGAAAGGCTATTATTATTTTTTTCCTTGACGCCTTTCTTGTTGAAGTAATGAAGTAAGACGCCTTACTTCGTCAAAGTAAGACGTCAAGGAAAAAAATTATAACAGCCTATCAAGACGTCATAATTATTTGTACTAATGATGAGTGACCCTTCTTCTGTTTCTGCCTGAGAATGGCCACAATCAACTAGCTGCGGAACCGTAGCTCTTAGGTCCTTATGTTATTTTTTGACTATTGGTCCGCAAATAGTCAAAAAATAACATAAGGACCTAAGAGCTACGGTTCCGCAGCTAACAATCAACGAGATGATTATTATGCCATGACTAAGGTGCGAATACAGACCCCTCCCCCTTCCACGAATAACTTCTACAATAGAACTTACCGAATCAGAAACAGACGAATTGATTGTCTAGTTGTTTTAGTTTGGTGTCTTCTTTCCAATTCTCGCTGAATTTGAACAGACGACAGTTTTTCTTTATGCAGATTGACAATAATACTGCGAACACTTGACGATAGACGAGTAACCTGGACAGCCATCACTATATTATTGTTAGACGTAAATTCCTTCCCTAACTTGAAATAGTGTGTATGTTCACAATTTGGTAAAATGAATAAACTATCATGGTCGTTGACGTTGTAGTGGTCGTCGGTTTTGTTGATGAAGAAATTACATGTGATGATGTGATTATAAAATACGAAATTTGACTGTGAAACGAACCAAATTATATTTCGCTTTAGAATGATATAATAGTTCACACACGCTGTAAACGTTCTAAAACGAAATGATTAGCTTCACGCGTTTACCGATCAACACGCTTGATATCATTCTATGCCGTGTATAAACGGAATGGAACACGGAATGTAACACGGAATGAACTCAAACGAAATGAACGAAATGAATGAAATGAATGACCCGGAAACGGAATGAACGAAACACGCAAACGGAACGAATGAAAAACGGAGCGAAAACGGAAAAACGGGAAACTTGAATGGTTCAGTAGCTGTACAAATACTCATTTGGATAAATAATTGCCAAACAGACACATTATATATGTTCAACAATGTGATAAAACTGTTGCAGATATATACAAAAACGGACACCATATGCAATAAAAAAAAAAACGACGATCGGGCATTATGCCAAATTTTTCAGACCATTCATATGAAAAGTTGAGGAAATGAAACTACATGCAAACATTTATGTTAACTCATTGATATAGGTAAATGAGTTAATATAGTAGAAAAACAAATAGTAAATAGTAAATGTGTCGTATCATTTCGTGGATGATGTCATCAGTACATGCGTAGTTATAAGGAACGTCCATGAATGTTAAATTATATTATTGCCTTTGAAATTGAATTTAGAATTGTATCTTAAATCAATTTTTGACTTTCGGCTAAGGTTGACAAGGGTCAGGTTGATTTTTGTTATTGTTAAATGTGGTCTGCTGTGTGAGAAAGGAAATGACTGTTTGCGAAAAAATGTAAAAATCTGCATGACAAAAATCAGCAAAGACCCATCGAAACAACTTCTGATACACAAATTTAATAATACTTTTAGATATTTGGATGATATTTTGGCTATCAATAATGACGACTTCAGTATGTATACTAAAGAAGTTAATCCTGTTGAACTAACTTTAAAATAAAGCTAATACTAACAATGACCACTGCCCTTTCCTCGATCTTGATATATATATCATAAACGGAAAGCTTAATACTAAAATTTATGATATTAGAGATGATTTCTCAATTCCTATCGTTAATTATCCATTTTACGGTGTTTATATATCTCAACTTGTACGATTCGCTCGTGTATATAACAATGTTTTAGATTTTAATGAGAGAAATTTATGTATTTCTGAAAAATTATTACACCAGGGTTTTTGATATCACAAACTAGTCAAAACATTTACTAAATTTTATCATCGGCATAAGGACATCATTCGGAAATATAGCTCAACATGCAGACTTCTTATACGTTCAGGTATTTCACATCCAATATTTTATGAAACTTATTCTTTATAAAGCACAAAAATGTCAGTATTCACCTCAGAATCTAACAAAACCTCTAAATACCCTTAAATACGATACTGTTGTCAGGTCATTAAAGATTGCATATTTTGGCGTTAATGTTGATTCACTTATAGGGTCTTTGCATCGGAACTAAACACATGTATTATTAATAAACAAGTTATTGGTATGACAGGGGTTATGTTTTTCTCGTGTATATTATTATGGTATGATACTAAACTCCTCACAGGGAGGATTGTGCCTGATATTCATATGATGAAGACATTAAATTTTTTTAAAAGTTTAATTGAAGTCTGGAGCTGGTAGTCAGTTAACTGCTAGTGTCTGATGTTTTTTATGTTCATTTTCCCTTTTGTTTATTTTCTTTGGTTACATCTTCTGACATCGACTTGGACTTCTCTTGGGACTGGGAAATTTTTAAAGTGCGTATTGTTATGCGGGTTTTCTTTTCTGATTGGCTAGAGGTATAGGGGAGGGTTGAGATCTCACAAACATGTTTAACCCCGGCCCCATCTTTGCGCCTGTCCCAAGTCAGGAGCATCTGGCCCTTTTTTGGCTTGTGTTATTTTAACTTTTAGTTTCTTTTGTACAATTCGGAGTTTAGTATGGGGGGTTTATTATCACTGGACTAAATATATATTTGTTTAGGGGCCAGCTGAAATACGCCGCCGGGGGCGGGAATTTCTCGTTGCATTGAAGACCTGTTGATGGGCCTTCTGTTGTTGTCTGCTCTATGGTGGGTTGTGTCTCTTTGGCACATTCCCCCTTTCCATTCTTAATTTTAAAAAAAATAAAATACAGAACTTCGGGTGAATCTAAATGAACGGAATGTCAGTGAGCAAAAAGGGAAAATCAAAAGTTCAAACAAATAAAAAGGTAAGATAACAGAGAAACACGTATAATGTCGACAGCTTATCATATAAAGTGTATAATAGGCTGGTTAAAGGGACGTTATTTAATTTTTGTTTTTAATCATTAAAATTATCTATTTCTTTTCCATTTTAAAC
>CM034354.1:72248397-72393640 GCA_019925275.1 Mytilus edulis | reverse complement strand
CTCAAAACATTTGATTTGAAAATTCATAGATACGATTCGTCAAAAAGTCTGACCCCCAAGGGTGACTGGGGAATAAAGGTATGATCAATTCGGTGTTCCCCCGACCGGCAGTAGAACGCTAACAAAGTGGGGCGTCCATTTGGCTTTGTAGGATATATCAATTTCGCACTCATGTCCGGTCAGAATAGGGACGTTAAATCCGATGCCTAGTGTAAAGAAAATGCCACGCTCTTTGCACGTAAAGAACCCTTGCAAAAAATCTTTGAGGGTCGGTAGGTGGCCTGTTTCAAGGTAAAATTATGTCCCTATCCAATATACCCTCATTTTTCCAGGGGCAGTCCAAATTTCCCCGCACATCATCAAGAATGGCCTCTATTATGATACGACCTTCCAATTGTATTTATTGTTAACTTGTTATCGTCCTGAACATGCATGAAATATTTGCCACTGGACGTTAAGTAAGCAACAACCAATCAATCATTTAATCAAAAAGTCTGATTTTTATAGTATTTCCTTTTCCTCTTCATACATATACAATACATAACATATTTGGAAAATATCAAATATACTTGTACGAGTTTTAAAAATTGAACAAAAAGAGAGGCTTCTTTAACTTTTCTTCTGTTTCGTTGCGGGTACAAATACTTTCTAGATTTTGTTTTTATCATGTATTGTTTATCTAATACTTTACATGTTACGTTTTAAATAAAAACATAACATAGAATTTGGCCAAATATTAATATTCTTTTTCTATGTATGCGTGTTGTAATTTTATTTTGCTGTTGTTTTCGAATTTTTATTGTTATGAAAAAAGTGGTTGACCTCGACGCACGTGTAAATCAGTAAATAATCACAGAAACTGACACATGTGTTTATTTGGTCTTTGAAATCATTTGCTAAGGTTTCATCAGTCATGATTATTTTGTCAGAGTGTTTAAATTGGTCACGTCGTGACTTGTACTGTTGACATCAATGTTTTTTTTTTTTTTTAATATTTCTCAGATTAAGATTTATAAATATAATATAACTGATAAACTTAGCCTATTCTAATGAAACTAATTCGAACGATGTTCGTTTTAACATTCTAAAATGTTATCTTTAAAGGATTCACAGCATGCACGTATATGATTCAGTATAATTAAGAACAAAAAACATAAGGGGAACTATAAGTAAACTTTCAGAAACCGAATTAAATGTATTCGATTTCTAAAAGAACGATACATATTTTCTTTTTTTTTAAACTTAGAATTATGTGACCTAATCGGCTTTTAAAAACCTCTTTGATACAACATTATTTTAAACGCACAAAAAAATCCCAAATGATAATATTCAAATTAGTAAGGCGTCAGTGTACCTGTATAGATTATAGATATTACAAGGCAACTTCAATGACGTATTTAATGTCTTCATGTATATTCTCGTTTTTCTTTTTCTGTCTGTTTTCTGTGTATTATTTTGTTAAGTTTATTTGAGTATTTAACTGATGAAAGCTAAAAATTTAAAAAGCAGATAATTTAGATAGTATAATACAAGGATCAATGTTAAAAGATTCCTATGTATTTTCTTAGAAAATTGGCGAACGTCAAAACGTCAAATAATAAATAATAATTGTTGACCTTTTATTTCAGTTGATATAAATATATATCTACCCCAAAGTATGTATGTACTTTTATGTGTACGATAGTTGGTTGATCAAAGACATACTTTGGAGTTTTCTTTTTCCCAAACTATCTGTCTAACAATTTTATTAACAAAGCATTTCGAACATTCGTGGACAGTCTTTTTTTTTACAACCAGAAGAATGGTATAAAATACAAAAGTTCATCGTTTTTATTATTGACAATGTTGTATATATACATATATATATATACAACTCGTCTAAACATCAACCCAACAATGTTAGATCTGTAAATTTGCTTTCGCAAATTTTTGGTTCTTCCCTCGCCGGGATTCGAACCCATGCTACTGTGATATCGTGACACCAAATCGCCTGCACTGCAGCCGTCCCGCTAGACCACACGACCACCTGGGCTCTTAAAAATAGAGCTTTCGCTGGCCGTGTGTTACCTATATCTGTAGAGATTGTTGAATTTTAAAATACTACACTTTACAGATTATAAAGAACATTTTTTGGTAACTAACAATAAACACGACTTCCTAATTTTTAGACCTATATCTCAATATATGACAATTTTGAAATCATCAACTTCTACCCATTTTAGTAGCAAAATACCAACTTTACATTCAGATAAGATATACATTCCAAAACTTGTTCAGTATGCAAGAGCTGTTTAAGAAGAAAGTTAATGAACCAGGGTTACGTTGAAGAACGTCTCGTTATATAAAAAAAAATGTTCTGTAGAAGGTATTAAGATCTTGTTAATACATACATTTGTATTTCGTATCGACTTTACCTATAAACACGATGGTCTTGAAGTATAAATGCTAGGTATCTTTTAGATAACTTGTTATGCTATTGTTGTATTTTTCTTCATTAATATCACTTTCTATTTTTTTTTATGCATATAGGACGTGGCTCTGTACTTTTACATACCGTTATTTTACTATGGTAAATTTGTGTATTATTGTCTTTAATATGCTCGTTCTGTGTTTATGTGTTACATATTTGTTTTTCTTTCATTTTTTGTACATAAACTAGGCCGTTCATTTTCTTGTTTGAATTGTTTTACATTATCATTTTTAGACCTGTTATAGCTGATTATGCGGTTATGGGCTTTGACTGTTCTTTTTCATATTGAATTCTATGCCATTTTGTGCTTCTTTGTTATTTTAATAAAAGGAGGAGATGTTGGCACCCTTAATTTATGCGAACAAAAATTTGTTGTTATTGCATCGTATTATACATTGGATCCTGACATAAAAAAAATATGGCTGATTCACGATGCGGTTTTATAGATTTACTAATTAAAGTGCACATATAGTCAGTTTTGGTCGATGCGGTCAAATAATTTTGTTGTACAAGTCAGCATAAGTTTCAAAACTACTGAAATTTTGCTACGTATCAATACTTTGAATCCAAAAAGGACATGCTGGCACCCTAAATTTATACGAACAAAAGTTTGTTCGTTTTTGTATGGCAATATTGCTGACCATTGTTTTATACATTGAATCCTGACATAAAAAAAAATATGGCTGATCTACTATACGGGTATATATATTTACAAATTAAAGTTCACATATGGTCGTTTTTGGTTGATGCGGTCAACTACTTTTGTTGTACAAGTCAGCATGCAGTATCAAAACTACTGAAATTTTGTTACGTATCAATATTTTGAATAAAAGGAGGATTTGCTTGCAACCTAAATTGATGCGAAAAAATGGTTGTTATAGTATTCCAATATTGCTGTCATTTGTATTATACATTGAATCCTGATATAAAAATTATGGCTGATTTACTATGCGAGTATATAAATTTACTAATTTAAGTGCATATATGGTTAGTTTTGGTCGATGCTGGGGCTCTTAATTTGTACATACACAATTTTTGTAGTCATATGTTCGAATGATGCCTTCATTTTATATAATACATTCTATCCTGAAATTAAAATATTGCTGATTGTGGCTACATAGATTTAGGACGTATAACTAGCATTTAATATACATCCTTGCATAGTTATACATAATAAAGTGCAAATATGGTTGAATTTGATAGGTATTAGAATATATATTCAGTGCCCGTTATCATTGTAGCCGATGTCGTTTTTTAATTTATAGATGGGCAGATCACAGATAAATTTGTGAAACCAAGTTAATGCTATTTATGCGTACTCTATTTTCAAATATTTGTATTTTATCCTGTTTATATAACGGAAGTACAAATGTATTAATTTTATTTTATTTTCGATGTTTATATATGTACAACGAAACAAAGATATTAAAATTTATTTGTTAAAAATCGACGTAGAGCGGTCCTGGTTACATACTATATTTATTATTATCGTAGGGGTATCGTATCGATGTTTTGTCAATATTTCTAAGCTTGAGCATTTTTGTGATCATAAATATTTCATTGCAAAACAATAGCTAAACTGCGACATAATGATTTTCATTCGTAAAACGGTATAGTTTACAATGTCGCTAATAGATCATTCATTACATGTTGCTGAGGTTTATTTTCAATTGTATATATTTTAAAGTTATATTACAACATTTCCTTTCGTGAACAGCTCAATATTCTGTACAAAATAAGTTCAAACAAGTGGAAGGGTAAGTTCGATATAAATCCAGGTTTTATCCGTCATTATCTTTGCAGGACAATGACTTCACCAAATCAGGAATATGACATTTGTTATCCATTCGCTTGATGTGTTTGATTGAGCTTTTGATTGAGTCCGGTTGATTAGGATTGCAATTTCCTCGAAGTTAAGTATTTTGTTATTTCACTTATTTTGCATGCTATTTAGTTAACAAGGCTAAAAAAAAAGAAAAATACTAACAGATAAATAGTTCACAAGACACAACGTACAATACTAGAAACTAAGCAACACGAAACCAACCGAAACCTTGGGGTGATCTCAGGTGTTTCTAAAAAGTGTGAGCAGATCCTGCTCAACATGTGGACCCGTGGTGGTGCTTATGTTATTACAAATCCGGAAAATAGTCTTTTTCGGTAGGGCATTTAAACATCCCTTATCGACGACTAAATATAAATCAGTACAGTTTTTTTTTCTCACAATCAATTGATGATATATCCTTCCAACGTGTGTTTAAGGTTGTACTTAGGTGAGGTTTTGGAATTTGTGTCAAATGTTCGGACTCCTTGGTGTTTTTCCATACAATACAATGTAAAATATTTTGCCCCATAACACCCATTTATTTATTTTTTCATACAAGACTTAATAGCTCATGAAAGATTCTTAATTTTCTTTCTTTTGTTTTGAGAACTAACAATACCAATGTTAATATAAGGTAAAAGTCCAAGTCAGTATTTTCCCGCCATATTTTAAATCTCAAATATCTCGAAAAGGAGGTTCATGACCTGTCAATATTTTTAGCTTATTGTTATCCTTAATTGGTGCTCTACCAGTTTATAGTATTAATTTTAACTTCTTATTTTTTTAATTTTCACCTAACCTCACCTAAGTACATCCTCAACTCATCTTTTATTAATTGGTTTCTTTGTACTTCCACTTGTGTTTGCCAAATTTACATTGAGTGGTTGTATTTTATAAGTCAGTACATGTACAAAATAGCTCTGGGTGAATGACATACAAATAGTAAAGTGTGTTTAATATTTTAGCAAATCTCATCGGTCACAAATTGTATAATTGTTAGGTTGACGTCAACAGTTCACAAATAGAGTTTAAAGGTCCTTTCAAATGTTAAATGCTCAACAACAGCGGTATCCAGTTCATTATTTACTTGTATAATACCTTAAATCACACTTTTACAACTCTCTAAGATTATTAATTGTCGATTTGATTTTTGCTAATTCTATTTGACGTTCCTTGAATTTTAAGTGTAATACGTAATCATATATTATTATCAGAGTAGCAGTCCCTTCATATTTTAGTACATAATATATATAAGAAGATTTTATATGAGTGCCAATGAGAGAAATCTCCGTCGAAGATATAATTTGAAGAAAATAACAGGCTTGGATTAGTATCTTTATATGTTTATACTCTCTCTATTGTCTAGATATCAGCTGTAATTGTTTGAGGCAAAGAAATAAGTGCAGTCAAGCTTCACCGAGTTATTACTTGTTGATTGTGTTTACATGAAACAGACATGACTTAAATTTTGACCATAATGAGGATCCCCCATGGCTAAACATAAAAAAGACACACAGACAAATAATAGTACACAAGAAACAATATACTAAAGACTAAGCATCACGAACCTCACCAAAAACTGGAAGTGATCTCAGGTGTTCCGGAAGGATAAACAGATTCTGCTCCACATGTAGCACATGTCGTTGTGTTGCTCATGTTATTACACATCCGATGAATAGTCTAATTCGGTAGGTCAGATTCATGAAAAGGGAAGGGGATTGTAGAAATGACGTAAGAAACATATCCGATATCATCTGTGAAACTGTTATTACATATAACGGTCAACTAACTGGTGATGGCGGCTGTAAAGTTTGCAAAGGGATGAATTCAACTTCACCATTTGGAACTATCGGTTGAACAGCTTCTTTGTGAGCAGCAACCCTCTATCAGGGAAATCATGATAGGAAATACAAGCGTGGAGATATCTGATCAATTTGGAGATATATACCCATATGCAGGCGCTGCTGGAATGTTGCTACATATAAATGCGCAGGTAAGTTAAGGAACTTTGGGAGGTAAACAGTGGCAAAAATATGATATATCAAGAATTGTTTGAACCAAAACTCAGGAATCTTAGTTGGTGACTTTATATATTCGTGTAGTAAGGATTCAGTTAACAGAAAATTTGGTCAAGATCGCCTAGATTAGCTGACTTCTACATGGGTAAAATACTTGAACCAAATTAGCAAAAAAACGGGTTACTACACTGAATAAAAATCAACATACTCTTTTTTAAACAAATCCTTGTGCTTTCCTGTTATTTAAAAGAGCTGCGCGATTTCCCAAAAGTGAACATATTAAATAAAAATAATAGTTTTAGTTTACCCGACAGCATATAACGTTCAACTTGTACACAGTTTCGGTCCTGTTTTGATTACAGTTTCATATTCAATAAGCGCGCAGCTTTTTTCTATAAGGTTTTTTCTATAGCTTTCTATTTCAGTTGTTTTGTTTTAGAAATATTGTGTCTGGTTTCCCACTTTTTGTGAACTTAAAATTGGTAACTATGGTTTTGATAAATTATATATGTTATTTATGTGCACTGAAGACTTGAACAAATCATCAAAGAACCGCAACTCTGTTGTCACAGTTTACAATGTTGGAGTATTGCCATTATAACACTTCAATAAAAATTGGTTTTATTGACAATATCTGTTGAAATCGTTTGACCTTTGTAGTAACCGACGATAGTAAAATTAGTTGTCTGTGTTTTGCACCCCTCTTTAGGCTTCAATTGTATGTAGAATGTTGAATTTGTCCGTAAAAAGCATATGTTCAGTTCCACGTGCACCTTCATAAATAATTTGTACTACAAATCTCTATGCAAATTTGGTCGCTTAAACTTTGAAGAGTAGTCTCATAGGGGATATGTTTGTTATCTGAGTTCTATCTATATGGTATATGTTGTCCTTGGTTCTTTTATCAATAATTTACTTTCCTCCAGCTCCAGGTGGTCAGACTATTTATTTTGTGTATAGCAAGATCTTATATAAATGACTGATCTCTTACTATATAAATCCGTTATTAATTATTGGTATGTAAATGTATGCCGATGGTATGCATTAAAAATGGTATAACATACATGACAGAAGAATAAAGGAAACCAGAAGTAATTATATATTCAGTTGCAGAATACGTTTGGAAATGAGTATGATAAGGTCAATCAGAAGTCATGAAATGTATAGAGAACCACTTTATTTCAAATGAAAGAGAATTTGGTATTCAGGGTGGGG
The DNA here is from genome assembly GCA_019925275.1 of Mytilus edulis. NCBI lineage: Eukaryota > Metazoa > Mollusca > Bivalvia > Mytilida > Mytilidae > Mytilus > Mytilus edulis. The sequence continues at coordinate 72,386,112 of CM034354.1, read as the reverse complement.
AAAATGAAATGTTTCCTTGCACCAGTTGCTACACGTACATGCGTCATCATATTTGTTTCTGCGGATTGCTGTGTGAAAAAATATTTTCACTTTTTTCCTTCATTTTTTGTTTTTCCAGTTCATGCCAGGCAAGGATAATCATTTTAAAATTGATGTCCCAGTCAGTATTCGCATGTCATTTCATTTATATTGTGTATATGGTGTTATCAAGTATTGCAATTCATTTTGTGACCAAAATAAATAGTTTATGTTGTGTTACAGTATAAAGGGACCATGTTCAGTGGCTTCCATTAATTTGGTTCATGTTTGTCATATCTGTTTTGTTCTACATTAGGCTGTTAAGTTTCTCAATTTAATTCTTTTTTTTATATCTAAGCCAGTTTTAGCATCAATGTACGGTACACATTTTCTCATTATCAAAGTTGATAGTTGCCTATAGATATAATAAATGCTATTCAAATTCTATAACTATTTCATTTTAATTTTGGTGGACAGTTGTCTCAATGATGAGCATACTACATCTCCTAATTTTGATATAAAAACAGACAAATGGCATTGAAGTCTTTGTGTAACCATGTATTGCTTACAGATTTCTTGTTGACCCCTCTTTAAAAAAATCTAATTAAAAATAGATAATCAAACATTTAAACCAGGATAGCCAGCAATTTTTCAAAACTGTCAATACTGAAATGTTAACATGCATTTATTATTGCAATTATTCAAAAATGGATACATTGGCTGTTATCTACTCTTTGGTTGGGTTGTCTCTTTGACATGCATATTCCCCAACTTCCATTGTCAATTTTATAAACAAATGTTTATTTATTGTGATTTCAAATAATTCTGAATTAATGTATATGTTTCAGTTATAAGAATGCAAGTTCTTGTTATTGCAATACTAACCTAGTCACATTATTCGCATTCAATAATTTCTGAATTTACAGTATATAAAGTTTGAGAGGTTTGCAAAAATACAATATGTGTAATGGAACTTTAAGGAAGAAAAATGTATAAGCATAGACAATGAAAGAAGTCCCATCTGTGTCTTATTTTGATAATTGAAATGGCAATACTTTATAAATACCTGATGTATCTGTAAATTAAACAAGACTGAAAGTAGGGTTTCTATCTAAATACAATCGAATGGCACATTCTTGTACAAGTTCAGCTTTTCCTTGGATGCATGTTAATACCAAATTGTTGCTTTAAAATTTATGTTTAACTTCTTTGAATATTTCTTGTACACTAACTAGTGTCCTTTTGCATGTTTTGTGTGTTTGACATCAACTTTGATTGAGCTATTGATATATTTATTTTATTTTTCTGCATTGTCCATTGAATTATTCATTGATATATATATATACGTTTAAGCTAGTAACGAGGGTTTTTAATTATCTCTCATGTTTCCTGACACTTTTTACCTTATAGTAGATTCTTTTAAATGTATTAAAATGACATAAAAATCCTAAATTTAGTTCGTGAATGTACATGGAACTTTCAGTGACATGGGAATCAAAAGCACGGGTACCGTCTCCTAGTGATCAACCTGGATTTCATCCTTTAAACCGGAATCCATCACTGCATGTTTCGTTTGTCATTATTAACACAATTTTCTTAAGATTTCTCAGGGTTGAATTTTTTTTTTTTGTGGTTTCTGTTTATTGAATTTTGCACTGTAACACCCTCAAATATTAAAGGCAGTACAATTTACAAGACGTGCATTTAAGTAAATGGCTATCTTGTATGAATTTTGCTCATTATTGCAGTACTTAAACTGACCTTCAGTTGTTGACTTCTACATCATTTAGTTACTTGTCAATGTTTTGGAGAGTTGTCTCATTAGAAATGAAACCACATTTTCTTATTTATATATGTACCCTTACATGTACATGATATTTAACGCCCGTTCTTTATCATGTTAATGTCACAGTAAATATACCAGTCTCTCAAGCTAAAGCTGATGTTGTTCTTTGTTGGTTGCTGGTTGTTGTCATTATTCGTTAATTTGTGAATTTAAAGTAGCATTACTCAGGTAAATATATGTATAAATCTGAAATTGAATTGGCCTAATTACTCTTGAAATTGTAAATAAAGTGCATAAAAAGAAATATTTAATCAAATTAATGTTTTGATACACACGCTCGACAAACAATTAATGGATGAGGTTACTGTTACTTTATAGATTGAATGAATGTTTTGCTTTATACACGTTTTCATCTGCAGGTTCTATTAATTTTCCAATTTAACAGTAAATTAGCCATATTTTTCACTTTCTGTATTTTATTAATGGAGGGTTTCCTTTATGTCCAGAAAAACAGACAAGAAAAGGTGGGTGTCCATAAAAAACTAAATTTTCCCCAGAGAATGTGGGTACAGCATCCCCCCCCCTCATTCTACTTCATTTGGATCTGTTCCTGAAAGTTGTTGGCAATCATAATATGTTTTCCAGTTAGTTATTTTATATTATTTTATAAGAAAGCAAATGCAAATCTTTTTCTATTTGGTACTTGTCTGATTCCGTGTGTGACATTTGTTTTTCAAAATTCGAAGACACTTCAAAATACAAGATGTCAATGTAGCCTTAGGCTGAATATTTATAATATTAATTTTCCCTTTTAATACATGTTACATTTCATAAATAATAATAAAAAAAAAATGTGGTATTATTGCCAAATTGCATGAGACAACTCTCCACGAGAGACTAAGATGACACAGAAACTAACAAATGTAGGTCACCGTATGGCCTTCAACAACGAACAAAGCCCATACTGCATAGTCAGCTATAAAAGGCCCCGAAATGACAATTTAAAACAATTCAAAAGAGAAAACTAACGGCCTTCTTGATGTACAAAAAATGAACGGAAAACAAATATGTAACATATAAACAAACGACAGCCACTGAATTACAGGCTCCTATATAAGACTGTTACTAGCACATAAACAGAATCTGAATGGCAACTATTTCATTCAAGTGCACATTGAGTATAATTTCGACGAATTTGACGAGATTGTTGATAGTTTTATCACACCGTATGCTTATGGACACTGTACAATAATATTCTGCAGAAATTAGAATAGTAAATCAATTGCAAACAAGTTGAATAACAATGAAATATCCATGCAAGTAAAATTTAGGAAGGGACAGGTAAAAAACGGGGAACGAAGCAACGTCGACAATGTTGTTGATATCCCGTGATATAAGAATATTGTTCCGATGCGTTGGATAACCTTTCTACCCGCCTTTTAATAAATAAAAAAAAAACACTCTCGTGTCCTTTATGAGTATGTGCTTGTATAGCCATTGTTTTATGTATATAAGAATACATGTATATCAAATAAAAAAAAAAGAGAATTTTGTAGAGTCTACAGCGAGTAAATAATAAGTCGATTTCTGTAAAAAAAAACAATGCGAATGTTGTTTACATATTTTAATTAAATCTCCAGTCTGATAAGAAAACTCTTATAACGACAATCTGTCATAAGCAGACCTGTCCTGAGGTCTGGTCAATAGCAGACTTGTCCACAGGTGTGGTCAGAAGCAGACCTATCCTCAGGTCTGGTCAGGAGCAGACCTGTCCACAGGTCTGGTCTGAAGCAGACCTATCATCAGGACTGGTCAAAAGCAGACTTGTCCACAGGTCTGGTTAAAAGCAGACTTGTCCACAGGTCTGGTTAAAAGCAGACTTGTCCACAGGTCTGGTCTGGAGCAGACCTGTCGATAGGTCTGCAGTAGTCCTTAATAAGCAGACCGTAGGTCTGGTCCACCAACGACGAAGTTAACTAGCTTGACTGCTTAAAAATTCTCAAGTTAACTTAGAAAGCAGTCAACAAGTCTGCTCCAAGTTAATTTTGGTCAAGGTTAGGACCGCACCAATCTGTACTTGATATAGTTACAGATAAAGTTAATTTTGAAATGAACTATTTGTTAAACATATTTTTCTTTTCCATTTAAAAAGCATATAATATGTCTGGCTATATGAGAAAGTTGACGATATATTAATAAATCTTTCAAAAATGAAATCTGGAACATTATCACTATAGATGGAATCAGAAACCAACAAATGTACAAGAACAAAATATAAAACAGCCAATTGAATAGTTCGAATACGTTTAGTATAATTAAGTAAAGAATATTTTCTGTGCAAAATTTAGGAAGGGGTGTTCTTCATTTATACTATATCGAAAATGCTGGAACCATTGAGTACCCTAAAATAATAGTACTTACAAAAAATTAAGCTGCAGCACAATAAGTGTTTTGTCGGTTATATTCACAAGCAAAGGTGTTTTTATTTCATAATTATACAGTTTAGTCATTGGATGTTTTAAAGTGAAAATGTTTGTCCCAGAAGCTAGGCTAGCATTGTCACATAATAAATAAAAACAATTACTTCATGTTAGCCTGTTGTTTCTTACATTCCAATGTTATACCAATTAGCATTGGAGATTGATCAAGGCATGTTACTTTGTTATAATTTGATATAATGAACTTTTTATTTAAGGTAAGGTTTTCATGAAACCTGGATTTTTTTTTCTTCGTGATATTATACCAATATGATAAATCATTTTGTTCAGGGAGGAGTACACAATCATTTAATGAAGAAAACTCGAACATCGCTCGTCCCGTTTTTCAGGTGAAAAGCTCAAATTCCGATTTTTTACGATTTTTAGGGAAAATTGTATTTGAATTTTTCTGAAATAATAATGTATGCGTGTAACTATAAAAAAATAAAACTAAATAAAACATGTATAAATAATTGTGGTCCATTCATTAATAATAAATTTTAATTTAAAATATCATAAAAAAAATCATAAAAACAAGATTTTTTTTATTTTTGGGTTAAAAAAAACCTGTTGCCATGGCAACAAAAAGCCAAAAATATCCCTTTTCCGGGTCCCCTGTTTTTGTAAAAAAAACTGTGAACTTAAGGAATTAACTATTTGCATTATAATGAGCTAATAAAATTGGTATGTCCCCGAACTCGTTTTTACGGAAATGGCCGTTATATGTGTTCATCTTGTCATTTCTGTAAAACACAAAAATATTTTTTTTGTTGATCTGCAAAGAAGAAAATCATCTTTAATAGCATCTTTTTACAAAGAATCATGTTATCTTGTAACACTTTGGGATTGACCATAATCAATGAGAGAAAACAGTGATTAACTTTAGGGATGACATCAAAAGATCAATGTAGGATGTAAAACTTAATTCAAATAGTTTGGGATGAGGAGATAAACGTTGCTGCAAGTTTTGTTAATTTGACATCGATTTTCCATATCGGTTAATCAATTTTCCCAAATTAAAGGGGGAGGGGGAGGGTCAGTGAACAAACTATGTGAATTTTTTTTTTTATCCTACATTAAACTTTTGATGCCGTCCCTTAACTTTTATGCCCACAACTATCAGTCGGAAGGGGATGTGTTTAACTTTGGTCATACTTGTGTATTAATATATGTACAAGACTCTGATTTTGAAGGAAACACTTATATTCTTTCAGTGCTTCAAACTGTAATATTTTAAATCTTAGAAAAGCATTCAAATTGCCATTAAAAGTATTGAAAATTGCTTCATTGCCCCATGTTTGGTAAATTGTTTGTATGCAGCAATTGGATGAAAAGACATCAGTTTTGACTACAGTAAAGTCATTTACAGCAGTTGTGTTTATTCCATTCATTTAAATCTAGACATCAACAAATATTTATGACTAAGCAGGGGAAAGCCTTGCAGGAGACAGATAGATTACTGGTATGATTTGTCCAATTGTTACACATGATGTTCCGATTTGGGGTCTTTGACCAAACAAACAAACTACATGCTCCTATACATGATGAAAGACGAAACAGATGATGGCCTCGGAATACAAATGACCAGCCGGATATGTATTGTTGATATTTAAAATAAGAAATGCATTTATGTAGACCTGTAATATAAAAAAAAAATCTTCCACATTTCAATAAGTTAAAATCAGTTCAATGAAGTTCACAGGAGTAACGGCACTGTAGTTGAGGAATTCCCATCGTCAATTGGCGATATGATGTTCGCAAATGCAGTTTTACTGTCCAAACGTAGGGAAGACAGTAAAACGGAAATTTGCAAACCGTCAAATCAAAATTGATTGTGGCTACTCTGCGACCACAGTTATGTAATTCCGATTATAATGCATTACAAAAAGAAATAATATGTTAAAGCTTGGAATAAATGGGTAATGTGTCCATGGGACACTGATGATGCCCCCTCTTACATAAACATGAAACAGTATAAAGCATTACGTATAAATTTTATAACATTTGGTAAAAGCAAACTAAAGTTGGAGAACAGAAACGAAAAATTCAGAAAACGACCTCATAAAAATACTCCGAGCGTCGTCACTACTTTATTATGATCTCATATATATGTTACAGTAAATAGGTGAAATTAGGAATTACATGTAATTACTAAAATTTAGGAATTACATGTAATCCCCGATGCACTTAGTAAATACAAGTAATTCCTGAAACAGTCTAGTTATTACCAGTAATTACTAATTTTAAAATGAATTTTTACACCTATTTACTAACTGTTAAAACGATAATGTAATTTGGTCATCTTATTAAAAGTTATGGTAAAACTAACTTTAGAGGATCAATGAATACTCTAAAAAAGTGATCAGCCTAAAATGTACCTTTTTGTTATAGGAGCATTAACTAAGTGATGTAGAAAAAAATAATATGAATTTTTTGTTGGTAAATCATTCATGAAAATGATATAGTGAAATTATAATTCACTTTTAGCAGTCAATTAGGTATTTTTTTGCTAAAATAAGCTGAGAAACATGGTTGATGAGTTGTGCACTTGCAAGCGAATAATTGGACTTCATCAACTACGTAGTCATAATCATTTATGTGGCCTTCAATTCAATCCCTGGCTGGAGATAGGTGACCGATGTATTTAAATTAAAAATTGTAAGAATTTCCCAGAACTTAGTGTCTCGCCTTCTTTTGCTGTTTGTCGCAGGATCAACAAAAATGGAAAAAAAAATTAAAACTTTCCTTCAGATGCAATCTTTTGACTAGTACTGTAAGAAGCTTTTGTCCAAATTTGGTTAAAATTCAGGATGGTTTATGAAATCTAATAAATTTAAAAAAAAATAAAACCGCACCGAATATGTGATTAATGCACGCACACTATTATCCACCACTAGCCTAAATAGTTAGTCCGCAAACAACGAGGGTCATAAAAACCCAGCACTTTGAACATAGCCACCGGCATGGTGTGAATCGGAAAGCTTCCCACTATTCATTTCTACCCATTGTAAAGTGTTGCCTTTCATTTATCAAAAATGAAATATGTTGATATTAATGGTATATAAGAATTATTGGGGAATTCAAACTATTCCTATTGTGAGTGATAAAACTAAATTTATATCAGGGTGATTGAAATGAGGAAAAGGGGGGTGGGGGTGGTCAGGAGTTCAGGGCCCCGTTTTTGGAAAAAAAATGATTGAATACATATAGGGAATCACTGAAGCATGGCAGTGGCAGGCCCCTCTTAGGCATTCGGTGGGCCCCAACTTATGAAAATTTCTGGATCCACCACTGTGGTCTTCAGTTGTATTATCTTAAAACATTACACCTGTATAGTGTATTGTAACGGAGGGGGTTGGTGACGACACCTTCCGGGACGTGTAGCGACCAGTACTTCGCCCATATTTGACCATTGGGATACCTGATATCAGATTATTGCTGAACAACAGACAATAAATTAAACGAAACTATATTTTATTCACAAATGTACAATAATTGCATCTTTTGACTAGTACTGTAAGAAGCTTTTGTCCAAATTTGTTTAAAATTCAGGATGTTTTATGAAATCTAATAAATTTAAAAAAAAAAATCAACCGCACCGAATATGTTATTTCTATTGGGAAAAAAATCATTTATAAGGAAAATATGAAAAATGATTTTAATTACAAAATTTAGTTCTAAATATTATCTTATGCTCATAAACAAGATTCTGTCCAAGTTTGGTAGAAATCCAAGATATTTTGAGAAAGTAATTTAGATTTTTAAAACTTTAAACATAGTGGATGTAATGTTAAATGGCATAAAAAATAAGTCCTTGTATAAGTAAAATACGGAAAAACTTATTTTTACAGAATCTACTCATTGAAAATTATCTTACGATCATAAACAAGTTTCTGTTCAAGTTTGGTAGAAACCCAGAATTATTTAAGAAAGTTGTCAAAATTTAAAGAACCTTTAACCACAGAGTGAATATTTGTGGACGCTGCTGACGACAGAATGGTTTTCTATGTCTCACTTTTGCGACAAAAGTCGCAGGCTTGACAAAAAGAAATAGAAAGACAACATTGAAGGTAAAAAAAATGGGTGGACCATTTGGTCGACTTATCAAATGCATGAAAAGATGAATTTTATACAGGTTTAACGATGATAAAATCTGCTGCAGGTTTATACGCTTAAATTTTGAGGTCTTGAAAAACTCACGAAAAAACAGACATACAGAAATATGAAATGTGACTCTTAACACCATATAACTTAATTCCTTTGCCAAGTTTACGTTTGTTATATGCAAAGTATATCTGGTGAACATTTTAATTTAAAGATAATTAAGACTTATATAACCAAATTTGGCATTATCTAATGTCTAATTAAAATGAGCAGGCGAAATTGCCTATCAACGTCTCTCAAATGTTTTTTCGCAATTTTGGATTGATATCATTGTCTTGCATGATGAAAAAGAATTTCTGGGAGTTTCAAAACTTATAAACAACTATTTTCCAGCTTCAATTCACAACACTATGAGTATGCACCTATGATGTGCATTATATTCCTTAATCCTTAATTAAGTAAGCTCTAAAATCCTTACCCTTTTACTTTCTTATTTAGAATCTTGAATTATATCTTTAATCTGAGAACATAAATATAAAGTTAGTAAATAGCTGTAAAAATGACAAAAAATATCAGTGATTACTTGTAATCACTGAAACAACTAGTAAATACATGTAATTACTAAATTGGCTAGTAATTACAGGTATTTACTGATATGTTTAGTAATTACCTGTAATTCCTAATTTCACCTATTTACTGTAACATATATACGGAGAAAGACTAAAAACTAACAATTTCCCGGATTTTATAGTGAGTCCGTGTATGTGTAGAGACACATATTACCGTCCTTGTTTTTGGATAAATTGATTCAAAGTTGACTGATATGCATAGAAGTTTGTTTGATTAGAGGTTGTAAAATGTCCAGTGGCAAATACTTCAGGCATGTTCAGGACGACATAATACAATAGTTGTGTCTTAATGCATCCATAAAAAATTACTATTAGAACACTCCGTCAGTTGTAAAAGTGATTGATAAAATAAAATACATTTCGAATGATGTAAACATGTGGGTTGTGTGCGTATTTGCGGACAAACCTTACAAGCTATACATTTGAAAAGTTCAAGTTCAACATTCTGTCATTCGTAAAAATTATGCAATAAAAATATCTGAAAATATATATCTCTATAAGTAAAACACATGGCGCATTATGTAAATTTTTAAACTAAATTGACTCAAAGAGTCACAAAAATGTGCCGTTTTTTCATTCAATCCTGCGTTTCTATAATTTGTATTTATACTGTATAAAAAATCGGAAACGGCGTGCATCAGACTTACAAATTCAAAAAAAAGAGACAGCTTAACAGTCAGTGAAAAAGTTACCGGGGTTCTTGAAGCAGAATAAATAAAATTGAGAATGGAAACACTTCTTTCTTGTGAAAGGACAAGACGGGGAAAAGCCATAAAAACACAAGATATTAGACCGATTTCTATTGAAATGAGCTTCCCATATATTAGTTGTTTTTTTTAAGTTTTATGGCGGGAGACAAGAAGGGGACGGGAGAATGGAGAAAGGTATCCCCTGTCCGACCCCACATAAATCTAGAACTGAAAAAGTGACGACATCAACATTCAAATCTATTCTGTGTTTTTGTGGCAAAAAGCATTGTGCATAAGTTTTATAACAGTTGGTTGAGGAAAACTAAAGTTAGAGAATGGAAACCAATTTTGTAAAAACAGACGTACACACTATGATACGTAAATTCGGATCGACGTACAAACATACAAGGATATAACTCAATGCCCCCTTTGCTACAGTGGGGCATACAAATGTACATTTATGAAATAAATAAAACTCCGCGAAACTTCATCAAAGGTTTTTGCACAAAGACGTTATGGCTAAACGTGACGTCATATAAACATGATAAATGAAAACTAACAAACTGAAGGTCATAACGTTACTTGTACGATTCAAATTTTGATAAGTTTACATCAAAACGGCGATTTTGAGGTAGGTGTTGTTTTATTTTCGATAATATTGTAGTTATCGAACATTGGTTAATCAAAGCAATTCAAAATGGCGGGTCCCTCCTTTTTTCAATTATTTGAAAATCGAGTTATCTCCCTGTGTACGAAAACCTTACCTTAACCCTTTCGGTGCCAAAGCGACATATATGTCGTTTGGGGGTTGACTGCCGAAGCGACAAATATGTCGTTTGGGGGTTGACTGCCGATGCGACATATATGTCGTTTAATTGGTTTTAATAAAACAATCATATTTTATTTCTTTTTGTCTTTTATGCTTTTGATATTCTTATATAATATATACATTGTTGTTTTGAATTCATTATGACGTAATACGTTAAGTATATATGACGTCATAAATGTCAAAAGATCGTCTGTACTGTTCCCGACATAGCTATGGAAGACAGTGACGGTGACATAACAGACATAGTAACTTCGGGCGACGAAGATTCTGACGATGCTGATGTTGAAATGCCAGACAATGCTGCAAGACAGCCTAACCCTTGGTTTTCTGTGGTAGACAAAGAAACGTTTGAGCTAGACGTTAATCGTGATTTCGAGGAACGGATTGGGCCGTGTGGATTTGAAGCCAATTTTTCACCGGTGGATTACTTTGATAAATTTTTGAAAACAGAAGATGATGACTTGATTGATCGCATTGTAGATGAAACAAATAGGTACATTATTGGTTTTATATGTTTCAAATTATAACGTTCTTAATTTTCTTTAAATGTATATTTATATATTTCCGTAATATAATTGCGGTCTACAAATCAATTTTCAAAGTATTCTAATAATTAAATAACGCTCCAAAAGATAGCAAAGACATTTTTTCACAATATTAATTTAAAAGTTCTTGCTACCCTCCCACCCCCACCCCCCCCCCCCCCCCTCATCCAACAAAAACACCAGTAATCCTGTATATCTAATAACATATAACTGGTTTTGTCAACAGGTATGCCAACCAGTGCCAAACTACAGAGAATCCAACAAGACATGCCAGATCAAACGAATGGTCACCAGTTAGATATGCTGAGATGAGAGCCTTTATTGGTCTTGTTCTCGCGATGGGTATCGTAAAGAAATCCTCCATTGAAAGCTATTGGGAAGCGTCTGGTATCTCTGAAACCCCAAATTTCAGGGATGTGATGTCCAGAAATAGATTTCAGGCAATACTGAGATATCTGCATTGCAGCAACAATACAACAGCAGTTCCAAGAGGTCAGCCAGGATACGACCCCCTCCACAAGATAAATCCAGTTGTTGAATTCTTCAATGAAGTGTTCGAACTTAATTATAGGTAAATGTCAACTCAAATATAGAAATATACACAAGTCATTACGCGGTCATGTTTCCATGTTAAAAATAAACATAATTTATTGCTGGAACTGAGACGAATTTTGTCCTAATCATATTTTCCACTGCATACTAACTGTCATTGATTTAACACTGGTACCTCTTGTTTCGGGAAAGATAAGAGTAAAAAAAAATCAATGTAATCAAAATTGTACAATCTGGTTTTGTCGTTCATTATGAAATTCTAAAATATACATATTATTTTTTAATGTATTTTTTTTTAATTGAGACAAGACTTGTTGTAAATAGATTTTACGGATTTTCAGACTATCTCAAAACATAGTTGTGGATGAGAGAATAGTTGGTTTCAAAGGGCGTCATGTGTTGAAACAATACATTTCAAACAAGAAGGCACACAGATGGGGAGCAAAGTTGTTCGTCTTAGCTGAATCCAGAACAGGTTATACCCATCAGATAAATGTGTACAAAGGGAAACGAAATACAGAACGCCATCCCAATGGACAAGGGTAAGTGAAAAAAAGGGGGTGGTAACTCTGGATTTTCAGGTTTAGCGAAAATGCCAAAATAATATCGGCGAGATAATTTTTATGAAAATACCTTATCGGAAAAGAACACGAAAAATATTACTTTAATTGACTCAAATTAACATGATTGTTTCTGTAAATCGATGGCGACTGTATTGCGAATGAATATGACAATCCATGAAAGTAGACCAAAATTTACGCACATCTCCAGGTTTATACAGGGTATAACTTAATGACGCTGTTAATTAAGAAATGCCTACTTCTTATAATCAAGTAAGGCCGAATATAAGACACGCATATTTAACATTTTGACTTGATAAAAAGTTCTAATTCTTACCTATTTCTAGCTAATCGTTTCATTTTGTTATTGTCGGTTTTCCTTTTATTTTTTTTCGTCATGATTATACATGCAATATTTGTGACTGGACAAACACTCAATCAATCAATCAATTTTTTTTATAGATATAAATCGGTAATGGATTTAGTACGTCCTCATTTTGGCAAAAACCATCATGTAACTATGGATAATTGGTTTTCATCACCTAAACTGATGAACGACCTAAGGAACCGGGGAACGTATGCAACAGGAACTGTAATAGCAAGACGGAAGGGCTTACCTGCAAGTTTTAAAACAGCTCGGCTCCCCAAAGGAAGTGTTGTTGTTAAATCACAGAGAGATCTTTTGGCTATTTTGTACGTAGATCGGAGAAATGTGACTTTCCTGACAACAAGTGAAAATGCACGGTAAGTTTCTTGTTTTTCAACCCAGCTTTGTCCGATAGGCCAATCCCTATATAATTTGAACGTACTTCAGCCTGGTATATAATTTGACAATACTTGACTTTTAAAATAAAAAGTTATTAAAATACAACGTTGTCAAAAAAATACTTACATCGTGGAATATATGAAATACTTTCTTACACAATGTCAAAATTAACTATACAACAAAGTATACAAGCTTGAAGTAACAGTCATGGCTAATAAAATTATAATATCACCAAAGTAAACATACAATAAAACAAGTCTTACTTAATACTCTTCAGAACTGTGCGAAAAGTTAATAGTAAAGGTAGAGTTGTGTCTGCTCCAAGTGTTGTCCACAAATACAACCAGACCATGGCGGTGTCGATCTTGGGGATCAGCTTTTGCTTAAATTTGAGCCACAATTTAAAGGTGTGAAACTCTGGAGAAAAATTCTCTTCTTACTACAGCTACAGGTATGTCTCATCTTAAACATTTGCAAGCTTTTTTAGTTGTCAATTCAAAGCCTAACTAAAAGACTATGTGCTTATGTTCAGTTGCAAATATTTCATGCATTGCCTAGAACAAGGATAAGTTGATATAAGTACCACGTATGATTTTTTTCACTCGTTCCCGTTATCATTTCTTATCTAATTACAAGTATATAGCTTACTGTTTTGTGTGAGCTAATGCTCCGTGTTGAAGGCCGTACTTTGACCTATAATTGTTAACTTTTTATACACTGACTTGGATGGAAAGTTGTCTCTTTGGCACTTATACCACATCTTCTTATTTATATATATGTATATAATAGATTTGCACGGACTTAAACAAATAAACTTGCACTTAATATTTTTTCAGTAAATGCATATATATGCTACAGAAACTGTTGAAATATTATTCATGTAAAATACAGTGCAATAATAAAGGATCTTTTAAAAAGATTTCATGTTGTATTAAACAAATGAGTTAAAAAAAAGTCAAGGATTTTTTTTTTTCGCTGAAAATTCTTTTGTGTTCTCTAAAAGTTAAAAGAAAAACAAAAAAGATTTATGATTATTTCAAAGCGAAGAAATATTTTTAAAACATTTCTGTGTTTGTTGGTCCTCATTTCATGAAATTCTGTCAACGAACGACTTCGTTTTGATCTTTTGAAAACACGAGTTTTTGTATAAACTTTTGACGTTTTCACAACGACGGCGGCGATATTTTATTTTTATTTGGCTGTAGAACGTCACTCGGTGAAATCTTTATGGTGACGTTTCTAACGTCGGGAATTTGAATTCGGCACCGAAAGGGTTAAACTAATTATAATATGTGTTAGAATTTAAATAACGCATTTTGTAAATTGTCAGATTTAAAAATATAAAGAAGCTTTGCATATTAAAATCAGCAGATGTTCTTCCAAAGGTGTCCCTAGGTGTTAACAACACTCCAATAAATTGCATTTTAACTTAACCATTGCATTTCGTTTGGTGTTAAACCAACAGTGTTTGACCTCAGCATATGTATCATAGCAAAAACGGAACACGTTTAAGGTAATAGGTGTGCACGTTTTGGTGGAAGTAGCAAAAGATAGTACATGCATTGAAAATGATAAATTGATTATTATTATACAATTTGACTATCTAATTTAAAAAAAAAACCATATGAAATATTTTCGAAAATAATCCGTTTTGTTTTTGTAATATGTAATCGATTAAAATAGTGCCATTTTTATTCCTTGTTTCACGTCAACAGCTACCAAGTTCAATATATAATTTCATTATCGCTATTGATAGTGTGATTAATATATATAATGCAATTGTGACATTTGGTTAAGGTTATCCTTTGTAGAATTAATAAAATAAAATGTTTGTTTGTATAAGTGTCTGTCCTTGTGGCCTTTTTTATAATTTGTGATCTCACATGTTAAATATGAGGACACGTTATGCCTTTTTACATTATATTATAATAGTAGTAACAAATGCATATAACCGTAACTGAATTTACGTACGAAATATGAATAAAATGACAACGTATCTTACTGAATTACTTTATTGGTATCTCAATGACATGTCAGCAGCATTGGCACCCTTTATTTTTGAAAAATGATACAGATAATTCCAAGCCGAAGTTGGTACTTGGTCATGTCCATTATTAATCAAAGTATTCGTATAGTATAAAGGTGTATGTCTTTTTGATAACAGTAATATACAGTCAGGATTCTACTTCGTCAAAATTATCTCCCATTACGCCAGTTCATTTTCACAATCGTAGATATTGAAGCCATTGTAGGGATGACGCGCTACCAATTTTGCTCATGGAAACCGATAAATTTATCCATATTGCACCATTACGATCCTTATATGTCAGTTGTATTTTAAAAGACAAATGTATCAACTAGCTAATGAGCAACAGTTAATGATCTTGTCTGCATTGATTTAACTTAAAACTGTTGTCTGATCGGTTGTCAGGTGGAATTTTTGAAAATTCATAAACATTTAAAAAAATTCTAATTAAAAATTTCGTGGAAGGGCAGACTAGATTTGTTTTAGTGTATAAAGACTATAAACCCTAGTTTTCGAAGATATGCATTTTCATCATCCAACTTGAAAGACTGTCGTCAAGTACTTTCAGTAAAGAAATAGCTATTCGAACACACCTTCTCTGTTTTTGTGACTCATTAGATAGGTATTTCACTTGACCCATATATTTCTTCTTTTAGTGCTGTTATCTTTTTGTGTTTTAAAGTCAATCTGTAGCTTTGATATATAAAATTAATAGAATCTGAAGCGAGACGATGTATGAAATAATCTTACTTTGTACGATATCAAGACAAAATATTCAACTCAAACACGCCCTTACATAAAAAGGCGCACTCGATTTTCTCTTTTCGATACAATTGTTACCCCTTTTTTTTTAATTTTTTCTTGAGTCACACAATGGAAGGGCAGACACGAAAATTTTTGAACTAATAGATTGATATGTTCTCCGTCCGTGGTATTTTTTTCAAAAAAATCGGAGATTATTCATTTTCTTCATCCAACTTGAAAGATACCCATGTCGTCGACTTGAAATCTTATTGTTCTGCTTAACTATGTACTAGATAAATTGAAAACTTATGCAAATGGTGTTTTTAAAATAAAACACCTCGTAATTGAGAGGAAAATTGTAATTTTGTTTGTTTCTATTAACTTTCAAAATTTTTGTCACTATAGTAAACAATACAGTACACATTTATCGCCTTCTCTAACAAAGAGCTTCGATTCTTTTGTTCTATTTCAACCGGGTTTCCGACTGTATAAGCTACATATAACCAAAGTTGTCAGTGTCCGAAAGATAATAATTATGAAAGGAGTTTAGGTGGTCTCCTAGTCCTTTTTTGTTTTTATGGTTGACGGTAAGTCATCATTGGTGCCTATTTATACTTCAGTCTTTGTCCTTTATATAAAAAGTAAAATCACAAAAATACTGAACTTGAGGAAAATCAATTCGGAAGTCCATAATCACATGGCAAAATTAAATAACAAAACGCATCAAAACCGAATGGACAAGAACTGTCATATTCCCGACTTGGTACAAGCATGTTCAAATGTAGAAAATGGTGGATTAAACCTGGTTTTATAGCGCTAACCCTCTCCCTTTGATGACAGTCTCATGATATTCCGTTATATTTACATTGATGCGTTAACTAAACAGACACAATAAATACAAAAGTTAAAATATAGGTACATCAGTCATTATCGTATAACCATTTTAAAAGGAACAATTTAATAGAACACAAAAACATCTATCTACAAACACATTCATTGATTTGTGTGTCTGACGTCAGAATAGATTTGTCGTTCAATGTGCATATAAACAATTTTAAAATTTATATAGGCAATGTTAGCATATCGGGTTAAAAAAATCAAAAGTATGTAAGAATAAATTTCAGAAATAGACCGAGATTGAAAATAATCCAAAAGTTATGGTCGTTTGTTTACTTGCTTGTCTTTAAGAAGAAACACGTGCAAATGATCATAATCGAAAACAATACTAAGATTAGGAAATAGGCCTGCATTAATATTTGGCGCAAATTGTCAGATTCGATAGTATGTTAGATTAATAGACATAGATAGTAACGAATTCGGATAATTCATGGAAGAGTCAATCATAAATGGTCAATGTTTTTGTTTTAAAAGATAAACACAAGCTGTTTTTTTGTTCATAGATATTTATAAGTTCTCTTTTATATCAATATCCTAGAAATGTATAAAGTATTTTGTTTAGAAATAACGAAAATGTATCAAGTGTTTATAAATGTAGTAAAAAACGAGTTTCTTTTTTTTGCTGTGTCATTGACTTTTTCATGAAATTTGGTACAAATGTTCTTCATACGTAATCAAACCGAATGTCATTTTAAAAAAGAGGGTTCCATGAACTTGTTTAAAAGTTAAATTAGTTTAAATGATTAAACATGTTAAAATCAGTCAAAAATGTACCTTTTTCCGATATATTACAGTTTGACTTCGCGAAAATAGCATTTTACGTTAGCAACGTCATTAACTCCCATGCAGCTGTAACAAATGCCATTAATCACGTATTTGAGATTGTAAGTGTAAAAAATAAAATTGTACCTAATTACTTCCAAACTTAAAGACCGGGGTTAGGGTATAAAAGGGAGACAATTCATGAAAATATGATTTTATTCAAATATTGGGCAGGGTTAAGAATTGAGAAGCATTTTTCAAAATTAATTCAAAAATTGCTATCTTCTTTACTTTTAAACTTGTACAGTTGTCAGAACATAAATAATGGTCAGTTCCAAAGTGGGAAAATAAAATAACTCACAATAAAGATATTTTAAATAAAAATCCTGAAGCACAGCTAAATTTTTAAATTCAAATTCCTGTGATTGACAAGTAGGAGGAGATATCCATGACAACAACTTTCTGTTTATGTTTACAACGGAAGTAGCATGCTACATGTGGCTTTATTATCTATAATCTAATGCATGCATTTGTGAAATGAAAATCTACTTACTAATTGCAGGGAATCATTCAATTATAAAATCCTTTCAAAGCTTCAGAATATAAATAGTCTTTTAATCTGTTGTGCCAACTAATGTTTAAAAAAAATGTTATATCCCAAACAAATGTCACTTTTATAAATTAATGTAACTATTCCCAGAGGTGGCCCATATACGAAATATTTTCAGGATTTGGATGCCACCCTCTTACTAATTTTAGGACACAATTAGGCATAATATCTCTTTTATGCCATGTGTAATTTTTAAATTTAGGGTCTCTTTCAAGAGCAGCTTGTTTTCGTAATAAATATCTGTCATCCTTCCAAGCTTCACGGTGAAACATCATTGTCCAGAAATATTTGTAGTTTTCTTTTCGCAAACTATGATTTCTTTGATGTCTCCCTTGAGGTTCACTTTCCCACCACATTTGTCTGTTGTTTTCACTAGTAATACAAGGTTTGCAAAAACAAAAGGGGCATTCCTCACATTCTTGGTCTTGTTCTATGCGGAATTGGTTTTCCTCAATTCCAGCTTCTATCTCCTCCTGTTCATTGTCACTAGTTTGTGTGGACATAGTTGCAACTTGTGCAATCTCATTATTACTATCTACTAACTTTACATCCCAATTGTAATATCCAAATAAACTGTAAATAGTTTCCTTTTGTTCTTCAGTGACAAGAAGTGCTATTTTCTCCATTTTGTCAAGTCTATATTTTATATCTAATTTACACGACTTTCTTTTATCAAACTGTAGCAATAAAACAACAATATTTTTCCCTCCAAATCTTAGCATCAAATACCTTGGATATCATATTCCCAGTGTTTTACACACCTCATATTAAAATAAGGTACCTACAGGAGAGATTGCATTCATATTTTATGTTTTACACGAGAAGATTTTACATACGGGATAAAAACTGACATAATGATTATTTTTAAAACATATCAAACATGCTTTTGTACATCATTGTGTCTGTAATGCTTTGAAAATTAAGTCCAGTACTCCTTTAGAGTCCCCTTTCAAATTGAGGGAGGCTATCAATAAGGACAGTGCATGTTTCATAATTTGTTTAATTCTTACTGTCCCCACTCCCTATAATTCCATATTTAAAAATGTCAATTGCTATAATGTAATTGTTAAATTGTTATATCCATAATATTATTTTTTAGGATTTGTAGATAAAAATATAAATAAAACAAACCCCTGCCATGGTCCAAAATGTCCTAGACTGGGTCAAATTTTACGACTGTTTACATATAGATCATGTAGATAATCTTCTAGATGTATAATATTATTTTGCATCAGTTACTTTTAGTATTCTGGTATTATTCACTTGCTATTGAAAATGGAAAAAGAAACAAAACGACCACCTTGCTTCAAAATTTCTGTTCCTGGAGATGACAGTAAAAAGCAATTAGTACTTTCAAAGTTACAAAAAGTTCGGACTATACTTGTACAGCAACTGAATCACCCTGTAAATAATGCTGACATCTTAGAGAAGGTCTTAGACTATTTTCTTCTTGACCATAATGGACAGTCCTCAAAGTCTGATATGACAACATTAGATTTAAATACCTACATCCAGGTGCAGAAAAAAGATGTCGATCAAAAATTGTTCCTAACGGCAGAAACATCACTACAGAAAATCATCAAAGTTGTAGAAAACCACTCTTCCATTTGCAATGGACATTTCAGTATAAAGAAGTTGACACCAAAAGGACATGTAGCTGCAGTGCGTTTTAATTGTGACACTGATAAACACCATTCCATGTTATGGTCATCGTCTCCTTATTTACCTAACGGTGAATACCTTGCAAACTTGAGGACATTTCACGGATATATTTGTAGCGGAATGTTACCAGTGCACTACAACAGATTTGCTAATGCTGCTAAAATAGGACATATCAACAAACAAAAACAGCAATACATGTTTCAAAGATACAAAAATCATATTGAACAGCAATACAATGAAAGTATTGAGTCAGCAGTACTAGAAGAAATTGGAATGTACGATGAATTGACAGGAATTAACATAATAACAGATGCTCGACATGGCTGGCGTAAAAATGCAAAAGACAGCAGTGTTGTTGCCATAGGAGAAAAAATCCACAAAGTTCTTAAATGTGAACATGTTACAAAATCTGATGATTCTGTATCACAGCGCCATGAAAAATTGGGAACACAACGAATCTACCATTACTTGGAAGAGCAAGACGTACAAGTTAATGTACATTCTCATGACCGAAATTGGAGTATTAACAAGCTGGTAAAAGACACAGGAATTATTACAAATCAGAACGATCCATGGCATGCCATCAAAAAGGTTAAAGTTGCAATGAAAAGAGTATCTGCGGGACCAAAATATTTAAAAGAAAAGTCCTGGTCTGCTCAACTAGAGGACAAGGTGGAATCAGTTGCCACACATTTTCATTGGGCTGTTAGAAACTGTGAAGAAAATCCAAAGGAATTAAAGGATGTATTACTAAATATTGTGGAACATTATAAGAACAACCACCAGAAGTGTCATCCTGATTCACGATGTAAGCGTGATACAAATTACGAACCTAAGCGGATAATTATTTCAATACCAATTGCTGAAAAACTTCTCCTAGGTGTTATTCGGAAATCTACAATTTACACCCACCCTGAGGATTATGTGTTAGCCAAAGATACATGTTATGTTGAGAGCTTTAACAATACTATGAACATGTTCCAAGATAAAAGAATTGCTTTTAGTAATGACAATTACCAAGCTAGAAGTCAGTTGGGAGTTTGTCATTGGAATGAAAATGTTGATCGCGATTTCACATCAATCTGGAACCCAAACCGTAGAAATGCCCCAAGAAGTAACATTGGCAAAAAGAACTATAAGCCTCCAACTTATAATTACAGACAAAGTATTTGGGCTAGGCAAATAAATTCATTTTATTAGAGAAAAAATAGAGAGAAATTAATATTCATTCATCATCTTTATTATGAAGTAAATATTTTTATCTAATTGTGCATCTTGTTCCTTCAAGTAAATATCAATTCATGGGATGCAACTTTAAATTTTTGTCTCATTTATAAAACATTTAATATTTCTTATTGGATACAGTGACATTGTGTTTCTATCTTGTATATATACATTAATTGGATTTTCATGAGATAAAATCTGTGTGTAAGTTTTATAGTTTTTTCATATTTTCTCTTATCACAGCATGCAGTCAGTAACATGTGCTTCTATTTACACAACAAGCAAATTCACTAAAAATAATCTGTTTCTTATCTTAGCACTGCCCATATCCAAATAGGCTTAATTGCTGTAGGGGTGTAAAATTTTCTAGGTCATCCCCGGTCTTTAATATCAAAAACAATTTTTGTTGTTTCGTGCATTCCAGGGTTATCACAATTGACGATGAAAAGTAATCAACGTGGGATATTGACAAGTCTAGTACAACGATATCATACAATTTTAATTTAAAATATGTGTTAATATTTAAAATAATTTCGAAACTGTCACACATTGTAAATTAAGTACATGTTAGAAGCAGCAGATGTTACGACTTAACTGTCCCCCTAAGATTTGATAATTTTTCATCAAATTACATTTCGTATCACACTCATACTAAATATCAAACTTGGTATCAATTTGTCTTACTTTCTTACAAAGTTAAGATTTCTTCCATTTTTCTATTCACCCTTTGTTGTTCTGTTTTTATGTTGATGATTTATTAAGCTGTTACCAATTAAAGATCATTTGATTCAAGATAACATCCTGACTAATCCCTTTGCAGAATTAAGGTTCGCCTGAAGTTCAGAGTTTAAAATATCAAAACTGTTGATGCTTTCATACTAGACAAGATTATTGTGAAAACCGTACAATTATATCTTATATTCAGAATTCTAAAAAAGGGATATGCAGTTTAATACTTGGCATGAACAATCATTTTTCTAGGATGAACAAATCGGCATGTCTCCCTCAGGCACGGGAAATAAATGTATACATTTCCCCATTACATGTGCAAGATAATTTTAAGGGCAATTAACAATACGTTCATATAGATCCATTCAATAATTTCCAAACCCTCATACATTGTAGCGAATGTAATTGTGTCCTCGTCCTAGCAATGCACAAAATAAGTAACTTGTAACGTTGAACGTCAAGAAATCAGTTATTAACGAACGTATTTCCCTAACACATCAATACAAGTTATATTTGAATAATTCGATAATAATCACAAGAAATGTCGATATAAAATATATCAGAAAAAATAGATGTATTAAGGATGTACTTAGGTGAGGTTAGGTGAAAATTGATAAATCAAGGATTTAAAATTGATACTATAAGCTTGTAGAGCATTCGTTAAGGATAAACAAAAACTCAAAATAATGATAGGTCATGGACCTCCTTTTCGAGATATTTGAGATTTAAAATATGGCGGGAAAAGGCTGACTCGGACTTTTACCTGACATTTGCACTGGTATTATTTGGGTCTCAAAACAGAAGAAAGAAAATCAAGAATCTTCTAAAATTTTGGTAAATGACCTTTCATGAGCTATTAAGTCTTACGTGAAAAAATAAATGGGTGTTATGGGGCAAAATATTTTACCTTGTATTGTATGGAAAAACACCAAGGAGTCCGAATATTTGACATGAATTCCAAAACCTTACCTAATTACATCCTTAAGGAAATAATATTCTATCTGGAAGTTTACTAACAAATTATATTGCACTTAATGATTACAGTTATAATATGAACCATTCATAACAATTCTGTTTTTTAATTAATGAACTTAAATAGTTAAGGTCACTATTGTATTGTAACAATTGCTTTTTAATTAATCACGTGATGTGTTTGTTTATTTTATTACATTGGGGGGATGCAGGGATAAAATGTCAGTGTGGAAATCTATAATGCATTTATCTCTGAATTGCAAGAAATCAGGTTTATGTTATTATAACTTTTCATGAGATCTGTATTAATATTTTTTAATAGTTGTTATTATAATTGGATTATGAGTGAATGTATAAAATGAAATACAATTGAAGTACTTGTAATACTTTTAACACGAAACTCTTATGTATAATAACATGAATAACATCAATGATACTAAATATATAAACTTCTTCACAAGACTTAAGTATATTTTCTATCGACCGGAATAAGTTTAATGTTCAGGTAATAACAATTTATTTTTAACGAGGAAGTTGATGGCATCACGAGAATATGAGTCAATATCATCAGTTTTTCTCAATCAGTCGTTAAACTTAGTATTGCAGTATTTCATTAAAACTACAACAACAACATGCAGGTATTTTGTGTACAGCAGCAATTTTTACTTGTACATTTTGTAATTTTTGCACAAACAACTAAATAAGTCAACATGCAACTGTGACTATTGTCATTGTTGTGTGTATTTCTTACAACTGTTTTCTATAGGTACTGTAAGGCTTTACTGCTCTGATAACTTAATGTCATCTTTAATCGGGACCAACCGACTGCAAGCGGCCTGGTACAAATATCAATGCTTTAGTCAACAAATCGCAGCCCCACCATATAGCAAAAATGAAGTTAAATTATGCGTCTGGTGTACCAAGATAATCGCGTTAAATGTGCATTTACGAAACTTTTTATTAACTCTTTAAAGATTCCGTAGCAGGGAAAAATGTAGGTTCCTACCGACACATCTGCCACTTTGCTAAGGATCTTTAAATATCATTTTTCGCCAAAGTCGACATATTGTTCAAACTACATCTGCATCAAAGGAGTAGGTCCGGTAAGGACCGATTTTGGCCTCAAATTTCAGGTTCATCTGACGAAAGATTTTGACCACTTTTTAAACACTTAAGTGTCTATTTTATTTGAATTAATTGGTTTATGTGAAAGATTTTAACAGATTTAGTCATTAAAAACGATCCGATTCAAGCTCAAATATGAAAAATCTACCTAATATGCCGAAAAATTTCACTTTTCAGATGGTTTTTGGTAAAAATGAAAGTGGCCGCATCCGTGTTCATCCTCAACCTTTATATATGTTATGTATTATAATGAAATACAATTTACATTTCAATATTAAGGATGAACACGAATGCGGCCACTTTCGTTTTACACGAAAACCGTCTAAAATTTAACTTAAATGCTAGAATTATGAGGATTTCAGTAATTTAGCATGACTTAATGGTGCTAGTACCGGATATATGTGCATTGTATTGTCAAAAACAGCCCATATTTATGTAGCAGAAGCATTCTACTGTCCAATAAATAACTAAAGGTTTACATTTTAACAATTTTGTAAAACTGCTATATTTTGGGGCCAAAAAGGGGTCTTACTGAACCTACTCCTTTAGAATGGAAATGACGATTATGTCAAAAAGACAACAACCCGACCAAAGAGCAGACAACAGCCGAAGGCCACCAATGGGTCTTCAACAAGGCAAGAAAATCACACACCCGGATGTGGTCACTTGATGGCCCTTAAATAAAAGTGTGTACTAGACTGCAAGTATATTTTATTAAATGAACATTCCATGCACTATTCGGGGAGATTTATTTCTGTATATTAAACTTCCAAAAAGTGAACCCCAATACTAAGACATTACTTATGTATGCACTAGTTTTTGTTATCTATTAGTTTTCATTGTAAATCGTGTTTTATATGTTGTTGTTATTTTCAAATCCGAAGTGTCTAACCAGACTTAAGACTAAGAAGAATAACAAATGTCGGGAGCTTAAGTGTGTTGTGTTGTTTGATAATAGCAGGGTCGTGCTCTACTAGCCTTTATAAATATACACAATACGATTGTGTTTTAACGAAGTATTAATTACATTGTGACAGGAAACTAACACTTACAATTGGTATACATAGTTGTCCATTTTTAAAAACTTCACATTAAGTGTACAATTTAATCTTCGGTTACATCTTCTGACATCGATAAAGGGGAGGGTTGAGATCTCATAAACATGTTTAACCTCGCCGCAATTTTGCGCCTGTCCCAAGTCAGGAGCCTCTGGCCTTTGTTAGTCTTGTATGATTTTTTATTTTAGTTTCTTGTGTATAATTCGGAGTTTAGTATGACGTCCATTATCACTGTACTAGTATACATATTTTTTAAGGGGCCAGCTGAAGGACCCCTACGGGTGCGGATGTTTCTCCCTACATTTAAAACCCATTGGTGGCCTTCGACTGTTGACTGATCTATGGTCGGATTGTTGTCGCTTTGACACATTCCCCATTTCCTTTCTCAATTTTAATAAGAACTTGAAAAAGTGAACTTGTATTGTATAACTAAATTCGTATTAGTATTTTGATTTTGTTGATATATGGCTGATCATGAAAAAAATCACAATAAGATATGTGTTGTCCCTTGGACTTTATAAAAAATCAAGTCATTAAAAAGACTAAGACCAAACGTGACAATGTATTGCTAAATACCATTTTAACATACATTTGTGCATTATTGTTAAGATATATCTTTAACACAGACAGGTCGTTAATGTTTTAATAAACGGAAAGACATTGGTTTTTTTTATAAAATAAGGAAATGTGAAAAGACCTTATGTAAAGGATAAAACTAAACTGAGCGAGGCTGATCTTTTTTGCAGGCGTCAACTTCTTTCCAGCCCAATATCTATAACATAAAAATGGTGTAACAGTACAACATGCGTAAACAAATTAGTTTAAAAGGGCTTTATGTTTGTTGTTTGCTATCAATTTCATGTTTTCTATTTCAGATCTACGTAAAACTGTCTTAATTTTTGTTTGGCAATATAGTTTCTTAATCGCTGAAATATACATCCATTAGTCTAAACAATTAATGGGAACTCTACAAGAAATCTTATAATAAAGTGTATAAAGATAATATTGAGAACTAATTAGGTAGGCTTTACGTTTTTTGATTCTCCACAATATAGCCCCGAGTTTTCTTTGTAGTGCACCCGAAATATTGCACAAACCAATGCCCATAGTATTTGATCTAAAATACTTTATAAAAAGACTACTGCAATCAGGAACTAAATCATGTGTATCAGTTAGGTAATACACGAAAAAAGTTACTGTTGTCTAATAGAAGACACGTAATTTAACAATCGTTAAGTAGAATGATATAATTATGTCACTCTTTATTTATGTTTTGTACATGTTGTATAGTTCATCATTTGTATTTTTTACAAATTTTCTGCATATATGATATATACTAATTTTCATGTGTTTTGAACGTATTTTATTTAGGCTTTGTTTCAACACTATTGAATTTTATAATAAATTACTTCTGTTTTGCGCACACGACCTTATATACGTTTAGTCGTTGTGCAACAGTACGAAATGTTTAAAAATTTAATTGCATGTCTTACTAATCAAATCTGCTACTACTTAAAATATATCAATTGAAGATTATATCTGATTGCATTTCTTTCCTTCTAATTAGACGAGTGATATGGGAAGACAATATCCGTTTTATTGAGCATCACAATGTGGCAGCAGATCGTGGAGAACATACTTACTGGCTTGGAATTAATCATTTTAATGACATGGTAAGTGATAAATAAGCGCGAATTTAACATTGAATTAACATGAAAAATTACTTGTTAGTAAGAAAATACTTTTTGTTTCCAAACGCATTTTTCATACCTAAAAATGTACATAACGGTCGAACATAGGGTGATTAATATCGGGTATTAAAATATAAACAGAACAATTCTTTGTAATCATTTGGAGAAAACAACATCAACTTTAGATATGACAAAAACATTGCAGGGACAATTTCTGTTATTAAATATCACCAGACCAGTAGTCAGCACCGAACAGCACTTCGGTGCTGACATGAATATCAATTATATGGTCATTTGTATAAATGAACTGTTAGCAAAAATATGAAATATTTGAAATATTAATGATTATCTTATCCCAGTCATAAAATAACCGTAGCCAATTCTTTGAATATTGGGTAATCAATGCTCGTCAACTTTGTACTTGTTTTGCCCTCGAATTATTTTTATTTGAGCGTCACTGATGGGTTTTATTTAGACGAAACGCGTGTCTGGCGTATTAAATTATTTGCTTGGTAAATGTACCTTTGATAACTATTCTTTGATAATATATAAGTTAACATCAATATTGGGAATTGATAAAAACACGACTTTCGATCATCTTCTGTAATCAAACAATAAGTTTAATTCGTTATCTTCAGTCAGAGAAAGAAGTATCTCAGAAAATGTAAGGATACAACATGTCAAACATTGAAATAAAATGGGTTATACATATTCCCCGCCAGATAATTTCAAAGTTCCAGACGAAGTTGACTGGCGACAACAAGGTTATGTGAATCCTGTGAAAGATCAGGTCGGTATTCTTACCCTTTCTCAGACTTGTTTTGTGTGTTCGTCGTTTTTTTCCCTAACTGCCATCAATTTAAAAAAAAATAATATTCATATCTGAAGAGAGCAAACGTTGATTTGACGTTTCATATTTTATTAGAGATAAATACTTTAGCATAAGCTATATTTGTTTGCAAATTAAAATTCCAACTTAAGAAAAATATCCTTAGACATTCTGGATTAACGGCAAATTTTATCTTAGATACCAAACATGTCGAAGCTAGAGGTGTTTGGATTATTCTAACAGCAAGAATAGTTGAAGCTATATATATATATCAGCACGATCAAGTACATAAATTTGTCGCACTTTACCACGTTTACGTGATACATTTGATTGATTGATTGTTGGTTGCTTTAAGCCGCATTAGCACAACAAGGCTATATCGCGGTGATACCTGATACATTATAATAAGATGCATAATACATATCTGTGTTATCTTAGGTATAAACATATTACAGGTAGATATAGTCTGAATATGCAATCAAAATGTTCGTTACAAGAATAAAAATATTTTCTTCATTCAGGGACAATGTGGATCTTGCTGGTTATTTTCTTCAACTGATGCTCTTGAAGGTCAGCCTTTCAAGAAAACTGGAAATATGGTTTCCTTATCAAAACAGAACCTTGTAGATTGCACTTTTAAGTATGGTAAATATCAGGCTAACATGTCATTCGATGTTAGGTCAATGTTTTCAGATATCGACCAGATAAAAAATACATGATTAGCATCTTCCTCTATAAAAAAAAACTCAAACACTGAAATAAGAAGAACTTAAATCTGTTGCATCAGTATCGCGCATATTTCATAAATTAGAATTATTAACATAAAATAAATAGTTTATCAACAAGTTGGAAAACAGACTCCAGATAACTATGCTACGTTTGTTGTATGTATACTTTCGGCCGCTGCTCTTCGCAACTTTGATAAAGCACTGTCCTAACAGGACGAAAACATCAATGCTAGATAAACATTTGTAAACAAATATCTTCAGACAAGTCCATTATATGCTCCGAAGTCAGCAGGATATTGTGTTGCGGACATGGAAAATATGATACTAAAATCTGAAATGAATGTTAAATATTAGGTGGGTGGAGGGAAGCGACTTAATCTTACGTATAACACAAATGATATAAAATTAAGGAGTCATTACGTCCTTCTTTCAAGGTACCAAAGAAACATTATTATGTCTGAATGTGTATATGTTTAATTGTGTCGTATTTTAACGACATAACAAACAATTGTTACAATCTTAGACCCGTCACTTAGAATGTCATCATTTCCTCGTATAATTGTTAGAATGGGACCTGCAGATTTCGAGAGTCCGATGTCGGAGCTACAGACACAGCTTATACCAAAATCCCACAAGGTGATGAACAGGCTTTGAAATCTGCCGTTGCAACAGTAGGTCCAATATCAATAGCGATTGATGCTGACAGAAAATTTTAACATTACGAGAGAGGTTGGTTCCTTATTAAAATATAAATTCGACTATACAGTAAACAGAATTGCAAAAACTGTACTAAATAGAAGTGGGTTTGTTTTTTTTAAAAGGGCCTTATTGACATTTTCTGACCTTTTATACATCAATGAAGAAGTGATAATACAGTATTGAAAATGTAAAATCACAAAAAATACTGAAATCCGCGAGGA
Organism: Mytilus edulis; assembly: GCA_019925275.1. Classification (NCBI taxonomy): domain Eukaryota; kingdom Metazoa; phylum Mollusca; class Bivalvia; order Mytilida; family Mytilidae; genus Mytilus; species Mytilus edulis. The sequence continues at coordinate 72,357,180 of CM034354.1, read as the reverse complement.
AAAATCAAATCGGAAAGTCCCTAGTAATAAAATGATCAAATGGCAAAATCAAAAGTTCGAACACATTAACAGAATGTATAACAACTGTCCTGACTTAGTACAGGCATTTTCTTGTGTAGAAAATGGTGGATTAAAGGAGTAGGTCCGGTAAGACCCCTTTTTGGCCCCAAAATATAGCAATTTCACGAAATTGTTAAAATGTAAACTATTAGTTATTTATTGGACAGTAGAATGCTTCTGCTACATGAATATAGGCTGTTTTTTTACAATACAATGCACATATATCGAGTAGTAGCAGCAAAAAGTCATGCTAAATTACTGAAATCTTCACAATTATAGCATTTTAGTTAAATTTTAGACGGTTCCGTGTAAAACGAAAGTTGCCGCATTCGTGTTCATCCTTAATATTGAAATGTAAGTTGTATTTGATGATAATACAAAACATATATAAAGGTTGAGGATGAACACGGATGCGGCCACTTTCATTTTTGACAAAAACCATCTGAAAAGTGACATTTTTCTGCATATTTGGTAGATTTTTCATATTTGAGCTTGAATTGGATCGTTTTTAATGACTAATTCAGTTAAAATCTTTCACATAAACTAATTGAATCAAACAAAATAGACACTAAAGTGTTTAAAAAGTGGTCAAAATCTTTCGTCAGATGAACCTGAAATTTGAGGCCAAAATCGGTCCTTACCGGACCTACTCCTTTGTTTTTATATCTAACTAAATCATTCTTTTGAATAGCATTAACTAATTTCAGCCTGTAAACGTAACGATACACAAGTTTAAACTCCACGTACTATAAGATATGATAAGAAGAAAACACTGTTAAATTATAAATTGAAAAACATTCATTTGCATAGCTAAATGCAAATAATTAAAATAATCTGACCAAATTAGATAGTTTGAACACTTCGTGATGAAAAACACAGGTAACACATTCTTTTTTACAGAAATGATGACAAAACCCGGCACATCAATTTGGTGCATTTTCCATGTCTGTAAATTTTTATTGTTTGTAACCTGATTATTATGAATCTGTATCCTTTTTTTTACTACATCGAGGACAAATTTTGCGTAAAATCAAATGTATTTGACATCCAAATTTAAACAGATCATGTTAAAGTTCAAAATTTTAAATTTCAATATCGATTTTGAAGTTTATTTATGAAAATAAGACATGTACGGTTTTTTAAATAATACCCCCTCCCCCCCTAAAAAAAATCGCGGTTCTGCCTAAAATCAATGGTTTCGATAAAAAAAAAAAATGTAAATATTAGACCAGTTGTGCACTTATTTACCTTGGTACAGTGTTTAAAGTTCCTTTACATATGGGAAATGCATTTCCTTGTTTAGTTTCTAATATTGACTACACTAGACAAAATTTAAAATTTGTTTAACCAGTTTTGAATGAAAGTTATTAAAAAAAAATGAAAACTTTTCACATGGCTATGAGAGGGGAGGTTTGGCATGCCACAAGGCCAGGTTCAACCCGCCATTTTTTTTCTTTGGGAGTGTCCTGCACCAAGTCAGGAATATGGCCATTGTTATATTGTGGTTCGTTTCTGTATGTGTTATATTTTAACGTTGCGTCGTTTGTTTTCTCTTGTTTTTGAGTGTGGATTCGCATTGCGATAGGACGTGTCACGGTACTTGTCTGTCCCAGAGTCCGTGGATTTTGTTTGATGATATTGCATGTGGACCAATGACCTGACGGACATAAATTCTATTTTTTGTTTTTGTCAATCACTTTATTTTTCTTATTTTTTTTTTATTTATGTGAGCTTCAGCCCATTGTTGACATGCCTTTTCTATTTTTTATTTATTTTTTTAAATGATAAATAACATTGGTTACTGTGTGATCCTTGTATCACGACAATACCCGTCTCTGTTGTTTCGAAAGGATCACCGATTAAACATGTGTAATGACTTTTGTATGTGTTTTAAGTAATCAAATAGAAAACATTAACAGTATTAAATTTTCACTGCAATCGTCAAAGTACATGTGACAATATTTCTGTATAGAATTTATGTATGTGTTTTTTATTATTTGTATTTTGATTTCTATGAATCTTTTTACTACATCCATTTTTTTGCGTATATTTCACTGTTTTGCGTGAGATTGGAACAAGGCGGTAACCACTAAAACTGAAACGCAGAGAAAACAACTGTTTCGTCTTTAAATTAGACCTGCAACTTCTTTTTATATTCAAACATTCGCTGTAAACTGTGATTTTTTATATTTTTAATATGTCTAATATGGCCAATAAAGCAAATCAATTTCAGTATTCGTTCTTTATTTCATACCAAACGGAAACACATGATATAACATGGTGTATCAAGGTATGCCACAAAGTCCATAAATGAACATGGAAAACGGAAAGCAAAGGCACGGTCCTGCTATTGCTGCTGATTCCATCTCAAAGATAAAAGACACTGTTAGATCTTCCATATGCAATTTAAAAAAAATACTTAGTGCATTCAATCCATAACTTCCTAATCTCATGAGACTATTTTTTCTGAAACCCTTACCCTAAAGCAATTAGCAAAAATGATATAAGAAAGGAAACAATCCGACCATGGAGCAGACAACAGCCGAAGGCCACCAATAGCTTTTCAATGTAGCGAGAAACTCCCGCACCCGTCGGTGTCCTTCAGCTGGCCCCTTTGAAATATGTATACTAGTACAGTGATAATGGACGTCATACGAAACTCCGAATTATACACAAGAAACTAAATTATAGTTATCAAAGTTATTATTAGTTTCTTGCAAACCCACAAATGTATAAGGAAAAGGAAAAGAAAGTAAAATCACAAAAATACTGAACGCAGAGGAAGATCAAATTGGAAAGTCTCTAATCACATGGCGAAATCAAATGAAAACACAACAATAAACAACTGACAAATGAGCGACACTTACTCGCCAGAAAAATTCAACAGTGATACATGTAAGCATTGATTGAATGAACGCTCGTTACTTTTTACACGCTAGTACATGATTAAGCGTGATGAAACTGTTTGCTTGGCATTTTATTGATAGATAATAGTTAAAAGGTACCAGGATAATAATTAAGTACGTCAGACGCGCGTTTCGTCTACATAAGACTCACCAATGACGCTCATATCAAAATATTTATAAAGCCAAACAAGTACAAAGTTGGAGAGCATTGAGGATTCCAAATTCCAAACATTGGTTGTGAATTTTGTCCTCATATTTATACTGCAGAATTTCATCAAAATGTTTATGGTTCAAACATTTAAAAAAAATAACCTGCTTGAATAATTCCCGTACACAGATCCAAAAATTTTCCTAAGTGGGGGCCCACTAACTGACTTAAGAGGGGGCCCGCTCCAGTCACGCTTCAATGATTCCCTATATAAGCAACCGATTTTTTTCCCAAAAAGGGGGGGGGCCGGCCCCCCCTAAATCCGCCTCTGGTACACATGTGAGTATCGTGTTTAATCCTAGTTAAATGACGGCAATCTTAACAGTCTTAACAACTCAAGTCAACAAAAGGCCTTAAACAGTTATTAAAAATGATTGGATACACATAAAACAATGTTACGTAATCTGATTAATGTATAACACAATACAAGAAACAAAAATATGATATGCATCAACAATCATACGTTTCAATTAGACATAGAACCTTGAGTCTTCATATTTGTTTAGCATTCAATATTCAGTAATGTTTTAATTAATTATTTAACAAATACATGGTAGTTCAGTAAAACAACTATTTGGATATAGGTTAACGCCATTACAAATTAAACCTGAAAGGTACACGAAGTCTGCTCTGCGTGATATTAACTTTCCTTTTGTTTTCCAAAAAAATAAGTAAGGCTCATTTGATAAAACGTACGTTCACATGATTCTTTGTCATTGTTTGCCGTGTTATTAATTCTTTCTAAATAATTGTAAGCCATTATCATACATTCACGGAAGTCCTATCGTCGCTGGGCTTTTAAAATGTTGTAAATTATAATTTTTAAAGAAAACAATATCTCACAAGCAGGCTTTGCAAATTTTGGCAAAATGCATGCTTCCAAAATTTCGTATGTGAACTTGAACATTTTTGTAAATAGCAGTGAAACAAAAACTTTGACATTTCTGGATTATCCAAGAACTTAAATTATTTTCACAGAACGACGCTATGCTTCCCGATATGAATATAACTTTACTTTCCTCAAAAGAGGAAAAGAATCTTCCCGTTGTTACTGTTGTAAACATATATAAATTATAAGTGAAGGTTTATATTTTGAAAGATATACTATAAGAAGTAATTTGGAAGAAAAAATGGTATTTTCTTTATAAAAATCAGCAAATCGTACACATTGTAGATATGCATTTTAACCTTATGAACATGCTAATTACTCAAAAACTACTGTGTAAGCAATTCTGTGTCGTCGGTGATGTTATATAGTGTCCTCTTAGTCCAAATTATATATCCAGATAAAAGTAGTACCAGAACAGTAAGTACTCCGACAAATACAGCTAGGAGGATAGTCTTTGAAGCTGAAATATACAAGAATTACATCATCCGTTTTATCATCATATAAATCCGACAATTCACGAGTAATCATGCTAAAATATGTTTTTTCTATTGATTATCAAAAAGGGGAAGGATACCAAAAGGCTACATTATTGTTCTTAAAGATAAAGTCTTCTGACGTTAAATTTTCGTTAAAATCTCGTTCTAAAATCATTTCCAAAAAATGTTATACACGTGGAATGTATCAATAAATTCAAAAATAATCATCAGCAAACGTAATTTTGTTAAAGCAAATGTGTCTTTACTAAGTAATTTTGAAGTTTCGAAGAAGTTATACTTCACAGACCACACCTTTCTAAAATATTATGCGTTTTAAATATACACCAAAAAAACAAACTCAAACTAGTGCTTGAAGTTATTGAACGTATCTTTTAAAGAACTATGCAATGTCATAATTATGACGTAGACTTCTTATAAATAAACCGACTTAAAATTATTATAGAATAATTTTGTGGTTTGAAATTTTGTAATTTGATAGTTCCAACTTTGAATGGGGGTAATTATATTCAGTTTGTAAGTATTCGATTATAAGGGCGACGAAGGTTGAACATTTAAATTTTCTTCCTAACGCTTTATTCCGAAGATCTGTTCCTACCTGAAGAACTTGTTTCTACGTATATATATATACTGTAGATGTTGTTTTAACGTCACCTGACATCTTCGTTAAATATTGTTGTGACATGTTGGTAATACATTTGAACTATGTAGCCTCGAGTTTTAAAAATATTCATTTAGCAGTAAGGCCATACATTCCACCATATGTTTAGCAATGTGACAGTGCATGAACCATACTCCTGTGTTTATGGCTTCTTATTATTACATATCCCCCGTATGGTACAACTATCGTATCTTTGCGTTCAGGATTATCTATGTTGATACCAGGTATGTTCTTGTAATAAGTCCAAGACGAATTTTTCCATTTTGCATTATTACAACTACTGACAGAATTTGAAAGTTTATTGCTGCATATAATATCATCTGTAAATGCGAATGCGCCACCAATTGTTACTTTTGGAAACTCAATTTTGAGAATTTCAAATGTATGGCCATGCATGTGTATAGGATGAGAAATGAAAGCGCCCCTACCGAGGTTTAGCAAAACGATTATAATTTCAGATCCGGTTCTCAAGTTCAATGGTTACAATGACAAATCTCTTCATATGTACATCCATTACAGCCGTTATCAACTTCAGATGGCTGTGTAAGAGCAGACACAGTTGGCCATCGAAAAACTCTGCCATTAATGGATGACTTATTTCTTGGAAAACCGAGGTTCAAAAAATGTAAGGTTTTTTTCGTTCGACTTTGATATATCATTTACAAAAAATTTGTCATCATCTACATTTCCTCTTGCTTTCAGATTGTTTACAGGAACGCAAATAATATTGACCTTGTTTGGAAATGTATTAAATGGACAATTGAGGACTCGAATTGTGTTGCTCTTTTCATAAAGCTTTGCCTGGTGAGAACTGCTTTCGGAAACTTTGAGGAAACCAAGTCCAATGGGCCGTTCAATTGTTAGGTTATGTGACGAAAGGATGCTGACCGTTATGTTATATACCCTTCCGTTGCATAATCAAGATCGAGTTCAAAATTATAACGTTCGCCAGGATATATAATAAGTTTATCAACGATAGTGGGAACAATCTCAAAACCATCGGTTTCTGTTACATTAAGCTTTAAACCAGGTATAGAAAACTGAGTACATGCCTTGAACCGACGCCTATTAGTCTTAACAAACATTGATTGCCTTTTGTAACATAAAATGTTTCTAGAGGTGCAAGAATATCTTTAAACTCTCCTCTTCCGTTAATTAAAATTGAAGTGGGCCTATCCTCAATCCTTGCATACAACCGTTCCATTGCGTTATATTGATGATTCCATTCCTGTACCTGAACAATACTTTGAAATTTAAATGGAACTTAATCCCTTTTTCGAATAACGATAAATGCACCATATAGACCCATGTCTCTTTGGTTACCCACATGTGAGTGATACCAATAGGAGCCACCAAATGTCGGTTGGAAAGTGTAATTAAAAGTCTGTCCTGGTAGTATTGGACATTGCGAAACAAATGCAACGCAATCCATTGCTGGCCATCCAAGTTGGTCAATACCGTGCCAGTGAATAGTTACAGCTTCATTTATCTTATGGTGTGTAACTAGAATCGTTATTGTCTGGTTCTGATAAATTATGATAGGTGGTCCAGGCATTGATCCATTTGCAGAAAGTAGATGCCTTGTATGATTCCAGCCGTCAGCAGTTATTATTTCATCTATAGGGACTGGACCATTTCTTTCTGGATTTATTGAATATAGTTCACGGTCCTTTGCATACACTTGACCGATAGCTTGACCCATCATAGTGAAAGAAGATTTAATATTCAGTGATGTTGAACAGTGCAGAGCAAATATCAAACAATTACACAAAATGTTTAGTGTAGCTAAAATTCTGAAAATATTTTGCATTATATTCAATACATACTTGTATTTTATCTGAGTAACTGCAGTTTATATTGAATGATTCTAGCCTAATTAAAGCAGAAAGAACAAACTATACAAAGCGTCACTTCCAACATCAACGATAACATGAACTGTATATACTTTTACTTAGAAAAGAATAATACCTCCTTTATACATCCCTATTTGGGGTAAATAAGATAAACAAAAAGACTTTTACAAACATTTGAAAGACGACCTTTTCAAATCCCATCTTATCATACATCTAACTGTGTCAATTTGAGTATTTTAAGAAAGTACAAAAATCTTTATTTTGTTTTGACTTCAGTGGTTTGTCAAAAGACCAGGGTATATGGTCCGAGACCACAATTGTCGTCCCTTGATTTTCGTTGACCACGAATATAGTCCCTAGTTTTGACAGTGGGTTACTTACCATTAACTTTTATACTCCTTCCAAATTTATTTCTCGATGTTTAATCCCTCAAATTGCAAGTAGGGGTGGGGGGGTGGGGGGGGGGGGGGGGTGAAATTACACTGTAACAAAATTTGGGTCCAGAATTTTAAAGGAAAGTAGTGATTCGGTCCAGCTGAAAAAGGTTAAAAATTAGCACTTCGGAAGCTGTCAAAAGATTTCAAGACGCTCTTAACATATTTTGAGTTAGAGCCGATGAAGTTTTCTATAATTTTGATATAATTTGTCCCAAAAGTAGTACAACACACTGTAAAAATTTCATTTAGAAAGAGCAGGTGGGATTTTTTTAATTTTTATTTATGTTCTAAAAAAATACACTACGAAATTATTGTGGTTTCAGACCATATTACCAATATACGCATCTATAACTGTACACATCTAACAAATACATAATTTGCTTTATTTCATATTTATAGTATTAGCAATAAAGTAAAAGAAATATAGCACCAAGGTTGATTTTTTTAAATTCCATACCATCCAAAAGCACATGAAAACATCGATGAGGGGTATGCTGTTTGTTTTAGTATTTATATTTGTTCTTTGCGTGTTTGCAATAAGAGAGGGAGGTTTGGCTATCCACAAAACCAGGTTCAACCCACCATTTTTCTTAAAATGTCATGTACCAAGTCAGGGAAAAGGTATTTGTTATCTTAAAGTTCGGTTCTGTTTGTGTTACATTGTCGTTTTTTTTTTGTTCCAATTTAGTGTTTCTGTTATTTCGTTGTTTTCCTCTTATAGTTGCTCGGTTTTAGCTTGTAATCCGGATTTGTTTTCTTTCAATCGATTTATGACTTTCGAACAACGGTATACTACTGTTGTCTTTATTCAGTAGTTTTTGTGACATGTATCGATCTATTGAGTTTAACTCTTTTTAAATGATTTTTATAGTTTCTCTTATGTTGTGCAGTAAATTTGAAATTTCACAGATGATATCGGAAATGTTCCTTATGTCGTTACTCGCCTTCCCTTTTCACGAATGTGACCGACTGAATTAGAATATTTACCGGGTTTCTAATAACATGAGCAACACGATAAATGCCTCATGTGGAGCAGGCTCTGACTTTCCTTCCGGAGCACCTGAGACCCTCCCCCCCAGTTTTTGGTGTAGTTCGTGTTGCGCAGTCTTCAGAATTATATATTGTGACTTGTGTACTGTTGTTTGTCTGTTCTAGCCATGGCGTTACCATTTTATTGTCGATCTATGAGTTTGACTCTGGTATCTTTCGACATTCTTTTAAATTATTATAATTGAGAACTCGATTTGTTTGGTCAAATTAAGTCAACCTTGACCATTCAAAATTTCCAGCCTCTCATGTCGACAAAACATGCAATGTAAATATATATAAATAGTTAATGCAATCTAAAAATGCATAAATATTTGTATAGGAACGTTCATTCAATGTCCACAAATCAATTAATGTATTCGGTCGGACACAGTAATCTCTGTAATTACACATCAATAAACTTTATATTTACATTGCGTAATAACTTTTACAAGGGCTGTAGATAGATGTCATGAATTATTCAACCTGTTAAATAAGGAAGTATTGTTCAGGTATTTAAAGTTCATTTATAACTAGGAAGTCGAAGTAACACTCAACATAATTTATTCTTCCTGTTTTAATTTGTTTGAATGTTGGATTTAATGTGTTGAAACTGCTGAATCTCAGATAAAATGCAAGTACGTATTATTTATTATTTGAAACTACATTGTGCAATTTGGCGACGTAAGTCTCCACGCTCCGATGACGCCTTTTGTTAGTTTAAATGCTTATTTTTGCTTACATCTGTATCTTACTGATTTCTTCTATTTCTATAAGATTTCATTGATTACATAGGCTAAACAAAAGGACAAAACAAATGATTAAATTTTAAAGTTAACTAAAATACGGGAAGTTATTACAAACTGCCAATATTAAACGTTATCTAAATATTTGTTTAAGAAACAAGTCAGTGATCCTGTTTGAATTTACATCCATTTAGATAAAATAAATTAAAAAAAACCATTGTGTTTACACATACTTTTATGCTAATGGATGTGTAAAAAATACACAGAAAATACATTAAACTAATGTAATACATAAGAAAACATGTTTACAGAGCATAACAAACATTGTAAAGTCGGCCTCTTGCCAAATAACATTATACATGCATTTAACTGTGTAATTTCAAGTTTTTTTAGAAATTGCAAAAAAAAAACAACATCTATATTTTTTTGTCTAACCAATTTGACATTTAATATTTCAGATACACGTAATACTATGTACTGTATTGTTTGGCAATATAGTTTCTATTTCTCTGAAGTTCACATCTTTTCGTCTAGACAATGAATGGGAACTCTACAAGAAATCATATAATAAAATATACGCAGATAACAATGAAGAAATACAAAGGTTAGCTTTTAGTACTTCAAAATAGTATGATATATTGGGTATGTGATATGTTTTACATAAGAAAAATGGCATAAACCATTGCCCATATCCTTGAACTTAATGACATATACAAATGACAACGCAATAATGAACCGTATTATTGGTTTAAATGAAGCAATATACAATACTAGTTACTTTGAATAATAAGAAAACATACAATCAAAAGTCATCAAAACATATGAGATAAGTGTTTACATCCTAAAGTATCGTCACTAATTGTTAATGTTGTATATGTAGTTCGTCATTTATAATTAAGTTATGTCAATTAGTTAATACTAATTAATAATATGCAATACACTTTTTTATGTAATTAGACGAGTGATCTGGGAAGACAATGTCCGTTTTATTGAGCATCACAATATGGCAGCAGATCGTGGAGAACATACTTACTGGCTGGGAATTAACCATTTTGCTGACATGGTTGGTGATTTAAATGCAGACACTTTGATATAAGATAAAAGCGTCTTACAATCAAAGCAAATCGAAGATTTATGTATTGTCGATACATTGGAAACAAAGTAACACAAGCTCACTACACAAGCTCTAGTGCGCTTTTAATATCGATATCAATATAATGCATTACAGTCAAGCAAATTGACATACAAACCAACACACGAATGTGACCAACCAAATTAGACTAGTTACCGGGTTTCTAAAAACATGAGCAACACGACGGGTGTTATATTTGGAGCAAGATCTGCTTACCTTTCTTGTGGAGATGAGATCGCCCCCATTATTTGGTGGGGTTCGTGTTGATAAAACCTAATTTTCTATGTTGTGTCTTTTGTACTATATGTGTCTGTTTGTCTTTTTATTTTTTAGCTATGACGTTGTCAATTTATTTTCGATTTATGAGTTTGATCGTCTTATATATGGTATATTTCGCCCCTCCCTTTTAAGACAAAAATACACACATTACAACAAAGTACCTTCTGAAATAGCCAAATATTATGCTCAAAACATCAAACGAATGGAAAAAACTTTCTCTCGAAAAAGAATTTTCAACTTGGTACACGCATTTCCTTTTGTAGAACGTATTGGATTTAACCGAGTTGTATATCTAGCTAAACATCTCAGTGGAATGACTTCTGAAAATTTAGAACAAAAACAATTGTATATACTTAATGAAATACAAACAACACCATCAACTTAATTTAAAAATAAATAAATAAAAGGTGTAACTGCACAACTTTATAAACTAGTATTCATTGAGTATTGATGAAGTCCGATCTTCTTCTTGAACCGTGGCTTCAGGTCAAACTGTATATTCCAATTTCAGTCAGAGAAAGAAGTGACTCAGAAAATGAAGGGATACAAAATGTCACGTGATGTCATAAAAGATGGCTCGTCTTATCTTCCGCCAAATAATGTCCAAGTTCCCGATGAGGTTGACTGGCGACAAAAAGGCTATGTTACTCCTGTGAAAGACCAGGTCGGTACACTTTTTTTTTCTATTTCATACTTGTTTAAGTGTTTGGTATTTTTTTTCCCCTAACATATATTAATTGTCTAATATCCTAAAATGAGAATAGCAAAAACCAAAATCAGAAAAAATACTGAACTCCGAGGAAAATTCAAAACGAAAAGTCCTTAATCAAATGGCAAAATGAAAAGCTCAAACACATCAAACGAATGGAGAACAGCTGTCGTATTCCTGACGTGGTGCATGTATTTTCTCAGCAAGCCCGATTGTTGATTTAGTTGTTTAATGCACTGGTATTTAATCATTGTTGTTATGCATATAATAGTGTTATGTATTGGGTGTTTCTATATCAATTCCAAAACTGAAAGTCAATACAGTTGATATAGACCAAATACGACATTAAGACATGAACAGGATTAATATGACAACATCTATGTTATGACACCTGTATTAACAAATGAATTACATTTTCGAGTTTTTTTCAATAAAAATTACGTCACTGACGTATAAAAACTTGACTTACAAAAATACAAAACTTCAAGGCAAATTAATATCTGAAATTCTTTTTAATGACATATCAAAGTTCAAACACATCAAACAAATGTATTAAAATGTCATAGTCCTGACTTAATACAGGCATTTCATAAAGAACGGGTGGATAAAACCTGGTTGTATAGCTAGTTTAATCTATCACTTGTATGACAGTGGCATATAATTAAATTATATATCGACAACAATTTTTATATTTTGCTTGCAATGCAAACGGACATCATATATTTGGGTGTAGCAGTCAACATTGTATTTTAATCTCTATCACCATAAAAACAAAATAATGTTTAATGACGAACAACAATTGCACGTATGTTAACAAATAAAAAAAGCAACGGTCAGGTAAAAAGACCTAGGACTGGAATGACGAAGAACCAAGTAAATCAAATCCCTCTGCTGCCGATGATTGTTTTCAAGACGAGCCTTCGTCGGGAAACTCTCCATGTGTTGAAGATATGAGAAATACTAAGTCTCCCTAAACATTCCCTGACATACCTTTGATAATTTGTTTCTACTGTAAGACATGAATGAGGGTGGTAATGGGGGTACCTTCATGACGAATAACGGTGAAGATTCCTGCCAAATGACGTTAACGGTAATTGTTGGTTCATCACGATAAAAATGCACTTTCTTTTCGACGATAAAAAGTCGAATGATTTTGACGAATCACGTTAATTTTTTTCTAAAAATAACGGTAACGGTAATTATTTGAGACCTCTGACAAATCACGATAAGGATATTTTGACGAATCACGGTAAAATTTTAATCGATTTCACGCTAACAGTAACCGGAAATGGCCGTTTGACGCCTGACGTTATAGGGCATTACTACCCTAATGTACAAGAGCGTATTTAACCTGTATGATCAATGAATCGAAGGATCAGGTCAATTGGTTTAATTATGCGTTTGTGCAACAGTGGCTAGTCAAAGTGGTACATATCCAAGATTGTCAACCATAAACCTTATATAAAAAAGAAGATGTGGTATGATTGCCAATGAGACAACTATCCACAAAAGACCAAAATGACACAGACATTAACAACTATGGGTCACCGTACGGCCTTCAACAATGAGCAAAGTCCATACCGCATTGTCAGCTGTAAAAGGCCCCGATAAGACAATGTAAAACAATTTAAACGAGAAAACTAACGGCCTTCTTTACATGTATGTAAAAAAAAAGAATATTTACTTCAAACTGCACTATAAGAAAATAGTAAGATTAACGATTTTGATTATTCCATATGTATAATATTTTAGAAGGTTTTCTATATTATTTAGTAAATCAGCATATTCACCTGTTAGAAAAGAATATTCATTTATTGAAATTATGTTGAAAATTGTCAGTTATTCACGATAATCATGATGACGTTGGTATAAATGACTTAATTAATAATTGTGTTGACAGTAAATATAACAAAAGAGATGCAAATGCAACAAAAATATGTAGCAGATAAGGTCGAGAACGTGGGGTAATGGGGCATATGTTGTGTCGATCGACATCATACAAAGGAGATCATAGAGACGCACGTTATGGTCCAAATCTCATGATGCAGGTAATACTGTATACATTAAATAAAATATGTACATTGTATAAATCTTTCCTTTATTCAGGGACAATGTGGATCATGCTGGTCATTTTCATCAACTGGTGCCTTGGAAGGTCAACATTTCAGGAAAACAGGTCAATTGGTTTCTTTATCAGAACAGAACCTTATAGATTGTACATTTAAGTATGGTAAATATCAGACATATTTATTTTCACCACGGGTCTGCTATTCTGTAAAAATCGCATACACGGAGTAAAGTAAACGAAGTCAAGACAAATATCTGTATTAGTTACTTATTTTTCATTTTTACATGTGTTCAGATCTGTAGTATTATTTTGTATTAATATTTTGTAGAAACAAATGACAGGATCAGCTTTAATAATAAGCTTTATCAATTTGGAAAATATAAACCGTTGATATATAGTTAAAATAATCTAATTTATCATACTCTCGTTTTCCTGCATCCTGCACGATCCACTTTTCAAGACTTACCCCTTATATATAATTAGACAAGAATTCATCCTGAATGAGCATGCAACATTTTCAATTATTCGTTAAGCAAACAACTAAATGCACAGTGTGCATTCTATCCTAATGTTTAGTCATATGTTATATGTATTTGTATTATTTAAGGAACACATCGTGCACTGTTTTTTTTCGGTTTTTATTTGATTTTCCTTGGTTAAAGGGAGACAACTAAAATAAATCTATGTACTTACGCAAATCGTTATTGGGGTCATAACTGCACTCGCCCGCGCCATGATCTGCGTACCCTTTCAGATCACCTGAGATCATCCCCTTTTTTGATGGGGGTTCGTGTTGCTGTCTGTTTTGTGTTTCCGTGCTCAGAACCCTTCACCTCCCAATATATGGGTGGGCTGAAAATATTATTCATTAATATATGAATGGGGGGTGTCACATTCTAGCCGCACTTTGGTACCCATTTTTAACTGAAAAATGAAGTTATCCCACCAACCTTTTCATGTTGAATTAGTACGATTCCCCGGAAGGAAAAGTTCTTGAGGTGTAAACATGTTAAATTGCTGAGAGCGTCAAGGGAAAGTGTTTCTGTGTAAGGTTAATATTTACCGTATCTGCTACAAATTATAATTTTAATATGCCGGACAGACGCGTAATGACGGAAATGATGATAGCACGTAAATTTCGTGAAGGACAGTCGATCCGTACTGGGTTTTTTTTCCGATTTTGCAATGTGATTATGGACTTCCCGATTAGATTTTCCTCTGAGTCCAGTATTTTTGTGATTTTACGTTTTCTACTTTAAGGTAATGGTGGTTGTAACGGAGGGTTTGTATTCAGGGCATACCAATATATTAAAGACAATAATGGAATAGATACGGAATCATCTTACCCGTATGAAGCTAAGGTAACCATTTCATTATACGACTTTATCTTTACTTGTTGCGTTATCATGTCCGTTTTAGTGTATCGGCTTTCGTTCAAAATACGTGCTTATCAACTGAAACATGTTATTACTTATAGCTGTCCTTTTTCTAAGCCCGAAATAGTTTGTGTATACGAAACATACATGTATAATATTAATGAGTAATGGAAAATTCATCAGCTTCCATGGTCTCGTGTGTGATTTAATCAATTGTAGAATGTTTAACGCTTCTTTCAGTTTTGGTTAAAACAAATAGGTTTTTTTTATAGATTAGGGTCTCACATGTCTGTATTCAACTTCATATGAACTAACAGGCTAGTCAGATAAGCTTCTTAGACATATGCAGGGGTCCTTAATTTCGGAATTGGTCCTTAATGGTAACACCTATGATTTCAATTCTAGTATTTGACAATGACTCGGATTATTTGCAATAAGCATCTGTTTTGTATTCGAAACTAACAATATTCGATGTCAAATATGTCATGTGCTCAACATTCTGGTTCGTGTAACTTTAATTCAATGTTATCCTTAAACTCTGCCAAATCAATCTTTAACTGCAAAAAAATAATAATAAAAAACGATGTCTTTTAAATTTTTGTTATAATTAAGGAAAAACGTAATTTTAAGAATACAATGTGACAATTTGAGAAGCGTTTTTGTTACAAGTTTGAAAATCTATAAATTTGATGGAGAATGAATGAGGAGTTTGTATTTCAATTGGAAAATATCATAAATACTAAAGTCATCAATTAAGCTTTTTCATTTGTTGCAAGTCCATTTATCACACAAATCTACAATAAAAATTCCTCGCATCTTCAAAAATTCTACATCAGAAATGATTGCACTAATAGTGATAATTATATGCTATATGATGTTGCTTTTACAACACGTATTTGAACTTTAATGCTGTTTTTGTACATTACAAAGACATATCACAATGAAAAAATGTTGAAACTTACCTTAGTCATTTTGGGGCCTTATAGCTAGCTGTTTGTTTGCTTGTTTTGTTTTTGTTTTGTATTGGTTTGTTTAAAAGTAACAATCCTATTGTTTGGATTTTAAACTAATAAAAATATTATTCTTATTCTTATTCTCTATTAGAATGCCAGTTGCAGATTTCACAAATCTGATGTCGGGGCTACAGTCACAGGAATGAAAACAATAAAGAAGGGGGATGAAGAAGCTTTAAAATCTGCCGTAGCAACAGTCGGTCCAATATCAATAGCGATTGACGCCGATCGCAAATTTCAGCTTTACAAAAATGGTAGGTTCTTATTTAAATTATTATGTCGCCATACTAGATTTAGATAAAGGAGAAAATAAACGTACCATTTAAACAATACGTACTTGTTTGTTAACATGTCATTGTCCGAGTATTCACCTTTACAGAATTAGGTTCTTATTTATAAATTATAATGTCCCCTTTACAAGAATGGTAGGTTCTTATTTTTAAAAGACTGGAACAAATTACCTGAACCAAGAGCCTGCAGCACCACTACTGAGTGCTTCAAGGAGAAACTCACTAGAGTGATGCTCCTTGACACTTACAAACACCTACATGTTTAATATGTATCTTGTTTTTATCTTATACCAAACATTAACGATAAAAATGGAAAAATATTACTTACATATACATTTGTATTATATAAAAATTGAAAAAATATTACGAAATAAAAAATATATTTTTAATTATTAACAATATTGTTACACCAGGCATGCGCCAGAAAGTAACAATCAATCAGTTGATGTTTTTCTGTATATAAAGAAGAAGAAGAAATTATAATGTCCCCATATTAATTTTAGATGAGGAGAAACCGAAATTAGTAAAACAATCATTAAAACGAGACGTTGTTATATGTCATCATGTCATTGTCTGAGATCATAAATCTGCTTTAAACAGTATTGTAATCAAAACCAACTTAAGGATAAGTCTAAAGTCCATACTTTTTCACACAACAGAGCACAATTGTTATTTTACATTAAAAAAAACTATGACAACACATTTTTTTTATTGAAACCTATTATTTTAGAGCTGTCTAGTTAAGTTCATGCTTTTCTGAAGAAGTAATATCAAACATTTAATTGGTACAATTCTTGGGGAAATTATACTGCTTCATGTTTTCTTTACACGACAAACTCTTTGGAAAATAGTAAAATTTCCCCTCAAATTACACCGATTAAAGTTTGATGTAACTTATTTGGGCGTTTTTCAATAAAAGCGTTCCTTTCAGACCTAAAAAAAAAATGGAAAATCAACTAGTCTAAAATTTATTTTCAAGAGTTATTTTGAATACCTCTATTATATACCTGTTTGTAAACAAAAAGTGCAATCTTAAGTACTCCTTTAAATGATATTATTTTCATAATTTGTGTACTGTTTCGTAGGGGACTTTTTCCCCTACGAAACTGCTTCTGAACACACATATTTTTGCAATTTTAAATGTTTCCTATAGACATTCCAGTTTGTTTACTTTATATACTAGAAAATCTCATTTTTTTCTGAATTGGTGAACCATTTTTTATCGATAAGGATTAGACAGTACTTCACATATGAAGGTACAACTCATGTTACGTAGTGGACATTTTGATGCGTTTCGTAGTTGACAAAACCGTTTCGTAGTGAACAAAAAGTTTCGTAGTTGACATCAACCCTATTCTATGTTAATAAAAACATAATAAAAATTACATGAAACTAACCTTTGTTATTTGCTTTGCACGAATATAATTGAAAAAAGAGTAAAAAAAGACTGCATGGTAGTGGTAGTCTCCACTACGAAACGTTTTTCTCCCAAACTTGTTTCGTAGGGGACCGTTTCGTAGGGGACATATTCACATATTTAATTTTTTCCCCACAACCCCTATATTGCAATAGTAACAAGACTGACTGTATTCATCAAAGCGTTATTAAGCTGTACACTGATATTTTTTTCATAATTTTAAAACCAGTTACTGAAACAGATTTGACCCGTTTCGTAGTGGACATTTACAAAAATACGGTATCACTCTGGTCCATTTGATGTGCTCAATTTTTCTTACCAACAGTTTAATTGCCGTTATAAAAGCATCACTTCTTTTGTAAGACCCTAATGTTCTCTTGCAAACAAAAAATTACATTGATTTTATAAAACTGTTTATAAGCAAGTTTTAATGACTTCGTTTCGTAGTGGACATTGTGTTAGGGACACACCTTCTAAAATAAAAAATCCTATGATAAAAGCTGTTTATTAAAATATGTTGGCTCTAAACATACTTTTGAATTATTAAAGAACTTATATTAAGTAAAATTAATATTTATTTCTACATTTTTTTACGATATTTTAGAGTATGAATGTTGAACAGGCGGTCTAGGGACATGCCATTTTGGTTGTTTTGGACCATTCAGGAATCAATATCTTATCAATCCCTCTAAAAAATAAACTGTTTCTTTGCTTAAAAATGTTATATCTAATTCAATGTACTGACTGCACAAACTAGAGGCTCTAAAGAGCCTGTGACGCTCACCTTGGTCTATGTTAATATTAAACAATGGACACAGATGGATTCATGACAAAATTGTGTTTTGGTGATGTTGATGTTTGTATATCATACTTTACTTAACATTTTTGCTGCTTACAATTATCTCTATCTATAACAGTACTTTCTGTGGAAAATGTTATTGAAAATCTTCAAATTTTAAGAAAATTGTTAAAAATTGACTTTGAAGGGCAATAACTCCTTAGGGGGTCAATTGACTATTTTGGTAATACTGACTTAATTTTAGTTCTTACTTTGCTGTATATTATTGCTGTTTACAGTTTATCTCTATCTATAATAATATTCACGATAATAACAAAAAAACAGCAAAATTTCCTCAAAATTACCAATTCAGGGGCACCAACCTATCAACCGATTATACGATATATCTTAAAATTCCAGGGCAGATAGATCGTGACCTGATCAACAATTTTACTTCCTGTCAGATTTGCTCTTAATGCTTTGGTTTTTGAGTTATAAGCCAAAAACTGCATTTTACCCCTATGTTCTATTTTTAGCCATGGTGGCCATCCTGGTTGGTTGGGCGGGTCACCGGACACATTTTTCAAACTAGATACCCCAATGATGATTATGGCCAAGTTTGGTTAAATTTGGCCAAGTAGTTTCAGAGGAGAAGATTTTTCTAAAAGATTACTAAGATTTACAAAAAATGGTTAAAAATTTACTATAAAGGGCAATAACTCTTATGCAATACAATGATCATGTAGACTTATTTGTAGATCTTACTTTGCTGAACATTATTGCTGTTTACAGTTTATCTCTATCTATAATAATATTCAAGATAATAACCAAAAACAGCAAAATTTCCTTCAAATTACCATTTCAGGGGCAGCAACCCAACAACGAAATGTCCGATTCATCTGAAAATTTCAGGGCAGATAGATCTTGACCTGATGAACAATATTATTCCGTCAGATTTGCTCTAAATGCTTTGGTTTTGAGTAATAATCCAAAAACTGCATTTTACCCCTATGTTCTATTTTTAGCCATGGCTGCCATCTTGGTTGGTTGGCCGGGTCACCGGACACATTTTTTAAACTAGATACCCCAATGATGGGTATCCTACAAAATTAGAAGCTTTTTTTTTAAATATCACAAAATTTATCAAGTCATTAAATACACAATGTAGGGGATTCTTAATGTCATATCATAGTTCCATGAATAATAAAATTATGTTCAACTTGGTGTTTATTTTCAGTTGGAGTGCAAGCTGGGGAATAGACGGATATATAAAAATGTCGAGGAACAAAGACAACCAATGTGGAGTAGCTTCTTATGCCATGTACCCTCTTGTGTGATAACACCTTGTGAGGACCAGACGACAAAATTAAACTTTAATAGCATCTCGCTATGACCATTGTATTGCTTAATAAACTGTATTTATGTTTATAAAACATTGTATATTGTGTTAGATGTACTAGTTTATGGGGAGGGTTGATATCTCACAAAACATACTAAACCCTGCCGGATTTTCCAAAAGTTTTAATTCGGGAACCGCTATGGTTTTATTTTTAATAGTCTTGTATGTGTTTTTAAATTTTGGTTTATTTGCATGATTTGGAATAGAATGTGTCATCCCTTTCGCTGAACTACTATATATACATTGGTGTTTTTAGTTTAAGCATATTTATTTGTAGTGGATTGGAAACCAAGTTATTGCAACTTATATTAATCCCTCTCATCTTTGTGAGTGCGAGTGCTGCCTTGTAGCGGCATCAGCCTGCTCTCTTTTGAAATCTACAAGGCTGTCTTTTACGTGCAAGAGATATGGCTTTTTCTTTTAACATGGATCGCCTTTCCGATGGACTATCATCGTTTCCTGAAGACCATACTCGCGAATGGTGTCAAGGGAGAGCCGAAAATTAAGTCCCTGAAATTTTCTCCCCGGGGCGGGGATTATACCAGGAACCATTGTGTTAGTAGTCCGATGCACTAACCACTACACCACGGCTCTATGATTTTTTAATATGGTTTCTGGTCGGTATTTGGTCTCTTTCCTGTTTCTATTTATATTATATATGGTATGTTATAGATCATAAAGCGTCAGCGGAAGGTCGTAGTTGATATTTGCTTAGAAACAGTTAAGAACCTGGCGAATGTTTGCTATGCAAAAAACACTGTAAAAATGTTGTATAAAATTGGAAAGAATACTGTTCAAACATTGTGTCGTTTTGTATATACAAATACAGACTTCTTTCTAGATATTTAAAGGGATAATAAACGCTTGTCCTACTTTAGTGTTTCAATATCTGAGTGTGTGCATTGAAAAAGGCCAATTCGTGCCGACCTTTGAACACAAAAAAAAAGTGTATGGTATGATTTACAAGTAGACAACAGAGAATAATTAGTGTAGAATATGTATACCAACTACATGTATAGATCACCGAAATGTGTTTACCATGTTATTCCGCTAAAATATTTTTTTCTGGGATTCGGGCCATCCTGGCCACGTCAGTTTTAGCTATAAAGATATAGAAAGTGGTGTGAGTGCCAATGAGACAAGTCTCCATCCAAATAACAATTTATAAAAGTAAACCATTATAGGTCAATGTACGGGCTTCAAAACGGAGCCTTGGCTCACACCGAACAAAAAGCTATAGAGGGCCCAAAAATTACTAGTGTAAAACCATTCAAACGGGAAAACCAACGGTCTAATCTATATAAAAAATCTATATATGTCTACTGTTTGTGCTGGCACTATTTACAAGGGAAATCAGGCAAAATAAAGTTCAAATCAGAATTAATAGTAAAAGATACCCTAAAATGATTGAGGCCAAGTTTGGTTTGATTTTGCTCAGTATTTGTATTAATAAAATGTCATCCGATTGCTGTCAAGGTCATCCGATTGCAGTCCTGCAATAATAAAATTAACTGAACACCCCGTATCATTATTCAAATTAGTTTGCAAACTGTGACCAACTGAAATTGTTATGTTTTTGTTTCTCAATTTTTCATTTTCCCCTTAGACTTCTATCTGTTCTATTTACAGCCATTGCAGACATGTTGCTCGATGACATTGGGTACATTTTTTCAATCAAGATAGAGACCCTATTACAAATTCAAAAAAGGTTAAATTCTATTTGTTTTAGTATATATTCTTTTTTAAATTACGAAATATTGACTTCAAATAGCAATAACTCTTTTAGGGGTCGATCGACAAATTTGGTTAAATATCTCGTTTGAACACTATAGCAGTTAAAAGTTGATCTCTATCAATAATATCATTTAAGATAACTGCAAATTTTCTTGAATTTACCAATTCATAGGCAGCAACCCAACGACAGATTGTCTGATTCGTCTGACAATTTCAGTGCAGCTAGATCTTAACCTGATGCAGACTTTTATCTCCGTCAGATTTGCTCTAAATGGTTCAATTTCAGAGATAAAAGAAGAAAAAAACAGCATGTAACCACCATGTACGGTCGCGTTGTTTGGGGGGGGGGGGGGGGGGGGGGGGGGGGGTCACCGTACACATTTTTAAACACCATGATGACTGTGGCCAAGTTTGGTTAAATTTGGACGTGAATTTTCAGAAGATGTTTGTAAATAGTTAACGGACAACCACGGACGGACGCCAAATGACGAAAAAAACCCTTTGCCCACTCTTATAAATAAACATACAGGCCGATGGGTTTTTTCCCTTTCTTTTGAATGATTTACACTTTGCCTACACGGTCTTGAACACCATACTACATTTATTTGATATTATATTTTATGCAGATATTCGCATCCTGTCTCAACAAGTAAACCATTTATTATCTTACTAACGTTTTGAATGTCATCGCAGTTCGATATTTCTGTAATTTCATTTTGTTCTAGTACCTACATGTAGCTAAGTTACACGTATCTATCGGTGCAAACATAAAGAAAACTTAAGATGTGTTGGGTATGACGAGAGCTGATACATGATCCTCTTCCGGTTTGGCGAAATGTGACATCTTTTTGAGTATAAGACGACATTAAGCGTTTCGTCCTAACGTTCCATCCTGTTGATCCAATTGTTCTATCTGTGAAGTGGGGTCCTCTATGTTTGATTTTGTTGTAGTAATGTCCAAGAAAAGGTGTTCTTTTGTCATAATGTCCAGATAAGACTACTGGTTCCTTTTCACTAAAATTCAAGTCAGATTTGGCAATATTGCTTCCTCCTCGGAGTAGAGGTTGCTTGCTCAAAGACAGGTTGATATTAGCAATAGGTCCTTCTATCGGAATAGGTTGGTGAATGCTACTGATTTTCTCACCATGAACTTCAGGTCCAGTTGATTTCGGAATGAAATTTTCTTTATCTATAGATTTTTCTACAGAAGTCAAGGATTTTGCTTTTAGTAACGCGAGTGATGTCCCTTTAGAAGAATTCGTGCGTTTACCAGGCTTGGTACTAGGTCCTGTAAATTCAAGGGATTGTATTGAATGCGATTTTGCGACCTTTGCATTCGAATGAAATGTTTGTCGTTACACTGAACAACAATTGGATTATTGTCCTTGACGGCTATTTCCGGTCTTGAGGCAAGACGTTGTTCTGATTCCGTGATTGAAACGTTAGTTATCTTTGTGTTGACTTCAATAGGAGAAGTTTGCTTGTCAACTTTTGGGCAAATGGAGTTCGGGATGGTCCTAGGCGTTGTTCAAGGACGTGGTGTGCCTCTATAAGGTCCCTTCCAATAAGGAAAAGAATTTGACAACGTTCCTCTATTGGTGGAATGCTTCCTCTGAGTTCTTTTAGATGAGGATGATGAATTGCAATTTCAGGAGTAGGAATTTCGTCTCGATTATTGGGAATATTATTACATTCAATAAATGTAGGCAGATCAAATTGTACGTCACTATGTACAGTTTTTATGACGAAATCTTTTCCTCTTTTCCCGGAAGTAGCTACTCTGCCGGAGCATGTTGTAAGAGAGTAGTTTTCAGGTTTTTCCCGAACGTTGAACAGACTGAAGAATTCAGGCGAGGCAAGAGACCGGTTGCTTTGGTCGTCAATAATGACGTACATTCTGATAATTTTGTCTGTCTTGTCCTTGTAGTACGTCAACAGATAATATCTTGGCATAAGATTTCTCGCTCTTATGATCTTTGTAGATCTCTGTACAGATCGAACTCACAGAGGTTAACTTTGTTTCAGCGGACTCTATAGTCTGCTCTCCGCCGTCGACTTGTGTTAGCTCCCCGCCGTAGGCTTATCTGGGTGACCTAAACTGGGAACTTTCAGATTGTTGGGGTCTAGTGATGTGAAGTGCTGTGGTATGTCGTTCACACTCGTTACAACTGATAATTGCGTTGCAGTCCCGACTTCTGTGTGTGGTTGACTCACAACACTTATTGTTTTGTCTTAACAGTTCCTTGCGTTCCTCGATTGGTTTGGCTCGGAATGCTCGGCATTCATTCAAGGTATGCTTTGTCTTGTGTAGGATACACAGATCTTGTCGAAGACTGATGTCTTCAGTTTGCTGTTCAACAGCCGTCTTATGGACGTTGACTTTAGAGTACGTCTGAGATGTGAACCTTGTAGTAGCGTCTTTTGTATTTGGTATGACTTTTGACCCAAAGATTAATCCAGGATCGTTTTTAATTCTACTGATTTCACTGATGAATGTAGATAACTCTGTGAAAGGAGGAAAGGCAACGCCGTTGTTAGATTTGTATCTAGACGCCCTTGTAATCCACTTTTCCTGAAATCCATATGGTAGTTTTTCAATGACAGTGTTTATTCCGGTCGGTGAATCAAAATAAGCTAGAAGACATCCCAGCTTGGGATTTTCTTTGTGGTATTCTTTTTCTGATAGAATGTCTGACAGCTCATAGAGACGTGCGTTGTCCTTATTCGTCAAGGTCAGAAATTTGTCAAGTTTACTCCTGAGAGAGGCTTCCAACATTTCTGGAGCACCATACCGCTCGTCAAGCGCAATCTAGTTATCTCCGATGTGAGGTTGATTTGTTGCTGGTGTGCAACAGGGATCTCTTCTATTACGCCTTGTTTTTGGTGTGAAACAGGGATCTCTTCTATAACGTCTTGTTTTGTGTGTAAGACAGGGGTCGCTTCTTTAACACCGTGTTTTTGGTGTTCAGTAGGGCTCTCATCTAAAAGGCCTAGTTTTTGTATGCCGGTTACTAATCCCAGATCTGGGATTACCGTAACTTCCGGTGACTAAGCATCGGAAGGCAAGACAGCAGATGACTGTGACAGCAAGTTCAGTGCCACGGATGGAACGAACGCTGGTGATTCGTGACTCAGCTTGATCTTAACAGGAATTTGTTTTGTGGTTTGAGGTCCTGTTACTTCCTTTACAACAGTTGATACAGGAAGTTTATTGACGAAATCTTGCACACGCTTGAGCGGGTCTTCCTTTTTGTCAGGGAGATCGCTAAACGTTTGGCTGTCATCGTATTCAAGGGTACGAGCCTAGGCTTCTGCGGCTGCAGCTTCTCTCTGTGCTTCAAGAAGGTTAAATTTGGCTTTCAGCTCGACTTTTCCCCTGCTTACTCGTGCGGCTTCTTGTTGCATTTGAGCCTTCCTGCGCATAGCCTCTTGTTCTAATTGAGTTTTTCTGTGCTCTATTTCAGCCTTTTTGTGTGCTGCCTCCTGTTCCATTTCAATTTGTCTGAACAGAGCTTGTTCCTCTAACATTGCTTCCTGTTGTAGGATAAGGGCATGTTTTTTCGACAAAGGCTATTTTAGACTTGGCAGCCTCTGCCTTGGCACGCTTTCTCCGCGCCAGGCTTGACATGTCTGACACATTTGATCAACCGCTGTGCGAGGTTTTCTTACCTTTTGAGGTCTTTATTTTAGTGGATTTGGCCTTTGTTAGGGCGAGGCGATGCTCGTGTAGTTTTTCCATAACCAGTTCTACTTTGGATAGACGAAAGTCCCAAGACAGTTTACATACATCTATTTCTTTTTGACTCTCCAATGTTCTTGTCCTTTTCAGAAAGTCTAGGTATTCATCTGTGAGCCTACGATAGTTATTACAGGCTTTAACAAGTTTGTCCTGGGCTGTTATGAGTTGCTGGGGCTCGTTAGGAGGCGTTGTTACTTCCAATAACTGGGATTCAATGTTTGTCCAGAGAGCCTTCAATCAGTAATGTACGAACATGTTGTTTCAGACGCAAAGGGTTATGTCATTATTGAGTGACATACTCTAGCTGATGTGTCGGATGGCACCCATGATTTATTAAATTTAATCGTGTATATCTATAACTGGGTTTTATAGTTCTATTGTATGTTTTAATATTACACCACTGATCTAGATTAGGAGGAGGGTTGTGATCCCGTTAACATGTTTAACCCCGCCACATTCTGTATGTACATGTATGTGCCCGTCCCTAGTCAGGAGTGCCTAATTGAGCGGTTGTCTTATGTTGATGTGTTACATATTAATTTTTTGTTCATTTCAGAAGGACCGGGAAACTAGTGTCGTTGTCGGAACAGAATCTTGTTGATTGTTCATTTAATTATGGTAAGTATTATAAAACTAATGAGATGGTATAGGATCCCAAAAAACAAACACATTGTCTTCAACAACGACAACAATATCAGAATGTAGAGTTAACTTTTAAAAAAAAACTTAGGAAAGACAAAATTTGAAGCATTTGTCATTCAAAAAATATGTAACGAAAGGAACTATATATAATGAAACATTACACGGACAAAAT
This sequence comes from Mytilus edulis, assembly GCA_019925275.1. NCBI lineage: Eukaryota > Metazoa > Mollusca > Bivalvia > Mytilida > Mytilidae > Mytilus > Mytilus edulis. The sequence goes on along the minus strand of CM034354.1, from coordinate 72,331,152 downwards.
TGTGACAGACTACAACCAACGGAAGTACAGGCTCCTAGATTAAGAAAAAAACGTAATTAATATGACATTTTTGAATATGTTTGTAATATTTTAGAAAATTATTTTCTATTTGCTGTTTTAATAGATCGGTACGAGGCAACCCAAAAAAACATAAATTTTAAATCAAGACACTAAACACCGATAAAGGAGCATTCGCCGTTACTGACTGCTAGATTAGAGCCCAATCAGTCAACCAATCAATCAATTAGGAAAGTCGACACCACTTCTGGCGCTCGTGTTGGATGGAAGATGAATACAATATGATGTAGGGGTCATCTCCAAAAGTATAAAGACTATATCGAGTTTTATTACCTGCATGACCACTGAAATACTCAATTAATAGTATGCAAAACCTTTTTAAAGTCCAAACATTAATAACTAAATGTGAATTTTAAAACAAATTAAGTGGGATACTCGTATTGAAGGTAATTATAACGATACAATCGTGTAACTGTAATTATTTAATTTAAGAATGCAAAATATAATAAGACAGTTAGACAAATCTTTGCCTTTTGTGGGGAAAACGGTGGTCATGTTTTTATTTCAGTTTCAAATAATTACATGTATCAACTAAAAAAGTGATTCAATTGTCATACATGTAGTTATTCAGTTATGGATTATGTACCCTTCTGTTGATTCAATGCTAAACATAATGAAATTTTATAGAAAATCCACAGCTTTATCCTTGTACTATCGTATTTGGCAATTTGATGACTGATATATATAGGATTATTGCATGCAGTGCTAGCATTGATTTCCCTAAAAAAGTTTGTTAATGTAGTTATAGGTTAAAAGAAATAAAAATATGGACCAAATCAAGTACACCTTTTAGGATGCACTCGACTTAAGTGACTCACCACGAGGTATTTTAGAATTTACAGGTTGGTTAGAATTTTTTGTAAAAAAAAAAACCACTAGCACGTGCACATCATAGAAAAGCAAGTGAGTAGCTTTGTTTCAAATTTTATAACAAAAATCACTGTGGATTTTCTATAAAAATCTTGGTTTATTTGCAACAAAGTACTATTTTTCTTTTAAATGCAATAAAACGGTAAATTATAATGCTTTCCATCAAGTTTCACCCTAGTATATGTGCAAAATGGCCTGTCTCTATTATTCATTATTTCTGTAGTTTTGATACAATTGATTTTTGAAAAATTCGTACAAAAATGGCTACAGAAGGGGTCATAATTTACCTTAAGGATTACCAATCCGAGACCACAGATTAGCAGATTATCAATCCGAGATCATTGGTTAATAATCCGAGATCACGGATTTCAATCCGAGATCACAGATTTTCAATCCGATAATCACGGGTCATTTTTGTTCTGTGTTCCTTTGTGGCTTTCGTAGTTATACGACTACACTCTTTTACCATGTGTTTATAAAACGTTAGATTAAGATAAATTATTTACATGATTAATATCAATTGATCTAAAAATGTATCTATTACTTTAAACCTTTACTGGTTCTTAAAAAAAATAATTTTATTTTGATCTTCTCCTGTGTACCTTAATTGTTTAAGATTTTTCTCAGAGGTATCAAACATGCCTTTCCATACAGGTAACACAAATATTTATGTTTGTACTTTTGTATGTGTTCTCCACATCATTTTGTATTCATCTTCCATCCAACACGAGCACCAACAGTAGTGTCGACTTTCCTAACACGTCTATTAATTATATAACATTTTCCATAAAATTCATGATTATGCATTTTCTAACTGTAGGTAACAAAGGGTGTGACGGCGGGTATGTGTCTAAAGCATATCAGTACATTGAAGACAATAGAGGGATAGATACTGAATCGTCTTATCCTTATGAAGCTACGGTTAGTTGAGTAGGACACATTTAGCAAACTATTTATTTTCAGAATACCCTAGGTTGTTCACAGAGAATAAATCGTATATATATTTTCAGCTAATGCCTGGTGTCTTGTTTTTTTTAATTCCCGATTGATGGGTATTATGTTTTCTGGTCTGTGCGTCTGTTCATGTGTTCGGATGGGACACCCATGCACTATGGACACATTCTTCATGTTCTTCTTTTTAGGTTCAGTTGAGGAGAATTAAACAATAAAATCTTGATAACTTCTGGTGGTTGTTTTTTTTCCAATTCTTTATTTATTTGTTATTGATTTTGGGCGATGGTCAGCCCTATTCTACAGGATACTATAACATTCCTCAATAAAACATTGTGTTATGTTAGTTTAATCAATTGGTGTTAAAATTGTTGGATGACAATTGTAGATTTAGGGAGAATGATGTTGGAGCAACAGTCAAAGGATTTACCAACATTGAATCTGGAGATGAGAAGACACTTCAGTCTACAGTAGCTACCGTTGGACCAATAGCTTACGTATGTTTTGTATTGTTACACATATGAATTAATATATAACTGATACTTATAATTCTTTAGCCGCTGGTGTATGTTTTTTTTTTTTCATTTAAGGTTGCCGTAGTTTTGGGACGCCATATCTTTGTATAAACTGTTTTATACGGTAAAATTATAAGTTGTCTACGGATACGAACGTACATAATGTATGTATTTCTAGGTTTAAGTCCAAATCTGGCGATTTTTTTTTAATTCGACTACAAAGTGTAACGTGCACGCAACATTTTTTTTATTTTGTTTTACTTTTTCAAGGTCATTAATCCCATACATAACTGAGTGCAAATGATCGAAATAAAAAGATAAAACCATTTGTTGATTACAAATTTAATACAGACATCATTGATAATCTACAGAATTCTATATTTCTAATTGAACAACCTTGAAACTTAGGGAAACGCGCGCAAAGTTCCACTGTGTAATGAGTAGCAACGGCCGAGTACACTGATTAGAAACTTGTAACGACGTGCGTTAACCAATCAACATCTTAGAAGTATACTTAGCCGAGGGTAATTATTCTTATAACCCAAATAAAAAAGTATATGAAGCAGTGCTTTTCTTGACAAAATTTTATCAAGAAAACTTTAATGTAAAATTTGTAAGTTAGGGATATACTACGCTGCAATCACACGTAATTCGAATTCAAATCGCATCAAATAATTCGTATTATTGAAACGCTCAATTTTATATTTCCAAAATGATTAACATAAAACTTTATCAATGTAGGTAATTTTTTTTAAATGATTATTCAATAATGTATTATATATATTTGTTTGTATTTCAGGGAATTTTTATGGTCATATGAAAACTTAATTTGTGACTCAAAGTATTATATGAAATGTTCGTTTATTAATTATTACACATATCTCGTTTCTTAAGATTATTTATACTTTCAGGTATATTTGACGATCCAACTTGTAGCTCTGTGACTTGCAACCATGATGTTTTAGTTGTTGGATATGGGACGGAGAATGGTCAGGATTACTGGTTAGTGAAAAACAGGTTAATATTGTTATAATGTACTCTACATGATTTTTATCTGGTCTTTTTATGTAGGTATTGTTAAGTGATACATTTCCTCTCTAGTTAGTAAACTAGTAGTTTCCTCATTAAGGGATAAACAAAATACGGAAATGTCGTATGATGAGAAAAATATGATATGAGACATATGAAATACATTAATTAATGTAATAAACTATAAATTATGAAACATTATTGTCATATTATCATAGGATATACTAGCATAATACTCGCGCTAGCACGGTTTTACAGATTATTATGTTTCATTGGGAAACATTAAAACAGGAATGCGGTATTATCAGCACATACAAGATGCATATACAATGTATACTCACGGAGCATGTATTCTAGATATAATTCATCTTGTTATGAAAATGTTTCTAATTGATATTTAGCACAGAATTAATATTATGCTTTTAACCCTGGTGTTTTTTAGAAGCACGCTATCTATAATTAATACACACACTAACTGTCCATTTATCCTTTTTCTTACAGTTGGAGTGCGTTCTGAGGAATGAGTGGATACATCAAAATGTCAAGGAATAAAAACAACCAATGTGCAATAACCACCGATGCGCTATATCCTCTTGTCTGAATTGATTTTACGTTTTAATTGTTTACCTTCAATTATTATTTTTTATTTCTGTATTGAAATACAGGACCTTTACATATATAAATTAGCAATAATTGGATAATACAGTGAAACCTGGATAAACCAAACCCTACATAAAACGAACACCTGAATAAAATAAAAATGTTCCTAAGAACCGTCATATCAAATTGTATGCGTTGTGATAAAGCCCTAAAATCTTAAGTCCCGAAGAGATTTGGCTTAAACAGGTTTCACTGTAATAATTGTAATCTAATGTAGAATTGTCACGATATTTACAGTCCCATACATAGTAAATGTAACTTTGTATGTGTATACAAAATCAGACAAAACTGGCCTTATATACCACAGTTATTCTCTACTTCATTTACAGATATATAAACATCTCAATTGATTTGTATTTAAATGTCATGCTATACGCGTCGTTTTCAAATGTAGCTACTAAAACAAATTTATTTATTTGAATACCAATTTCAAGAAATCTTAACAAATTTATGATAAATTAAATGAACTGTTTATTTTAATTTCAACTTACACCTGAACAGATAACGCAATAGAACAAATTCTATGAATTGATATGAATGTTTCCCCGAAATAAAAATGTCTACAAAACGTTTATTTTTAGTTATCTAAAGCAGTTGTTGTTGCAATTTTATGAAAAGATTTAATGAACAAAAATGATCTTCTAGGAATATAATTTTAAATTTTATAACATACAAGCTTATACTCATTATAATGATTAGAAACCTGTTTCATTGGTTGTCTTTGATTAATGTTTTTTTTATTCATAAACTATAACCCATAGTATAATCACAATTATCTTTTCCTTTAAATGTTTACATGTACTGAAAAGTAATCAAATCTGAAAAGACACTCCTTATAGTTTCGTTCAAACCCGTTGATTCGTAACGTTTTATTAAAAAATATTATATCTTTAGAGTACCGTTATTTATATTGCCTGTAATTTTTTTTTAATTTATCCCTTTAATCAGACAATTTTGAACAACTTTATATTAAATCATCAATATACTCGGATATGAACGTGACCCGAGCGGAAGATATTATTATTTTTCTTCATTGGTTTATCTTTATTTACAAGTTGAAATACAAAAACAAGTGGATTAGGTCTATTGTGCTTGTCGTGGTTTAAATACACTGCTTCGAATCATCGAGGCATGATTGTTATTAGAACAATAATAACTAGTATTACTATCGATAAAAATGTAATATTTTTTACAATAATAGTGAGGTCTTTTACCCTCCTTGCCTCCTATGTTTTCTACAATGAGTTTGACTGTCCCTCTGGTATCTTTCGTCCCTCTTTTCTACAAAGTATCCATTTTTATTATATATCACGGAATTTCGTCTTTTCTTGTTTTTCGTGAAGTCACGACGAGATTTAATCTTGTAGAAGAAAATAGGCGGAAAATGTATAATAATGGAAATAATTAGACAATAGTGTACAGGAAAAGAATATTCAAACATAAAAAGGTGAGGCATATCCTCGAAAAATATCTAACGATTTTTTTATATTATGTTTTTTTGTATGTCTACTTGTAACTTAGGTGTACAATTGTACACCGATTTTCCACAAATATGTACTGAACCTTTAAATTTTACAATTGTCATGGACCGATAACCAATTTATTATTTTAACACATTTAAATAATTAACATAATTTGGTTTAATCTGACCTCGATCTGTTGCAAATTGTAGTGAATGCAATAAACGATTTATTACCTAAACTGAACACTATCGTACAAATATCCGGGTGTGTTTACTTCAAATTTGTGTGCATAAGATGAACTGATGATGTTAATAGACTGGTAACTTTATCAGACGCATTCCAGTGCATACGTGTAAAAAAAAAATGTTTACACCAATAGCTTAGAAATGGTAAAAATCAACAACCAGAGCAGTGTTATTCGAGTTAACAGACGATGTCGACCATCCTCATTTGTTCGTAGATGAGCTAAAACCGAATACCACAACAAAATTTACAAAAACAAGAAATATGTTAACCCTTTGAAAAGAACACTCATAACTTTTAAAACAAAACATATCGACCAACAGAGGGTTTTGATAACCGGACTGAATTGGTGCAGACCCAATCCACTTGTGTTTGTCTGAAACAATCTCACCAACCTTACATAAGATCAGCTATACAAATATTTATCAATGTGGGTTTATTTGGTATAACGTTTTTTGTCTGTCTTTTTTCATATTTCTTTGAATTTTATATTATTCGGTACTGTAATGATGAAAATCACAACTTTTCGAATCTACACATCCTTGTTATCTTATTACATCATATTATATTTCGAAAATAATGATTTCGTTAAAACATGTTTATTTGTATGTACTCAGTTTGAATACCATCACTGTTGTCATTCACAGGGTACATGAAACTAAAAATTTATCAAAAATTTCACAAGTACATTTACCGCTATATCAATGCACTACATTATTATGTTTTATTTACATTTTAAAAGAATTAAGAATTAAAAGTAATTATAAAATTGTTGGAAAAATGCAATTTTAAGTTATGATTGAACGAATAATACTGATATGTGTTATGGAATTTATTACATTCAAGCTTCCATTCCTTTTAATGAAATTTTGTTTTATATTTTCCTTTTTTTTCTTTAATGGATGTTCATATGAACACTACAACCAACAATATTATCAAAAATGTCTTTCCCTTTTAGGGAGTTCGCTTCTCAGTTTAAGAAAAAATAACTTTTCAAAACACTACTTAAATTGATAGGGAATTAATAAAGAGCAAACAAACTATAGAGGTCAATGTGCTTGTTTTCGAGATATTAGCCATTGACATTTTGGCGGGAAAATATTATCTCTTAACTTTTGACAAGTTTAAGTTCTCAAAAACTGTTTTAAAAAAAATATAAGACTTTTACAGATGGTTTATTATTATACATGTAAAAGATTTATAAAAAGAAAAATAGGGGTCAATGGGCAAATATTTGTTAAGGCATTCAAATGGATTAAACCAGAGGATTCCAAAAATCTGACAAAAATCCAAAAACATGACAAGCGAACTTCCTTAAATATTGACACGAACTGGAAAGTAATTCAATCAGAAAAGAAGATCGTTCGTTTCGCTCAAATCCATCCAACAGTAACGTGTTATAAAAAATAGTATATCTTTATATAACCTTCATTTATATTGCCCGTGGATTTAAAAATACATTGTTAACCCATTTATTTAGATACTTATAAACAACTTATAGATTATTACATGGCATTTTCCATATTGACCCTGGTATCAGCCCTAGACTCACATATCAAGCCAGAGGGCTTTATACCGAAGGCTTGATATAGGTTGTGGACTGATATCACGGCCAATATGGACAATGACATGTAAAAATCTATTTATCACATACTTTCATGATGGAGAAAAAAGACAGCAAATATCAAATTATGTTTAATATTTTCAACACAAAATCCAAAAAAAACGTTTAAAAAAAATGCATCACAGTAAATTAACGACATTTGTATCGCAGTGAGTTAACAAAATTCGTTTCACAATAGTATACCGCTGTTCAATAGTCATAAATCGATTACGGAAAACAAATACGGGTCAAAATCGAAAACAGAGGATAATCATCAATTATGAGAGGAAATCACAGAACTGCATCACAAACAAACGCCAAAATATGTAGTAAAGGACAATTCGATAACAGCATTCAAGTTCTTGGTTTCTTTTGTGACTCATTGCGTGAGCTGCATTTGTAGAAACAATCGTTTGGTTTTCCTATGTAACTTTATTGTATTTTTTGGTGGTATTGTGCGATGTTTTCGTTTTAACCTTGATGATATGTCTACTTGTGACCTAGTTGTAGACCTAGATATATCATATATTTACCCTACCTTTAAATTATATAAATAAATTGTTTATTGTTGTAATTGAATGCTATCAACATTTTTATTTTCCACATTTTTGAATATTTAACATAGTTTGGTTTAATATGACCTCGATCTAAAACAAATTGAAGCGTTGTGAGGATTGCGATATATGATTTATTTAATACACTGAGCATTGTTTAACATATAAACAAGGTGTGCTTACTTGGAATTTTATGTTTTATGTGAAAAAAAAACTGACGATGTAAATAGAGCGATATTTTAATTAAGTAATTCTACTGCAAGTAATAATACAATAAATATTAAAAACAGGTAAATACCTACCGTTATCTGGATGATATTTTTTCGTTAAATAATCCAGAGTTCTCTAAATATACTTCAGAAATTTACCCAAACGAACTTACTTTAACTAAATCTAACATAAACAGCAGCAGTTGTCCTTTTCTAGATTTAGACATTTCAATTTCAAACGGGAAACTTCACACTAAAATTTACGACAAAAGAGACGATTTTTCATTTCCTATTGTTAATTTTCCTTTTTTAGACGGCGATGTGCCTTTGGCTCCATCATACGATGTTTATATATCGCAACTCGTTCAGTTTGCCCGTGTGTGTTCTGATGTCATAGATTTTAACTAACGTAATCAATGCATCACTGGTAAATTGTTGTGTCAGGGATTTCGATACCATAAATTACTTAAAACTTTTACTAAATTCTTTCATAGATACAAAGATTTGATAAGTAAATTTGGCTATACCTGTAGAAAGCTTATTAAAAATGGTATTTCACATCCTAAATTTTATGGTAATATTGTACTTAAAGCGAGGAAATCACTATGTGATCCTTGTAAACTCATCGAACCTTTAAACAAACTTATAAGTAAGGGTTATCGTACCAATATTGTAATTAGATCTCTGAATATAGTTCATATTGGCACTAATATTGATTTTGTCATTAGCAAATTAAAACATAACTAAATTTCATTATCTTTTGAGGCGAGATGTATAGAGACACAGACACGTTAACTTTTATTTCTATAGAAGTCGCTCTTCACTATACTACTACCTGTCGATACATTTATTTTTGGCATTGCACAAGTCATGTCTTCTTTGACTATTAATGACGTTAAAATACTAAATCCCTGTGATGTGTGGAGGCAGTAGAGTGCCTCCCCGTGCTTCAGGTTTATGCTCTTATAATATACTAGATTATGGAGTGTGTGTCCGAGCGAGAACTGCTCTAATTCATTACTTTAGGAATATTTATCAAAAAGTAGTATTTCAATATTCAGCCCCATTCTACTATTTAATACTGATAGCGTTTGACATTTTTAGCCGAACAATTTATCCATTTTATATACTTCAATTATTGTATGCTGGTTCATATTCTGGACGCCAATCTTTGCTCCTTTATTATATAATTCACTAACAAAACAATTATGAAGCTTAGAAATGGAAAATTACTAAATACTAAACTTGTTCAAAGGGTATCCACACGTCTCAATCTTCAAAATCGGTTATCTAAAAATACTACCATCGCTAACATTTTTAACAATAAAAAACGTGGTTACCCTTCTATCGATAAGTGTCATGCCAAAAAAATGACTTACATGTCCCCGTCTTTCAACCAACAATACGGTAAGGTCCACGTTTAATGGTCGCACATTTTCTTTAAATTTTGAAACTGATATAACTTGAAAAACAAACAGTATTATTTATTTACTCACATGAAACAAACCGGGGTGTGGTATTCAGTACGTAGGAGAAACTGGACGATATTTATCTAAACGCACTCAAGAACATCTGTATCGTTTTAAAAGACCCAATAAATTCAAAAGTATCATTTACCAACACCTTAAGAAGCACAACCATCCTTTTAAATATTTAGCAGTTCAACCTTTAGAAGTAGTAAATAAGCAGCCTGGTGAATCGCATTCAAAGTTTGTACGATCACGGAAAATAATTGAATTAAATTGGATTAAAAAATTACAGACAGTTTACCCTCTCGGTCTAAATGATAATATCATGGGAATTGGTAATATATCTAGAACCAATTCCGTTAACATTTTGGATATAGTTTCTAAAACTGTTCGTAAAAAACGTTCTCACGGTCGTAGAACAAATCGCAATCAAAGAAGATTTCGGGCCAATCATACCAATATTTCGGACCTAATTTCTATTTCAAAAAACAACGGCAGACATTATCTGTTAACAAAACTCTGTTCGTTACCGGTTAATAAGTTAAATAAAATTTTGGAGGATTGCAACACAATTTCATATAGCAGTCCTAAGTATGAAATTGTTCAAATTATTATGGCATATTGTTATTCTAAATTATTTCCCAAAATTGATCGCCCTGAAGATCATAAAAAACATTTTATTAAAATTAAGTATGTCAATAAAGGCTTTGATTTTGTAAATATTGCCGGTATATTTAACGACCATTCTGTTAAAGAACAAATTCCTGGATATTTTGACAATACTGAGCTACCTCTTATTTGTTATATTTACAAGAAATCTACCCGGAAATTTGTGTTTAATTATAGTCAATTGTGTAAAGATGTTAATATCAGTGAAAATACACCTACTTCATGTAATTGCAGTAATTCCGAATATATTTATGGCCCCATTTCCCATGTTATAACAGGAGATCTTAACATCGTTCAAGACCGAGAGTTAAAATCATTCCTCAGTAAAGGACCTAAATATCGTCCCCCGTCAATTATTAATTGGAATGAGTGTCGTAATATCATCCACGACTCACTCCATACTTACTGTATGAAATGGATAAAACGGGAAAAAGCTGACAAAAAATCTTTGGACTCTTTTTTTAATTCAGTAATGAAGATAGTTGATATACGTATTCAACATTTTAAAGAACATTTTACTATAAACCCTTACAACAATAAACCTATTTCTCGTATCAAACATAAACTAAAAGAACTAGCCAAGGAATTTGTTTTTGTCCCGGCAGATAAAGCTGCTAATAATATTATTATTGTTTGACGTAAATTTTACATTGAGGTTCTGAAAAAGGAAATCACCAATTCACCAACATTCCAACTGACTCCATTTTCAGAAAACGAAATCTGTAACAAACATAAACTTTTAGGCACCGCTTTACAAGCAGATCCAAATACAATGAAAGTCCCAACTATGTATTGGCTTCCGAAGCTACACAAAACCCCTTACAAATATAGATTTATTTCGTCTTCAAGCCATTGTTCAACTACTAAATTGTCTATTCTTCTTACCAGCACACTTGGTACAATTAAAAACCTGATAATAAATTGTTCAAATAAGGCCTTCGAAAATAGTGGAATAAATTACTTTTGGAGTGTCAAGAACTCGTTGGAAGTACTTGATAAATTGCATGCTTATATTGGTGATTTTGAATCTGTTCAAAGTTTTGATTTTCTACCCTGTATACCACATTGCCTCACATTCTCATTAAGAAAAAATTCACACACCTAATTAAATGGGCATTCAAAAAATCAGAATGTGAATATATATGTTCAAACTCTTTTAGGTCATTTTTTAGTAGCAATAAACAAAAAAACTATGTTAATTGGACATGCTTTGATACTATATATGCCCTTGAATTTTTACTAGATAACATTTTTGTTCGCTTTGGGGATTCCGTATATCGTCAGATTATCGGAATTCCAATGGGGACTAACTGTGCACCACTTATTGCGGACCTGTTTTTGTATTGTTATGAGTTACAATTTATGACAAAAATAAGCAAAGACCCATCGAAACAACATCTGATAAACAAATTTAATAATACTTTTAGATATTTGGATGATATTTTGGCTCTCAATAATGACGACTTCAGTATGTATATTAATGAAATTTATCCTGTTGAACTTACTTTAAATAAAGCTAATACTAACAATGACCACTGCCCTTTTCTCGATCTTGATATCTATATCACTAATGGAAAGCTGAATACTAAAATTTATGATAAAAGGGATGATTTTTCATTTCCTATCGTTAATTATCCGTTTTTAGATGGTGACGTTCCCTTGTCACCATCTTACGGTGTTTATATATCTCAACTTGTACGATTCGCTCGTGTATGTAACAATGTTTTAGATTTTAACGAGAGAAATTTATGTATTACTGAAAAATTATTACACCAGGGTTTTCGATATCACAAACTAGTCAAAACATTTACTAAATTTTATCATCGGTATAAAGACATTATTCGTAAATATAGCTCAACATGCAGACTTTTAATACGTTCAGGTATTTCACATCCAATTTTTTATGGTAATATTCTTTATAAAGCACAAAGGTGTCAGTATTCACCTCAGAAACTTACAAAACCTTTGAATAGACTTATTAAGAAGGGATATAAATACGATACTGTTGTCAAGTCATTAAAGATTGCATATTTTGGCGTTAATATTGAGTCATTGATAAGGTCTTTGCATCGGAACTAAACACATTTATTCTAAAAACAGTTGTTGGCATGACACGGGTTATGTTCTTCTCATATATGTTATGATGGTATGATACTAAACCCCTAACGGCAATCTGGACGACATCAAAAATGACTTTGTTGAATCGATTCCGTCTGTTGTAAATGTAACAGAACCTGTCGGTAACTTGGTTAGTCTTTACAATACGAATATGATATCGATTATTGACAAGCACGCACCGATAGTCTCAAAAGAAATAACACTTCGACCAAATACCGAGTGGCACACTGAAGAACTCCGCGACGCTAAAAGGAATTGTCGTAAAACTGAACGCCGCATGCGGAAAACAAATTTGACCGTTCATCAGCAGATACATCGGGATGCTTGTGTACATGCGAACAAACTCCTTATCCGATGTAAAAAAGAACACTATTCGACCCAAGTTGAAGAAGCTGAACACGATCAGAAACAACTCTTTCGCCTTAGTAAACGCATAATGGGAGAAAAGCAAGAAACAATTCTACCATCGCATAAAGATGAAAAAGACCTTGCTAACAAGTTCTGTCACTTTTTCATGAACAAGATTGAAACTATTCGGGCAAATTTAAGTGCATCTAATAAAAGCTCCATCACTATGTGCGAGATTATGAAATCAGACGAAAAGTTTAACGGTGAACGTTTATCATCATTCAAACCAACAACAATTACGGAACTCACGAAGATCATACAATCTGCACCATCAAAACACTGTGAACTAGATCCAATGCCTACCTATTTACTAAAATCTTGTTCAAATGAACTTCTTCCGGCAGTGCAAAACATTGTCAATTGCTCGTTTTCAGAATCACTGGTGCCATCTTCATTTAAGCAAGCTATCGTTCGACCATTGCTGAAGAAACCTAGTCTAGATCGTGAAGTGTTAAAAAACTACCGTCCAGTGTCAAACCTTCCGTTTTTGTCGAAGGTCTCGGAAAAAGTTGTTTCCTCTCGGCTTGATCACCACATAGAATCGAATAATCTGCACGAAAATTTGCAATCTGCATACCGAGCTCGTCATTCTACAGAAACAGCTCTTCTACGTGTTCACCACGATATAGTTTCTGCACTGGACAAAAACAGTTGTGTTGTACTTCTGATGCTCGATCTTTCGGCCGCATTTGATGTTATTGACCACAAAATTTTACTAGAACGTCTGAACTATTCTTTCGGAGTCTCTGATAGCGCCTTATCGTGGATCGAGTCTTACTTGAAAGATTGGCACCAAACAATCTGACGATCTACGTCTTCAATATGGTGTGCCTCAAGGCTCTGTTCTAGGACCAAAGTTATACTGCATGTACTCGAAACCTGTTGGTGAAATATGCAGGCGACATAAAATGCTTTACCACTCGTATGCCGACGACACTCAGGCATATCAAGTGATTAAACCGGAAGGTGATTGGGACGATCTATCCGACCGTTTGAAAGCGTGTTTGTCAGAGATAAGCGATTGGATGACATCAAATATGCTGAAACTAAATCAGGACAAAACAGAGCTCATCGTCTTTGCTCCGAAACATCGAGTCAAACAGTTATCCAAGTATGAGCTACCCTTCGATGGCACTATTTTAAGTGATGCGAACTGCGTTAGGAATCTAGGAGTGTTCTTTGATAAGACCTTGAGTATGGAACAGCAGGTAACAGCCGTCTCAAAATCATGTTACCACCAGATTCGAACCATCGGAAACATTAGATCGTATATCACCGAAAATGCGTGTAAGACACTAGTCTGCTCTCTTGTCACCTCCAGATTAGACTATGGGAACGCTTTGCTATATAATGTTAACTCTTCCACTATAGCAAGACTACAACGCGTTCAAAACACAGCAGCTAGACTTATCACAAGAAAAAGGAAGTTTGACTCTATAACACCTGTTCTGATGCAGCTACATTGGCTCCCCGTGAAATACCGATCACATTTTAAACTTTTACTTTACGTTTTTAAGGCATTACACGATAAAGCACCTAAATATTTGAAAGAACTGATTGTACCATACGCTCCTATTAGAACACTTCGGTCAGAAAATGAAGGACTCATAACGAATCCAAGAGATGTCCGCACTAAAACATACGGTGAAAGACGATTCGACCGAGCTGGAGCTACATTGTGGAATGACCTACCAATTCATTTACGGAGAGAACAATCGCTTCCTCGTTTTAAAAAAGGTTTGAAGACACATATTTTTAGACTGGCGTACTGTGATGTGTAAGAAATGTGATAATTTATTATTATTCTAAAAAGTTTAAGTGATAGGATCTTTTTTATTTTTAACTTATTTAAATTTTTAGTTTTGACGATTTTATTGAATAGACAGTTTTATTTATCTTTTCATTGTGTTTTACTGGAATGTAAATACTTATAATTTTCATCATTATTCTTTTATTGACTGTTATATTTAATATGTTTTATGGTATTCATTGTGATATATATTTCCCCTGTCAATGCTCTTAATTTCCATCATTATTCTATTTAATTTCTGTTTTATTCTTATGTTCATATATATATAATTGCTATTATTGTATGCATTGTGATATATATTTTCCTTCAATTTTATATGTTAAGCGCTTAGAGTATTATGTTTATTAGATAGGCGCTATATAAAAGCTATGTAATAATAATAATAAAATATTGTGCCTGATGTTCATATGATGAAATCATAATCTTTCAGTCAGTTTAGTTGAAGTCTGGAGCTGGCATGTCAGTTAACTGCTAGTAGTCTGTTGTTATTTATGTATTATTGTCATTTTATTTATTTTCTTTGGTTACATCTTCTGACATCAGACTCGGATTTCTCTTGAACTGAATTTTAATGTGCGTATTGTTATGCGTTTACTTTACTACATTGGTTAGAGGTATAGGGGGAGGGTTGAGATCTCACAAACATGTTTAACCCCGCCGCATTTTTGCGCCTGTCCCAAGTCAGGAGCCTCTGGCCTTTGTTAGTCTTGTATTATTTTAATTTTAGTTTCTTGTGTACAATTTGGAAATTAGTATGGCGTTCATTATCACTGGACTAGTATATATTTGTTTAGGGGCCAGCTGAAGGACGCCTCCGGGTGCGGGAATTTCTCGCTACATTGAAGACCTGTTGGTGACCCTCTGCTGTTGTTTTTTATTTGGGCGGGTTGTTGTCTCTTTGACACATTCCCCATTTCCATTCTCAATTTTATTTAGTCGATTTTAGTCTCTAATGCATGATTTTTTACAATTAATTGGTTTTGGCTTTTAACTAGCTGTCAGTAACTGCGAGTACTCTCAAATCGTATTTTCTTTTTTATTCGACCTGTTGATACTGTTTATAATGTTTTTTTGTTATTTTTTATTTATATGGATCTTGTCTGTACACCAGCTTTGATTATTTGTAATATCCTCAATTTTTCACTTATTCTTACAACATTTGTATAAACTTCAAGATTATAAAAAACCGGTTTTTTTCTAAAGTGAACATTGATTGGTTAAATATTTCTCAGTGTGTTTGAATTTGTTTGTCAGCTTTTTGGTCATGAATGTTTGTCTCTAATATTTAATTAACTGTGCATTTTTATTCAGATATCGCAGATCAAATTTATTCGTTCATTGTGTAATCATACGTTTTTTGATTGAGTTAAGTCTGCCAATTGATATTTTATCGTATGTTTTTCTATGTTGTGATGTTATGCTATTGTTTCAGAGAAAGGGAGAAGGTTTGGATCCATTAAAACGTTTAATCCCGCTGCAAATGTTTGCACCTGTCCTAAGTCAGGAATCTGATGTACAGTAGTTGTCGTTTGTTTATGTAATATATACGTGTTTCTCGTTTCTCGTTTTGTTTATATAGATTAGACCGTTGGTTTTCCCGTTTGAATGGTTTTATACTAGTAATTTTGGGGCCCTTTATAGCTTGTTGTTCGGTGTGAGCCAAGGCTCCGTGTTGAAGGCCGTACTTTAACCTATAATGCTTTACTTTTTAAATTGTTATTTGGATGGAGAATTGTCTCATTGGCACTCACACCACATCTTCCTTTATCTAATTAAGTATTACTTTATTGAAGTTTCATTTTCGAAATTTCTGCCATTGTTTCATTGTAATCTATATTGTTGTAGACGACACCATAGGTATGGATGAGCCACTTTAGAAAGCATATGTATGTATTGACATTGATGATGCAATTACGGCTGTTATCAGATTAGTCCCGATGATGCTAGCGCTTAAAACTCATTTACTTGTTAGTATCTTATATTCTCCAGTATTAGAACTACATGCACTGAAATATTGCGTTTCCAAAACTTAAACAAGTATGAAAAAAAAATGAAATAGCACAACAAACTATACAACAAGAAATATATGTCTTCTTTGAAAATAAAACACATCAAAAGAACAAAACCCTCGACCAATACAGTATCTTCAAAACCAGACTAATTTAGAACAGGGACTCTCCCGTCCAGCTCTCCAAACCCCTTTTTTCTTGTCTTGAACATATCTTTTGCGACAAAAGAACAATTGTAATTATATAGGTGTCTATTTGATAAATCATCTCTATTGTTTTCTCTTTATATCGTATTTCTCTGGATATTATAACAACTGTAACATTAGTTAAACAGTAACAGCTTTTCGAATCAACAGACCGCATTGTTATACCAACACTTTATAATCCTTAAGCAATGAGTTAATATTTTACCTATGAACTTGGTATATAGAGATATTTTAAAGTGAAAATTCGCGATTTTTTACTCATCTTATTTTGTTCATAATACCATAAAAAGACTTGTTCACAAAGTTCTTGTTATGAACACTAATAAAGTAGAAAACTTGTACTAATTCATTCTAAATATTTGAACTTTCTGACTTTGATGACGTATTTTAAGTCTTTTAGCATGTCGGGAGTGGATTAATCTCATTTTCAACCTTGTTATCACCCAATAACGCGACTTAAAGAGCATCGACGACTTTTGGAGGTCTATTAACCAACTATTAATTCCAAAAGAAAAGTGATTAGCCGTGCAACTCTAAAATTAAAATGTACGATTTATATTTTAAGGATTTCACGGATGCAGATATGAAAAAACATGAAGTAAAAAAAAGGAAAAAAACAGAAGTGTCCATCTTTGATAACAAAAAGAGGGGCTAAAAGATACAAGAGGAACGGTCAAACTCATAAATCGAAAATCACCTGACAACGCCATGACTAAAAAAATGAAAAAAAGACAAACAGACAAAATATAGTACAGAAGAACAACATAGAACACTAAAGACTGAGCTACATGAGCCCAATCAAAATCTTGGGGTGATATAAGGTGCTCCGGAAAGGGGGAGCAGGTCCTGCTCCACATGTGGCACACGTCGTTTTGCTTATATTATAACAAAACCGGCAAAAAGTCTAAATCGGTAGGTCAAATTCATGAAGTTATCCGATATTATCTGTGAAACGGTTATTCTATATGTACTATTACTGATCAAAAGACAAAAATGTCAAAGTTTTCTCATTTTTTCAATAGATGAGTATGTTTCACAATTACAAGTAATGTTTATTAACTATCAGAAAATATATGAAAATGTATGCATAGTAAGTGATATTATTTAATAAATATTTGATGTACAAATGTAATATGAATTTTGCAACTAATTATTTCTCTGAGTTATAAGTGGAACGTAACATGGAACATCATAAGGAGCTTGGATTCCTGAAGGATATTGCAACAGGCTTATATTTGAAATATATATTTAATTATGTGGTTAAAAAACTATAAGAACCATATTTACATTATTATACATTATACCCAACAATTAAATAATGCAAAAAAAGGAGTAAACGATGTTGCATATTTCCCCAAAATTTGGCCATAAGTAAAATTTCAATCGCTTGGATTAGTACCTTTTCTGAAACTATTTACAAATAGTTATCAAGAAACCCACATATGTCTTCGCATAGGAAAAAAATGTTTATAAATATTACATTAATTTCTGGACATATGGCCGGTCTAGCTATGAAAAAACGGAGAGTCAAACAGATAATAGCCCATAACACATGTAAAAATAATCTTCATGTTCTGATAACCCATATTTGAAGGCTAAATTAGTACTCAGCTGTTGATGACGAATTTCTTAAACTGTTCGAAACAATCTAATTGACATATAAATCTGTGATTTCACTTTGTCCATAACTTTGATGAACCAAAGCAAGTTCGATATCGACATGTATCTAAATCAGATTGGTTCTGATTGTTTCTCTCGTATATTTTATATTCATGTATATATTCTAAATTGCGTCTAGCTATAGCTACGTAACTTTTTATCGAGGCGTATTTACCAATGATCGACAAGTGCGTAAATTTTGTTTTTGGAATTATTTAGATCTTCATGAATATCATTCTTTACGCCAGAACTGTTATTTATAAACAAGCGTATTTGTTAATGACTAGAATATCACTATCGGACACGCAAGACAAATATGTATAGTGACCTGATACATGTAGTTCCAAAATGGAGAGTTACAGGTTACCGGCCGTGTACACTGATCAATATCCTCAGAAGTAATGTGATATACGAACTTGCTTTATGTAATTGTGTAATAAGAGTATAAAAGCCCGACAGGAAATCGCTTGAATACCTGGACGTGTTACCTCACAATGTATGTGGGAGGAATTCCGTTAGCCATGCTGGTAATCAGATAAGGTGAGGTTTGCATCTTTTTAAACTACATAACAACACAATAGATTTCGAAAACAATTGTACACGGACCAACAATATATGATTTAATTTTTGACTTATTAACTAATGTCCATTAGATATTTCTTGTTTCAAAAACTTATTTAAAAACAAAATAGTTACAAAACAACAGATTATAGTAGTAGGTATTTAAAAAATATATAATATAAAATTACATTTTCTGTATCAAGTGAGGTTTTTTTTTTTGCGAAGTTTGCCTTTAAGCATATGTTTAGATGATATTTTTTTTTCTTTAAATACGATGAACAAATGATGATGAACTGTATCACTTGTAAAATAAGCCAATATACTACATTATACAGACAAAAGTTAATTGTATGATAGCGCTAAATGTAAAATAGTTCTATGGTCTCGGCGGCTGCATTGCCATATCATTGGATGTGGTTGAGCCTGTTCTCTTTTTCCAAATTATATAAACAATTAAAAGCAGTATTACAACTAACAAAATTCCGACAACACTACCTAGTCCATATGTTGTTGAATCTGAAATAACAATGTAATAATATCTTTATAAAAATCTTCAAAATTCATGGTACTCTTCTTAAATGTGTTAAAATTAACCATTTTTATCTTTCTCCAATTTGTTTTCAGATTATTTGTAGATAAGAGATATGAATAAATGAATAATACATATTGGTTTGTCAAGAATTAAGATTGGCGAACAGATGATACATTGTACATGCCAAGAAAGAAGAAATGTTTGTAAAAACAGAATATATGTTGTATTTTTGTTTAGAATAAATGTATGTAAGCAGTGTATGCTTATCTATCTTATCAAGCTCATATATCACGGATTATTTTCTGATGTTTGTGATTTCAAATTAAAAGAAAGATTCTCGTTCGAACAAGCTCGAATATCCGCGTTATCTTTTATCGGTATCTTTTAATGTCAACGCGCATTTACAAAGTAAAATTGCCATAAAAAAATATGACCAACTTCATTGACATCTGATTGCAAAAGAAGTTCTGCTCAGGGATTTCAAAAAGTAATACATCAGAAACGCATATATATAATTTTAAAGAACGTACCCTACCAATCGTTTTTTTTTTATATTTCAAAGGCAATACATAAAGCAGTTATAGATAATAAACACTCGCAAACTATTACATTATATAACGACTGCTTCATATGTTGACATACATGTATAACTTATACAATATTATGGTTGGTAAGTCTATGTTTTAGACTTATGATCATTAAAACCAATTTTGATTTAACAAAACTTCGAACTTGAAAAACAGTTGCAGTATTAGACACAATATTTTTTTTTAATTTAGGCCCTCAATGCTTTTCAACTTTGTTCTTGTTTTGGCTTTCCAACTTTTTTAATCTGAGTGTCACTGGTTGGTCTTGTGATGACAAACCATCCGTCCGACGTCTTAAATTTTAAATCTGGTACCTTTTGTTAGCGTTTATTTGTGTATTCCTTAGCCCTATATGTTCTCCTGTTTATTTTTTATTGTGATCCTGTCATGAAATGTTGTCATTTTAATGTTATATTTAACATTGTCATAAAAGCGGGAGGTTTAACATGCCACAACACCAAGTTAGACTCAATATTTTCTTTCTTGAAATGTCCTCTACAATGTCAGGAAAATGGTCATTGATATATTATAGTTCGTTTCTGTGTGTGTTACATTTTAATGTTGTGTTTCTGTTGTGTTTTAGTTCTCTTATATTTGATGTCTTTCTCTCAGTTTTAGTTTGTAAACCGGATTTGTTTTTTTCTCAATCGATTTATAAATATCGAACAGCGGTATACTACTGCTGCCTTTATCTTATATAAAAATCAATTATAAGACTTCTGAATCTGAGGTACTAATATTTCTATTGAGATAATATTACTTTGTGAAAGCAAGTTGCAAACGATTTAAATTGGCTTCCCGATAATATTTCAAAAGACTTAAAATCATACCTGTTGTAGGACTTGTTTGAGATACAGATGATGCGCTTAGTGTACCAGACATTCCTGTCAGATAACTGTGACAAGTTGGTAATCCCTTTGGAATAAATTGCCCAGTGTTCTCGAAAGATTCATTCAGCATTAATGCCATACCTTCCACCATATGTTTATCAATGTGACAGTGCATGAACCACACACCTGGGTTTGCAGCTTTTATTTTGATTATCACATATCCTCCGTATGGTACCACTATTGTATCTTTGCGTACAGCATCAATTGTATTTATACCAGGGATGTTCTTGTAATCATTCCATGACGAATTTTTCCATCGTGCATTGTTACAACTGCTTTTAACATTAGGAAGTGTATCACTACATTTTATATCGTTTGTAAAATTAAAGTTTCCGTCAATGGTCACTTCCGGAAATTCCATTTTAAGAACTTTGTAAGTATGGCCATGCATGTGAATAGGATGCGAAATGAAAGCTCCGGTACCAAGATTAAGTAAAACCATAATTATGTCAGATCCAGTTTTTAAGTTAAGTGAATGGCTACAGTGACAAGTGTCTTCATCAGTACACTTACTACAGTCGTTATCAACCTCAGATGGCTGTGTAAGAGCAGATACGGTTGGCCAACGAAATATTCGACCATTTATGGATGATTTACCTTTCGGAAAACCGAAATTCAAGAAATGTAATGCTGTTTCGGTTGATTCTTGCATACCCTCGATGGCAACAAAATCTTCATCTTTTACAATTCCCCTTTCTTTCAAATTATTAACAGGAACACATGATACGTCTTCTTTGTGTGGGTATGTTTTAAATGGACAATTTAGAACTCGACTTTTGCTATTTTGTTCGTAATCCTTTGTTGGCAGGCTATTACTGTTAGAAACATTAAGAAAGCCAAGTCCAATAGGAGGTTGTATTGTAAGTTTATGTGACGAAAGAATGCTGATCGTTATGTTGTATATACCCTCCTCTGCATAATCAAGATCGAGTTCAAAATCATAACGTTCAGCAGGATATATAATGATTTTATCAACGACAGTGGGAACAATCTCAAAACCATCGGTTTCTGTGACATTCAACTTTAAACCAGGTATAGAAAATAAAAGTACGTGCATTGAACCGACGCCTATAAGTCTAAAAAGACATCGATCCCTTTTTGTAACATAAAATATTTCTAGAGGTGCAAGATTATTTTTTAGCTCTCCTCTACCATTAATTAAAATAGAATTTGGAGATTTTACCTCATCTTTCACATTAGCATACAACAGGTCCATTGCGTTATATAGATGATTCCATTCTTGTATCTGTACAATATGTTGGAATACAAATGGTACTGGGTCCCTTTTTCTGAGAATGACAAATGCACCATACATGCCCATATCTCGTTGATTACCTACATGTGAGTGATACCAGTAGGATCCCCCAAATGTTGGTTGGAAGGTGTAATTAAAAGTCTGTCCTGGTAAAATTGGACATTGAGAAACATATGCCACACCGTCCATTGCAGGCCATTTATGTTGATCAATACCGTGCCAGTGAATAGTCACAGCTTCATTTATCATGTGGTTTTTGACTATAATTGTTATTTTCTGGTTTTCATAAATGATAATAGATGGTCCTGGCATGGATCCATTTGCCGTAATCAAATGTCTTGTATGATTCCAACCGTCAGCAGTTATTATATCATCTATAGGGATTTGATCGTTTATTGCTGCATTTATTGAGTAAATTGCCCGATCCTTTACGTACACTTGACTGATATTTCCTTTGCCAATCATGGTAAACGCGGATTTGATATCGAGTGACGTAAAACAGTGGACAGCATTCTCATTGCAATGAAAGCCAACAACGGTACCAGTCATTCCATATACGATACAGAAAACAGCACTTAAAACCTGCAAATAAACAGGAACTAACATATATGTATGATATTAAAAAGAACACATTATGTTCCCGTTGTAAAAACTATTCATATACAGATTGTTGTTGTATTCAATCATTGGTCATTGTTGGTGTGGGTTCGTCTTGCTTAGTCGTGTGCACTATTAAGTTTCTATTTTTCTTTTTGTCTTTTTGTCTTTTTAAGCCATGGCGTTGTCAGTTTATTTTCGATCTATGAGTTTGAATATACCTGTGATACTTTTCGCCCCACTTTTACTTGATCATAAAATTATTTTTTATTTAAGAAAATACAACAGTGAAATCATATCTATTTGTCGAAATGTAGGGAGGTTTCTGTATCATCAATATACTTTTGTTCAAATATCGTTCATCGAATTGGAAATATTAAACACAAAACCGAAAAAATGGCAAATACATATAGGAGCGAGGATACGTGCGTTAATTTGAGTAAGGTTCTCCTTTTTTGTTTCATACTCCAGCTTTCATCACCAATATGAGCTGGCTACAAAGAAATAGCACATAAATGTTCAAACGCAAAAATGAAAAGAAATTTGTAAACATCATTTAATTTCCGTCTTACGTCATAAATTAACATCATCAACATCCCACGACCTTTATCCCACATTTCCTCTCAATGTTTTTTTCTACAAAGTGCACGTCTTATATCTTTGCTGGGGTTAATGAAATAATAAAAAAAACATGTTTACTTTTTATGAAATATACACAAGGACTTACATGCTTTAAATAAAAAAAAACATACATTTATCTGTTCTGTTCTAATACTATTCCTTAATATGTATTTCAGTTGTTTGCAAAAAATGTAAAATCTTATATATGTACGAATAATGAATGTAACATCCTTGAAACAAAACGATTATTTGTTTAGGGTAAAAGAATATCATCAAGTTGATATACCCGTACTGTAAAAAAAAATATACGCATATGCCGAGTAGTACTTTTATTAATATGTGTATAGAAATAGAACCTAACAGTGCTTTAGATAACAGTATTGATCATACAAGTAACAAAAAAAATATATTTGGAGTCTGATTTGGGCTGATAAAATCATTTAAAAATAGAAGATTTCTACAAATTCGAGGAAAAAACATCAAACAAAGAAAATCAACATCATTGTGAAAATGTACTTTATATATTAGGCTAGCTTTGCTGCAGGCATTGATTATCGTTATAGTGGCTCAAATTATTTGCCATTTAACTGTGTTAATAATTTTTACTGGTACGGCATTCGTCATTAATACTCTTAGCATGTTTATCTATTGTCTTAAAAAATCATATCTAATAAAATTAGTAGATTTAGCTAACGAAGTCCTTATTTGTATAAAGTAACATTCATTTTTAGAGGAAAATTGTTTTAACGTTAATTAAACTATTATTAAAAATTGTGATAAATGTAAGATAACTCTGTTCATTTTTCCCAATCATTCTTTTATTTGGGGGAGATAATATATTTCGATGATGGAAGTGTTTAACAACCTTTTTTTTTTTTATCATTATTGTTTAACAACCTTGACCGGATAAACATCGTTCGCACGGACAATCTTTTCATTTATAGTCTTTTTCAAAAAAAAAAAAGGTTCTTTATGCTGGTAAAGATTAATTTTAAACATTACAAACCAAATAAATGAAAATATATATATTCATAAAAAAATTAATAAATCAATAAAGAATACTGAGATCTAGTACATTTATAAGTTTTGGAGCAATTTAAAGCTCAATAAAATAACTAGACGTAAAGATTAAATTATGACCAGTTCAGGGTAGACAATCAACATTGGCATTTTTGGAATTGAATATAGTACAAAGGAATGCAACTCTTGCATACAAATGACACTTCAAAGAATTATTAAACACGAATTCGTGCGCCACCTTCAATGACGATTCTTAATTATCATTATGACCTACAGTTGTAAATCTATAGAATAGTGACAGCTAATAAATGCAAACCCACAGTGAAATACATTTGTTTGAAATTTTTAAAACCTACTCGGAAAAATGCACAAACTACTTGAATTCCATAGCTCAAAATTAACATGTTTACACATTGATAAAATATGGTGTTAAAACATTATAAATCTTTAACAGTTTAAGATTTGATATGATCTCGTATGCTTCAACTTACCCAAATATATCTTTATTTAATGCCAAATCATTGTGTATTTGTTAACATTAAAATCCATCTTGGAAATTTTAAAATTATCACAAATCCCGTTTAAGATTTGATTAAATACCAACATCCAGATATGTTCAGGTAAATATGCTACATTATACTGTTGGGCTTTATTGAACACAGTTTCTAATAGACTTGACATCGACCAAGTCATGGTAAAAACGTAACACAAATACCAGGCATGTAATGTGGAGTAAAAAAAACAACTTTAAAAATAAGAAGCATTATTGCTGACCTCATAAATTGGAAGGCCAACAATAATCAAAATGGAAGTACATTTGAAGATCGAAAACATGTTAATAAATCAATATGAACAGGTCAGTCTAGAATGTCCCGAACAGAAATCACATATTTGGTCCGTTACCTCGATATTTCAAAATATCATACAGAAATTATCTACATTTATGTTATGCAAATCAAAATACATGTGGAATACATATCATTTAAAGGGTCGCACACAATCCTCACCAAAAAACAGTTGTCTCAACTCAGGTCAAAGTCACAATAAATTGAAAAAAATAGAATCCGAGCCCATCAACTGTCACACATTAAAATGCCCTGCTTTAGATAGACACGATGACACGTACCGGGTCTATATATTTTTCGACATTTCAACTCTTCCTTTACAAACGAAAGTTAGAATAAATAATGCATACTTTTCGGATAGGAAAATATCTATACTCTACATTATAGTATCATCCGAATCATTTACAAAAATCGACATAATTACAAAATGTTATAGTATTAAAAACTGCTCGTAATTCCTGAACGCACGTACCAGGTGTCTTCTGAAGAAATAATTTGTGTTGTTTAGTACTTAAGTGAGGTACATGTGTGTGTTATTAAGACTTGTGAACATGTATCTACAAATATGTGTGTAAATTCCATGATGCAGATGGCATATTGGACATATAATTCAAATATTCGACCAATAAGGTAAGTTTCATATGACGCACAGTTTATAATTCGTTTGTTGTGATTTGGTGTGCTTTCGTAAATTCATGGGATATTTCCGTTGTTTTTCTGTAGTTTACATGTACTAATGTAATATTATATTTGTTTTGTGTATTTCTCTGACATGTTATTTGTACTGTATTGCTGTCACGTAATTTTATCATTTTAACGGAATTGTTAACATTGTCATAAAAGCGGGAACTTAATTTTTATGACAAAAATGGGCTTAATTCAAAAATAATGTAAATGGTATGGGTTGTATAGCCGTAAACTTTATTTATATTCTGTTCTACACATGCTGTTTTTATCTAATCACAAATGTTTTATGTTTTTTTCATATTTGAACGATGTAAGTTGCCATAACATACATAAATTTTTAGTCAATGTCTACTGTATAATTTTCATATTAGACTATGTATTGTAAGTAAAGTGAAAGGTACAATGTAACCACAAATCATGTAAAAGATTTAAATGTGAATTTAGGATCATTTATCGTAGGATGGAAGTATGATAGTTTGTTTGAGATATATAAAGTATATGAGTGACTTTTAACATTTTTGTCTGCTTCAAATATGCTTAAAATGTGTTATTCTGAAAAACGAAAAATGCGAATTTAAGTACAATTGAGAATAGAAATTAGGAATGTGTCAAAGAGACAACTAATCTTCATAAGAGCATAAACAGCCGAAGTGCGACCGTATATATTTAAAATGTTTTTGGACATAATTTTTTTTTTCATTTACGTGGTTTTATTAAATAATAAAACATGATTTAATCAAGATATTAGCAGTTTTTTAGGTTAAGCGTTTCATATATTCTATTGAATTTTTCTAGGCACCATTTATATTTGAAAAAAAAGGATTTAGAAATGATATTTTATAATTGATATGGGCATTATAATTTATAATACGTAAATTCATTCAAGATATCGACAGATGTATTAGAAAAATAAAAAAAAATTAAGACTTACCTTAAGAAATTCCATTACCGGATGCTAGCAGTTCCGGTTGCCTTTTGTGAATGAAATACACTATATTCAAAGATGGGGCATTATATATGCTATTCTATATTTATTTTCGGGAGATTACCGATCCTTTATTTTTAAATACTTTTCTTAAAAAGGCGTTTCTTCATTAATTTTTATTTATATGTAAAACTTGTAGTATTATATTTAGGAATGTTTAAAAATACAACCTACAAAAATAGATAATATATGAAGGTGAAAGGGATTATTCATGGGTGAACTAGGAGTTGGAGCTCAACTAAGTAATATTAAGTTCAGTCAATGTGGTAACAATTATAGATGAAGACAATTTTAAAAACTGGAACGAAAACTCGGTTGACACTTAACTAACAAATAAACTCGTAGTTGTTAAAAAAACAGCAACCACAAAATAGATGTGTTTTTTTTTTAATTTTTGCACGCATTGAACTGGATTGATTTAAAGGTTTTTTCTTGAATAAAACCGAAATCCACAGACTGAGAATATAAGATAGTCCCGCATTCAACTGATATTTTTTTTCATATTAGCTTTATACTAATGGAGTTTAAATGCCCGACACGTTTATACATAATTTAATTTTATAGACCTTTTGCTATATTGTAAAATTTGATATACGTTTGATTATGGCCATGTATTACTACCATGTTCGATTGTTGTAGTTGGACATATAGCAATGGTGAATGATATTTGACATTAATGATGTTATGATGACTTCTTTTATCTTATTTAAATATACTTAAAATATAAAAGATACCACGTATTTGTTACTTCACAACAACGAAAATTTAAACCAACATTAATCTTAACCTAAACACCTGGTACATAAATGCCAATTGTTAACTCATTTCGTGAGAATGACCACTTACTACTTCGTCCTTTCCGTTGACCTTAGTTGGTATATCATTGACGTATCATGTCTTAATCGTATAGTCAAATCAGGTTATTCCGATATACGAATGTATAAAAGACAGATTGAAAATAAATATATATTTAAAAAAAAATATTGATCATAATTCTTATTATCGTTGGATTAAACATCTATTTAAGTGTGTGTTTTTTTTCTTGGGTTAAATGACACACATACGTCGACATGACCACACTTATTTCTGATTAGTTTCGTGAGCATTTGAGCTCATGTGTAAAAGTATCATACTGTAAGGAGATTTAAAATAATGTCAATGAGATACCTGTCAACTTAAGCTAATATGTTTTATGTTTTAACACAAATACTATGAAGTCTTGTTTGTGATATTTTATACAAATATTATAATACATAAAAGAGGGTCGAAAGATACCGGATACTCACTGTACGAAACCGGTTATTTAGTACAGAAAATGATCAGATATAGAGGAACTTGTTTTAAGCATTAATAAGTTTAAGATTGATTTTGATTTTTAATGCAACAACTATATTACTGGTGAGCTTAAGAGACTAATTGATTGATACCCGGATTGTAGTCGCCTTAATTGCACGCCTTTAGTTCACGGAACCTACATAAATCAAATTCACAACTTGATATTTTTTTTTCAAATGACACATCCCATGGGAAAACCCGTCTTTATAATTTTCTGATAGATGTTTTTAGTTATTGTGTTTCAAAAACACAATCCTTTTCTTGATATCATTGATGCTAATCCGGAATCCGCATTATTTCATTCGTTGAACATAAAGTATTTCTATTTTAAATTGCTACAATAGAAAGAAAGCGTGTAGTAGGAAAATACAGATTTAAATTATAGGTTACCCGGAACTGATCATATTGTATAGGTCTGTAACATAATATTTAAAGTACTGTAAAGTTATATATAAATATATGTAACATGATTTTGTAATTTGATTATTCCCTATCACGCCTAAGTCTAAAGAACATTAGTGAAACGTATTTTCTTCCTTATATTCCTGACAATAGGTATTTGCGAAACTTTAATTATGTGGTAGTTTCTGGTCTTTCATATACTCATGCATTAATGACACAAAAAAAACATCCTAATATGACATGCTTCTTTCGCTTTGTAAACAACACCGTGCTAAAATTCTCGATATATCTATACTTAGCGCATACATATACATAACAATGAATGTAATCTCCCAGGTCAATCCACGTGTTTCTAGACCTATTTACAAACACTTTGCCGATTTCATGTTTTAAATATTGGAATTGAAAAAAAAAAAACCTACTGAACTTTTATATTTATTCGGGTGCATAACAAAAAGAAAAAAGAATATATGCACAAGAGCTCAGAGAAATCTACAAAATAAACATAAAATAAAATTCGCGTAAGTCCATAAATGTTTTTGGCGGGTTAAAGTCATTTTAAAACATAACATCAAACATGAAAACGCTTGAATATATTTTCAGTTACGCGAACTATCGGAATTAGTATAATATTTTTCATGTTTATTAATATTGATTTTTGAGGTAAAGTTGTTTTATTTTCTATTCTATTTCATTATTCACATATTCACTGATTATAGCAAGTCAACATGACAGCTATTTAATAAAAAAAATGTCAACTTTGGATTTGACGTAAGCTGACGAAAAAATACATGTAAATTAGAAATGGCAAATTGGTTTCAGAATGAACAGAACTAAAAGTACATCTTGTCTAATGGTACGCTCGGGATAAAATTCGAATATGACGGCCTATGCCAATTGTAGATTTCAAACATATATATGGCTTCCCTGCATTATTTTTTTAATGTTGCTGTTTTGTTTCACAATTAATCGTTTACAAATTGCTAAAATTTTGATTTTTGTCGGAAGAAAAAAAATATTTATCTTCAAACATATTTCATCTTACATATATGATAATTATTTTATATATAGCAACACACTGTTTTTTGACGAGGATTAATTAAGTACAATGTCTTCTAAAGCCAAGGATAAAATAGTATATCTCAATAACGAATATCACTTGTTATAAATGCATATCTTCAATGAAAACTCATCAAATACTCTTTAGAGAAGATACATTAATAATATAAAAATGATTTGTTATATGTTTATACATATAAATGAAAAATCATTAATATCGCATACGATAGAATATCTCAAGAACGTATGCTGACTCAAGTCCATTCTATTAGAAAATCGAATAATGACAGAAGAGTGACGTGTCCACCATTTACCATGCACTGCACTATTATAAATATAGTAGAATAGAATGATCTACAAATGCATGAAAATTACATTTGCATATATACATGATATACATGTAACAGTAAAATACAAGTATTAATTCAATGAATATCAATAATCCAGAGTATAATGATTTGTATCACTACAATATTATAGTTATTACGGTAAGGATGAATGTCCTGTCATTATTTTATCATTTTCGCACGAACTTGACCCAGAAAAAATATATATCTGTATATTTACCTCACTTTCAGTTATAGAGATGTGATTTTTTTTTCTAAAACCAGTCGTTTTCGAACCATCCACAAAAACTTGCGGTCATCTAATGTTCATATTTAAGTTCTTTGATTCGTAAACAAAATTAGGTAAAGAATATTTATTCTCGTCATTCAAATGAATATATCGGTTACGTCGATTACAAATATGCCTTATCAAGTTCATTTATTCAAATGATAATTGCAAGAAGTCCAATTAAATTTATGATAATTAAAATTAACTTTTGATGTATACATTTAATTTGTGATGACCTTCCACTTATCTGAAAGGTAACCTCAATTCTCTGAATTCATATGAAATTTCCAAAAACTTTAAATCTCTACAAATGTTTATTTAAAGTTATCTAATTTGGTTGTTAAGAACTGAATAGATAAAGAATACTAATCTTCAATACAATGTGCTTTTAAATTAATTACATTCAATCGCCCATTCATTAAAATGAATATTTTCTTTGTTTTTCCTAATGTATGTTAATCAGAATAACCACAACCCACAATATTTACAACATTGTCTCACCTTTTCAAATGGATACATGTATGGGAGATTACTTATCCAATCTGATTAGACCGATCTTCGTCCAGATCCGTATCAGCGTTGTGTTTTATTAAATATACTATACTTATAATATCAGATAACATTTTGCCTTTCTTTTCATTCTAACTCATTTTGTATACGCCCGTCAACATTTTCCACATGTCCGGCGTCTGTCCACCGTTTGTCCGTCGACCGGTGTAAATATGTCGCGTCGTAATTTAAGACCAACTATTCCATATTTCATGAAACTTAACATAGTTGTTTTTTTATGAAGGTCAAACGATCTGAAATTTTTTTTGTTGAAAATAAGATTAAAAAGTTTTGAGTTACGGGACTTTGTAACTAAAAAGGGGGGGGGGGGGCATGTCGAGCTGTATCTCAAAGACGATTTAGGATTTTTATTACTTAAACTTTACAAACTTCTTAATTATATAAATCTAAAGATCTTTTAACTTTTTAGTGATGATTCATCATTTTATTAAAGAGTTATTGAGTATTTTGTTTCAACAAAAGGGGAGTGAGTCACATGTCGCGCCGTATCTCAGAAACTGTTTATGATTATTGCATAAAACTTCACACACTTTTTGGTTTTATTAATCTGAAGATCTGCATACTTTTTGGTGATTATTCAAAGTCTTATTTTATAGGTGTTGGATTTTTTTTAAATAAGGGGTTTTCAGATGTCGCGACGTTTCTAAAAAAGATTAATGATTATGGCTTAAAAACTGTAAACACTTATTAATAATATTAATCTGAAGATCTGTATAATTTTTGTTGATGCTTCATAATTTTATTTAAGAGTTATTCAGGGTTTTTGTTAAAGGGGGTTCACATGTCTCGCCATATATCAGAAACCATTCATGATATTGCATAAAACTTCGCATTCTTGTTAGTTTTATTAATTTGAAGATCTGTCTACTTTTTTGTTATGATTCTTTATTTTATTATTGAATTAATGAATTTTTATTGAACTTTTTGGTCAAAAACCATATAAAACATTTTAGAATAAGAATATAATTAACATGACTTCCTGAACAACCCCAATGTTATTTCAAAACCTTTAACCGCAAGGCGACGGGCGTTGCATGCGTTCGTGGCGCGTTTAAAATGATATCTTTAAACAACTTTGCAATCATCATGAATACGCTCGGTGTTACATGTCAACCAAGTTAAAGATTATATAATCGTCAGATGTGTAAATATCTTTATCGTTTGTCAATTAAAAATGTTTTCTTGGGGGGGGGGATTGTTTTGTCTTTCCCTACTCAATTTACGTCCTCTATTTTGTGTTTTAGTTTTTTTACAACGGTTTATATATAAATACCCATCATCGTCAAATTCGTATTACTTTACTGTCGTTTCATTTTTACTACAATTTCCATTTGTAACATTATTGTTGTAGATGACACCCTCTGTATGTGTGAATCCCTTAAGTGAATATATATTTGTCTTTATCTTACCTCCTATACATTTCGAAGAAAATGATTGTTTAAAAGCGTCCGCATGGAGACCGTGTATATTCCATATTAGGTTAGTAGGGAGATGAGGCTTATTTCAATACACGGTTAGTAGTGGAGCTACGACCTTGGCACTATTTGATGATTTGGACGAAACCATCTGTAGGCGTAAGTCACTTTAGTGAAGATATATTTGTCTTTATATTGAGGATACATATACGGCTGTTATCAGATCTGTCTCGATGAGGCTAAGGCTTTATCAAATTTACCTGTTTGATTAAGTCAGTCTCTCATCCAGTTTTGAGATATGAATACATGGGTTCTCTTCTTAAGATTGAACATTGTACGGTTTCATGATTGTATATAATCAACATTGAATCAATAAGTCGCATTTAGTCGTATGTTATTGTTTATATAACATAATCAGCATAATATGAATCGTTTGTTGATATTTTTTACTTATGTTCTATTTTAAGCAAGATCGGTCATATTGGTCGGATAGTGAGGTAAACACCGTTTTGTTTTAACTTACTACCCAAATTATGATTATCATGATTATGGTTCAGCTTTGTAAAATCAGCTTCAGTAATTGTGTAAATGTTAACGACGACGACCACCAAATGATGAGAAAATTTTGTTTGGCTCTTTATGCCATACAAGCTAAACTGAATAGCTAAACAGACTCTACAGCAATCTAGATGACTCTCTTAAAAAAACAAATCAGAAGGAGAAAAAATCGACCAACAGAGGATAAAGAAGACCAGACTGAATTAATACAGCCATAACCTGTTGGTGCGTGTCAGATTTCATCACAGGTGACAGAAGTTTCAACCCAGAACAGAAGAACTTTAATAAAAAAAAATATATAAAGGTAAAATGCTTTTTTTCTGGTTTTTTTCGTGATTATAAAACAGAACTGTATTGATAAATTGAGAGCTTTTCAAATCTACAAATTACATTTTAATAACGTTATTTCATATAAAAGAAAAATGATGAATTGGACATTGTTATTTGTTTAAAAAAATATTAAAGAGATCTGATTAGCATAGTTTTATTATTTAATGTTTAATTATTAAATATTCGAAAGAAACCAACAGAAGTCAATTTAAGAATACGATATACCAGATAGAAGATAACCCAAGTTCGTTGAAATCCCTCGTAATATTTCCAACGACTCCAGATTACCTTCGTTATACAAATGTGAACAAATTTAAGACAAACTAATATATGATCATAATAAAAAACAACAAATAGTAAGTTTCAATTTTGGCAATTTTTTGTCATGGATTTATTAGGACAGTTCAACTATGTATCAACCGGCCAACGAATTTGCATTCATCGACAATTTCTCATTAATGTCCAAGATAAAAACATTGAAGGGCAACCATCATATGTTTTCTCCAAATGGCAACTGGGCTACCAGACGCCAACTGTGATAAATTCAGCCCTTCAGTAAAACTGTGTATTCAGTAAACATTCTGTTCAATCCATGACGCTTCTTTTGGCAATATCTGAAAATATACAACAAACAGCAGAAAAAAATATTCTAAAGGGAGGGATAGGGTGGGTTTTTGTGTTCCTTCAGAGTTCAAATCACGCAATGAACAAATCACGAAAAGCATGCAATTTTATACCAAATAAAAGCGGGAAAACCGCTTATGAAAAATGTAGGTTAACAAAAGACGCTTAAGTCCGTCAAAATTAAAGAAAAGTTAACTCTAGTTTAGCAGACGATATTCTCAATTTATTAAATTGATTTAATGCTGAATGATTAAATCTTATTATTAAATATTCGAAAGAAACCAACAGAGGTCAATTTAGGAATATGATATACCAGATAGAAGATAACCCAAGTTCGTTGAAATCCCTCGTAATATTTCCAACGACTCCAAATTACCTTCGTTATACAAATGTGAACAAATTTTAAGACAAACTAATATATGATCATAATAAAAAACAACAAATGGTAAGTTTGAATTTTGGCAATTTTTTGTCATGGATTTATTAGGACAGTTCAACTATGTATCAACCGGCCAACGAATTTGCATTCATCGACAATTTCTCATTAATGTCCAAGATAAAAACATTGAAGGGCAACCATCATATGTTTTCTCCAAATGGCAACTGGGTTACCAGACGCCAACTGTGATAAATTCAGCCAAATGCTAGCAAACTCCGTTTAGAGCATCGCCAAACAAAATTTATCAATCCATGACAAAAAATTCACACTTAAACAAATTCTGAAATTACATAGGTTTTTAAATTCAACCATATCAATTGAACGTAGTAGATCAACCATACTATAGTGCTAACAAGATTTTGTGAGGTAGACGAAATTGACTTTAAAACGATCGTATTGACTTTTGATGTGCAGAAATAGGCAGATCGGACATATTTTGACTTTAGTTACTTACTTCTTAAGTTTGGGATTAATTGTAATCAACATATTCCAATGAGACTGAAAAATGCTTTTTTTTATTATGATAAATAATAATTTTACCTGCCGTAGTCGTGCGTAAAATATATTTCGGTATTTCTCTTACGAAAATGACTTGTTTAATGGAACAAAACGTATTATTTGTAAACTTTCTCTTTACTCTTCACAATAGGCTTTTAAAAAATAACCTTTCCAACTGTATATTGCGAAAATTTTGTGAAAATCGAATAAGTGGCAATTCTTACCTTTCATACCTTAACTTTCATTGATAAAACATAATATTGACTCGTCCAGTGTCCAGTTTGAAGGTCATTTTAGTAACCGGTCACATTCATGCACGTTCTAATTAATCAATAGTCATGTATGAAAAGCATAAACAAGTTTGAAGGTAAACTAATAACAACTTAATCCAATCAAATTGCCTACGATTCAATAACAATGACCAGTCCACATCATAAAAATGTATAGGGGTAAACTGGGTAGGGAGAAAATGTCAGATATATTAAGTTCATTATTTTGCAATAACGAGTAAAAATTTGTTAACCAATAGATTTGTTATAATTTCATAATCATGTCGTTATGTATTGGTATAGTTTTTGGATCTTTCATTAGCGTATTTAAGGCTGTAGAAAGTTTGGCCTTCAAAAGTCAACTTAATCATTGACTTTATAAAGAAAATTCGCCTTTTTAAAACATTGAATGTTTCACAAATAATACGCGACAACAAAGCAAAATCATTTCTTAAAACACTGCAAAAAAAATAATTCTGATTGATGCAGTGGTATTGTCATAAATTGCACTGGAGTGAACAGTGGTACATCAAACGTCGAATTCCCTCACACAATGTTATCACACACTATAAACAACAGTTCAACGTAGTATATCAACCATACTATACAACAGTTCAACGTAGTATATCAACCATACTATACAACAGTTCAACGTAGTATATCAACCATACTATACAACAGTTCAACGTAGTATATCAACCATACTATACAACAGTTCAAGGTAGTATAACAACCATGCTATACAACAATACACATATAAGCAACGTGTACAACTCAACATTTATTCACTTGACCGGAGTCCTATGTTCAAACCAATTTGAAACTGAACTCTTATAAAGGATTTCCCATTAATATGGTATAAAAGCGGACCATTATTTCCAGGTCTTATTTGCAAAAAAGTTATCAAATTACGTAAATGTAGAGGACAAATCTCATTTGTTTATTTTTATCAACAAACTTTTAAAGTAATGGATCTCCCTTTTTTATCAGTTCAGAAAAAACTCTAGTAATAAAAAGCTGACTTTACATGATCAATATATATATCTCGCCTATGTTCAACATGTGATGGAGTGGCAAGTTCACTCACACGTAAAAATGCAGCACATACGAAGTTACATGCTGATTGAAGCTTATAATTTTTATATTTCAAATTGCAACAATATCCAAATTACCACAATGAAATTCATTTAAATGCATAAAAAGATGACCTAAGCATAGGTATTATTTTTAAATAAGTGACGTCAACTAATAAAACTTTGTCCCAATTATATGGCTATTTTGAAAATGATCATGACCCATTTAAATTAACTGCACAACCCAAGAAAAAACCACCTGCACTGTCAGCATACAAATGTAAATCAGCATTAGAAAAGAGTTCATTTACATTATATGTAAATTATCTTTCGTTAAAACTTCCTTTTGGGTTTTGTCTATTAGCAGAGTTGTTTAGGAAAGGTGCAATGTCATTCCTATTATACCTAGATGGATCAGTATCAATTTCATTGTCCATAAATCGACGACATCTCAAGGAAGAGTGATCTAAACCACATTTGAGACATGCATGTCTGTATTGGCAATTGCGTTTATTGCAAAAACCTTTAAAATTAAAATCGTAGCATTTATTACTAACATCAGCGTGTTGTTGTTTTGGAGTACTGGCAGTTAAAATACGTAACCACAAAAAACCATCTATGGATGACCATTTCTTTGTATGATCCCTTGATACCCTTAAACGGAATTGTTGGTCATAAGAATAACATTTTTCAAAAGAATGATCAGCTGCTGCACCCCTTATTATGGACATATACGAAAAAAGTTCACTTGCCTTTCGATAAGGACCTGGGCATAGGCAATAAATGAATCAGTCCAATCTTCAACAGAACTAACAGTATGGTTTTTTTTAACTTTGTTTTGAATAACTAGCATACCCTCATTGATGCCAATTGTGTTTTCATTATTTGTTTGGCTGTTAAAATTCTTACGGTGCATAAGAGACAAATCAATGTAATCAAAATTCCAAATTTTGTCCTTAAGTTTTTGGCTTATAAATATGTCAACTTCATTAAAGCCAGGTAACAGTAGAGGTTCATCATAAACTTCATTTACCTCACCTAATGCAGCTAATTGCGGCTCATTCACTCGAATGTCAACAGGTCGCATGGCAACTAATTCGGGTTCATCAACCCGCAGTCTTCTTTCTATATATGCTTCTTGCTCTACATCAGCTGGCGGACGCCTTCCCACATTTCTCACAACTGGTTGTGGCTGTTGTACTTCCCTGGGAGCCCTCCTAACCCGAAGCTCCGGACCTCTAACCTGGTCCTGTCGGCGACGTCTACCTCTACCTCTTGGCATTGTTATAACTATTATAATCATAAATACAGATTAGATACATACATCAAGTCTTTAAAGTCCAGATCATATTTAAACATGTATGAATTAAACATATGATAAATTACTCAATTTTAAATAAATTGAAATACCAAAATGTTTACACTGCGTAGTCTTAACTGAACTTTTGATACATTTTTATGCATCAAAACAAATGAAGTTGATTATAAAAACATAACTCAAAACAGCTACGATGTGTGCTTTCTTAACAAAATAAACATCGTTTTAAAAACGTTTGATAGCTTCTATTACCAAGCTTAACTTAATTAAACTATGTTTCCGCAAATTAAACACACATGTATAAATCATGTAACGTTTAATAAAATTAAACTTTTCCGGTCATGTTATGATAACACGGCATACACAACATACATTGTAATTACCTGTTCAAAGTGTATCGCAAATACATTTAAAACAAAATATATCACCTGTAGTAAAGCATTTAATTTTAATGCTAGTCAATGAAATATAAGTGTGCACACTATAACATAACTATTATTATTAAAATATAGTTTGTTCCGTGTAATATGCTATTCAAGTGAGAGAAATTTTGAATTAATGAAGCGAACTATTTGCAAGAAATAACTTTCATTTAAAATCAAATAATTTCTTTTACAAATTACAGAAATAAAAATAATTCGGAAAATACAATTGCAGTAACTAATCTAACTATCAATAAAACATTATGTACTTATCTTATGTCCGAATCTACCTGTCCTTTTTGTGTTCCTTCAGAGTTCAAATCACGCAATGAACAAATCACGAAAAGCATGCAATTTTATACCAAATAAAAGCGGGAAAACCGCTTATGAAAAATGTAGGTTAACAAAAGACGCTTAAGTCCGTCAAAATTAAAGAAAAGTTAACTCTAGTTTAGCAGACGATATTCTCAATTTATTAAATTGATTTAATGCTGAATGATTAAATCTTATTAATAGAGTAACATGTACCATTTGTAAAAATATATATAAAAAAGAAATATTCAGATAAGTCAGCATAGTACATCATATACATTGTATAAAGGAGATAAACGTGTTAACGCAAATTGTAAAATAATCCTAAGTATTCATCGCTTGCATTTCTACATTATTGGAGGCGGTAGAGGTTGTTCTTCTTTTCCATATAATATAACCAAACAACAGTAAAACAGCAACTGCCAAAACACCGACAACAGCATACAGTACATTTGTTGTTGAATTTAAAGTCATAAGAAACCTCAAATCCAAAATAAAAAATATGCATATGTTTTTATACGTAAATAGATAGTTTTTATTATAAAACTTATGTCCACATACTTCTTTTTCAAGAAAATTCTTTAAATAGTCCACATTTAGAAGAAGTTTACTATATATAATAGCTTTCTTCCAGCAAGCTATTCGCCGACATATTTTTTCCGTATGCAAAGTGACCTTTTATAATTAGCGTGACCTTATTCGTAAACATCCGATGATCGCAATACGCATGTGCGAAGGGAAAAACCAACATGACAGAGATGGATCATAAACGTGGTAGAAAATTTACTCTCACTGATACTGTCAAAAAAGACACAAAATGGAGTCAAATGCAAGATGCAACATGTATAGGATATCTATTGGAAGTGAATATAGTCGATGGAACGAGCTGAAAGCTGCGCTTCGTTTGAAAACAAATGCCGAAGTAGCTAAGACTCTTCTAGACGCGTAAGTTTCAATCAGCTGTTCATTGCTGTTATTTTTCTGTTGAATATAGCTTCTTTTAAATAAAATGCATGACTTTTATTAAAGAAATAGATAAGTAACATATGTTTGAAGAATTAATTGTTTAAAGGGATTTGTTATTCACTGGTCAAACCGGTAAAATTTCCGATGTTGAATACATTTGATTTTTGTGGGGCTCGTTGAGGGAAACGCATTAAATAGGGATGAATTTAGCAAAGTATATTGGAAACAAGTCGTAATTTTGCTAATCCAACATATTCATACGGGTTTTATTTGGTTGATGATATATACTGTTTTATTTCTATTAAAAAAACATAGAAAAAAACGCAGGTGAAGCCATATATTTGGTTAACATGAAACGAGGATTAAGCTTAATCCAAAATGATAATGAAGTCTTGTAAGTTTTACTTTGGACATAGAAAGACATGCATCTGCATTTATGTTTTGCTTTGCCATTTGTCTCTTCAGTACAGGAGTCTGTTTTCGATACTCTGCACAACCAAGGACATCTTTGGCACAACAAATTTATTTGTTTTGTCTGGCACACCACAATGTCATATATATATATATATATAACTCGTCTAAACATCAACCCAACAATGTTAGATCTGTAAATTTGCTTTCGCAAATTTATATACATATATATGTATGTTCATTGTGCAATTTTAAAACTACATATACATACATGAATATCCATATAAATAGTTATATTTTTAATATGTTTTGCTTATCCATTGTAAACATCATGAATGATGATTTAAATTGTGCTTTGAAAATTATTTCACTCCTTTCTAATTTTGTAATTGTAGATACATTGAAAAATCAATCAATCCTGCTGGGGCATGTTCTTCAACTCCTGAGAAAAAAATCTGAAACAGACTCATTGCCCAATTATTTCAGATGTGTCTGCAATGTCTTCCTTAGACCATGAATGTGCAAAAGAGTAAGTCAACTTCATAAATAAAGCTAACCTTGAGGTAGTAAACTTTAAAGCCATTTTTTGTTAATAGTATATGCACATTTTAAATGTACCTTTCAAAAAATAAAACATACTCTATATAAATGAAGATGTGGCATGATTACTTAAATTTACTTGATGAGTCAACTATATTGTGCATGTACAATGTATCTAAA
The DNA here is from genome assembly GCA_019925275.1 of Mytilus edulis. Lineage (NCBI taxonomy): Eukaryota > Metazoa > Mollusca > Bivalvia > Mytilida > Mytilidae > Mytilus > Mytilus edulis. Next base: position 72,290,713 of record CM034354.1, on the reverse strand, counting down.
ATGAGGATAATGTCCAAACGAAAAAATGACATATATGTAAATAACAACTTAAAAAACTTCACCATATACATGTATATAGTTATCATCTATATATAAATATCATTATTATATATATTTCTACTCCAAATTATAAGTCATGTAAATTCATAAACACATTCATACCAAATATATAAAATATAATGTTAAAGATGAATTTCATTTTCAGATAGAATTTATTGCATACTCTAATTTGTAGATTTGTTATTTGATCTGATTATTTAAGAATGAAAAACTAATTAGTTTTCAATATATACATGTATATATACATGTATATAGTTAATAAATTTATTTGTCACTAAACTTAGCACACAGTTATTAATTTGTGCAAACATATAAATATTTCAACATGGCTTTTATGATTTTAGTAATGAACCCATGTCAGGAGGGGAAGAAATGGAAACTTATCAGGAAATAAAATTATTTCAGAAAAACAACAGTTTTGTAAATCCCTTTGAGTAAGTAAAAAAAACTTGTTTGAATAAGTTTAGAATACTGTACATACTTGTATAAATATTACCAACTTAAACAAGTGTCGTCCATGTTGTATGGTGTTTTTTTCATTTGATATTTGCTATTGCATGTTCAATTCATACAATTATTCAGGTTCATGTACCTGGTACATGTATTAATAAACCATAGATCACTATGGGATCTCATATATTTCTGAAGCCAATGTTTAAATTATTGTCACCCACTTATCATGGTGATGTTAAAGTCCAATTTCGCACTCACAGTCTGTTTCCTTAAATTATATATTTTAACCTATTACATGTTATTGAAAAATAGATATCGTATATCTGTATTCAAAGAGAAGTATGTAATGTATGCATGGCTAGTAAGCATACAATGTTGCAGTTGCCGAATCATTGCTCTCAAAGGAGGATTTTGTCAAAGGATTAGATGCTGTATTATCATTTAATCATGTTATTATTTTCACATATGTCATGTTATAATTAAAATACAATAAAGAAATTGAAAGTAATTTTTTCAGTATTATTTTTATTTCAGTCTAACAATATGTATATATGCACCATTTGTATATTTTCATGTATAAAAATTCTTAATGCTTCATATCTTGTATACATATACATGATATATTCCTCATGTTACAAAGAATTCATTGTTTTTGATAATTTGATAATCCAGGGGCTTTATAAACCCCTTTTGTGGGATAAATTTGGTTAATTCTATAGGAAATCACTGAAGAATGACTGGGTACACCCCACCCCCCCCCTTTTATAAAAAGCTATAGATCCCCACAATGTATGGGTCATGACAAGATAAACATCAGGAGCCTGTAATTCAGTGGTTGTTGTTTGTTTATGTGTTACATATTTGTTTTTCGTTCATTTTTTTTACATAAATAAGGTCGTTAATTTTCTCGTTTGAATTGTTTTACATTGTCTTATCGGGGCCTTTTATAGCTGACTATATGCGGTATGGGCTTTGCTCATTGTTGAAGGCCGTACGGTGACCTATAATTGTTAATGTATGTGTCATTTTGGTCTTTTGTGGATAGTTGTCTCATTGCCAATCATACCACATCTTCTTTTTTATATGTCCATCGTACCAGATTAACCTGACCGTAACATGATTTTGCGGATCAGTAATAACATTGAGTGATTATGTTCGTTGTTCATTTTACTATCAAGTATCATTTGAAATGTAAATTTTTGTTATTTTTATAGTATAACTTTTATCCTTCATCACAAAATAACATATGGTCAGTAAAACACGACAGTCATTTCAGCGTGTGCACTTTTTAATTTCATTTAAGGCAAAATTCAGTATAGAACCTGTTAAGGCTTACAAAGTCACACCAGTAAAAAATTTCTGCTATGGTAAATATATAGAAATGTCACATGAGAAACAAATGAAATTATACCAAATAATTAAAACTGGTTGATAAGGAATGTTATGTTTCAAAATATAATTGACAAAAAATTGTGTGTAAACATTTTTAAATGGAAAAAGCTAATAAATATGTACATGTTAATGTTATAAAATTTGTATAATTCTATAATTGCAGAAAAGACCATGACCTTTTATTTGAGTTTGATAGTGACCTAGAGAGTGAGGAAGAAAAAGATAAGGAAATAGATCATGACCAGCCAGATGACGAGTTAGGTCCAGACTTTACACATGTTCAAACAGAGACAGATGTCAACGTCTTGTTAGAAGACACTCCTTTCCTGGTTTTTTTGCAGCAATTAAAACAGCTTGCTAACACTTCTGTCAATAAGATGTGTCCTGTGAAAGGATGTCAACAGTTCTTGTCAATAAAAACAGAAGTCATTTCGTCAGCATTATACTTGAAATGGGTAATGGCTGTTTTAAATTTATTGCATACATGTATCATAGCGCTACATAAAATATATATTCATAATCATGATAATTAGGTTGGAAATTATTTTAAATCATATATATATATTGCAATTTTTGGGTAAATAAATTTTATTCATTTCTTGTACTTTTATATTATTAAATAGGATTAAGGCTATATCAAATTCATCTTGTCCATCTATTTATCACTGACCAGTATTTATGGCTTCATATATATCTGAAAAACAGGTGTGCAATTGTAACTTATCATCTGCTAATGTGTTTCATCTGTCAGACACAATTGAATTGCGGGTTGTGGTATAGTTACAATGTACATGTGCTAGTGTTCTTTATTTTAATTTTGATAAATTTTTACTATTAACAGTAGTAAAGGGGTAAGAGGGATCCTAATCTTGAAATCCTGGACCTGAACACATGAAATACCTAGGTCACAAATGTAAAAAAAATTAAATTACAACATCCCAATATTCCAAAAAAAAAACATCCAAATCCTAAAAGGATCAATTCCAAAATATCTAGCCTAAACACACCTGATCAGGACGCCTCCCTCAGTAGTTTTTCCTGCCGTCCAACTTCTTTAAATTACAAACATATTCAGATGTTGCTTATTTGATCACATGATATTCTCAATCTGTGTGTTACACCCTTGAAATGAAATCCATTTTAAGTTCAATGTTTTATAATTTCAGATATGCACAAGGAACCACTTAGCCCACAGTTGGTGCTCACAGCCTATTCTCAATAGGAGACTTCACAGTGGAGACTTGTTGTTTTCCTCAGCCCTGTTACAGTCAGGAAGTAACTATCAAAAGATCAACCTGTTTGCCAAATTTCTGAAGCTTCCAATTCCTTCATCAGTTTCCTATTTGAAGATGCAAAGAAGCTACCTGATTCCCACAATTGATGAAATTTGGAAAAAGGAACAAAATGAGCTTTTTGAACATTTTCATAATCAAGATCTTGTTGTATTAGGTTAGTTCTTAATGTGAAAATACACAAAAAAAGATATATTGAGTATTCATGAAAGAGACAGCAAACCAACAAAATGAAAAAGTGAAAATATGTTGGAAGATTTCTTTGAAAAAAACTTATAATCTCATTTATAGACAATTTTTTTAAGGCTCCATTTATGGGCATTATGTTTTAGGCATGTCCATCTGTTTGATAGTCTTGTGTCTCAAGCTATATGATAAACTTTTGGTCAAGGTAGTTTTTGAGGAAGTTGAAGTTCAATCAAACTTATTACACATGTTCCCTTTGATATTATCTTTCTAATTATAATGCAAAATTAAGTGGTTTTACCCGAATCTGAGTGTCCTTTGAATATAGATAATGATAGGGCGAGTAAGACATCCTTATACTATGGACACACCCATGTTTATTTCCTAATAGCATGCTAAGATAGATGTTTTTCATAGTTATAAACACTGTTAGTGACCTTCTGCTGTTGTTTTTTATTTGGTCGGGTTGTTGTCTCTTTGACACATTCCCCATTTCCATTCTCAATTTAATGGATAAATCATTGTGTCAATTGAAATGAAAATTCATTTCATTTTATTTATGTAAGATCCTGTCCATTTGATTAAAAATAACAACTGCTTTCAGGTAATGGGAGAATGGATAGTCCTGGTCATTCAGCCCAGTACTGTTCATACACCTTCATGGAAATGATATCTAAGAAGATCCTTTGCATTATAACCATGGACAAACGTATGACTGAGAGAAAGAGCACCAATCTTGAAAAGGATTGTTTCAAGATTGGACTTCAATTCTTGCTAGACAAAGGAATGAAGATTATAGAAGTTGTAACAGATGCTCATATACAAGTAGAGGCTTTAATGAGTAAGTATTTTAATATGTAAAAAAATATTATTCCTTTGTTAGTTTATGTATCATTGTCATGTTCAATTGTTACTTGTGTTATCTATTCCATCATTGGAAACAGAATAGTATACATTTTTGTTTAGGGTCCATCTGAAGCACACCTCTGGTTTGGAGAATTTCTTGCTGCATATAAAACCCATTGGTGGCTTTTTCGACTATTGTCTACTCTTTGGTCAGGTTGTTGTCTCTGATACATTTCCCCATTTCCATTCTCACTTTTATATAAATTAAGAAATAAGTGATGCAAGCTATACATTATTGTAGTATTTAACACGGGTAGGCATTATATTCGTGATTATGTTTGCCCAAGCAATAATGAGGGCTAAAATAACACAAAATAATTTGTTCATGCACATATTTTATATATTAAAAAAAAATGTAATGTAAATTTTCAGAGAGAGAATATCCAAATATCAAACATTCTTTCGATATCTGGCATGGAGCCAAAAATCTGGGGAAAAAAGTTATTAAGGTAGGTGATGTTTTGTTACAAGTTATCACCTTAACGAAATATGTAATTTTTGTTCATCAGTATTTTGAATCTACTGTTTAAACCTAAATTATGCTGGATTTTTTATTTCTTTGTTTTTAAAAATAATCAAAACTCCAACCAAATTTTAACATAATTTGCATATCAAAAGTCAATACTTATGTTTGATTTATAATCAAGTTCTGTAATGACCATATGAATCTGACCTATATTTATTAATTTCTGTGTCATTTGGTCTCATAGTCATATGGAGAGTTGTCTTATTGGCAATTATACCACATTTTTTTTTTATATTGGCATGGTAATTATGCATTCATAAACTTATACGTGTTAGGAATTAAAAGATCGCTACTTTGTTTTCATTTTGACTAACATGATTTAATGTTTTGATTTTCCAGGCTGGTCAAGAAAAGGGCAACAAAAGCTTATTAGATTGGACGAGAGATGTAGTAAACCATTACTGGTATTCTGCAGAAATTTCAAAGACAACAGATGAGTTTTTGGTAGGATTTTTATATTAGATGTATTTAATACTTCGTTATGACATTTCTTTATTGATCCTTTTAGATGCTCAGTTTGTAGAATCAGTTTGCTGGAACACTATGCTTTATGTATAATATATATTCTTTATTTCACATAATTTAAAACGAGATGTTTGTAAATATAAACAGAATAAAGAGGCTTGCAATTTTATTATTCCATTATAAGGGAGTATGGTGTGGAATCATCCACCATGTAGTCAATGAACATGAATGGGCAGTCTCCTATACAGACACCGGGAGCAATACATGTCAGCATGGCCCTCTTTGTGACGACAGACAGAAAGGATGGTTGAAAGCAGGATCTCCAACTCATAACAGTTTAATTGAAATTGTGATGAACAAAAGGCTAATAAGCAAGATCCCTTACTACTTGAACTGCAGGTTAATATATAATTTTGCATGAAGATATAATGTTGGTGTAACTTTAAAACAGACCATCATTATCACGATTAAGTTAATATTAAAAAAACATTATTCTATACATTATAATAGCATGACCGCTTTACATATACATGATATATGAATGTTCAGTCTTCTATTTTGTGCCAAAATCTCATCAACTGCAAATATGCATAGAACATTGTTTTATAGTTTTGATGCATTGGGTGAGGTAATACTTCAACTCCATTTAAAAAATTATGATATTTGGACTACTTTATATTCTAATGCAATGTTTTAATACTGTTATTTTACCAATGAAGGAATAAAAAGTGGAATAGAAATGTTTTTGATTGTAATCTGTCATAAGCCTGGTCTTCATAAAACTTGTATTTTATTGTTCAAAAATTAGTTCACCTTCTTATTCAAATTTACCCTAATTTTAATTCTTTTATGTTTTAGAAGCACATCTGGATTGGAAAATTTCCAAAATCTCATTTTAAAGTATGCTTCAAAACGACATTCTTACAACCCGCCATCATATAGGGCAAGAAATTTCTTGGCAGCATTAGACCATAATGCCAACTGTCAAAGAAATACGTTCTTGAACAAAGATGGGAGTACAAGGTACATACAAAAATCATTATGATATTGGTTTTAATCATTCATGCACATGAATTAAAATTCAGATTAAATTATGTAATATCTATAAATGAAAAGATAGGTCATTAATTATATACATTTAACAAACACTGCAATTACTGTTCACAAATATTCTATTAAACAAATTTTTTAAAACAAATATAACCCATGCACATTGTAATTTTTTATTGGAATGTATGAGGTTACAGTATATCGAAATTTTATGTGGTTGGGGGAGGAGTATGGAAGGCAATAAGATTGATTATATTTGGGTGCGTTCTTTCCATATCTTTTTAATGAACTATAACTAAATAATAATGTTTTCCCCGGTAAAAAGTGCATGCATGTCTCTCGTTTGTTAAATAATACAATAGTTAACAATATTTTGGAAATACCTGATTATTTTTCAGATACCAAAGATATTACAGCAAAAAAGGAGGTAGATGGTCTACATATGCCTTGAGGGAAGATAAAAACTATGAATATATAGAGTCAATAACGAAGGACATAGTCATGGCACGGATTCATGATCCAGTTGGAATGAATGGAAGAGTTGTGTTATCAAATGATGACCCAAGACGCATATCACCAACATTAGCACCAACACCACCACCACCAACATCTGAGCTAGTGGCTGAGAAGAAGTCCCGTTTTGTTAAGACTGAAGACCCTGACAAAACATTGGACTATGATTGGAGTCCTTGTTAACTTATATTTATCATTTTAATGTTATAATTTTTATTTATTAATTCAATGTATTAATTAGTAAAATGGCATTTGGAACCTTATGACTACAGTAATAACATTACTGTTTAGTCATTTTCATGGTCCATTTGTTTTTGCCTTTAGGATTAATTACTTTTATTTTTGTCCCCTTCAAATGTACGTCCACCTTTATTTTTCCACAACAAAGATCTTGATCATTTTATCAGAAATGATAATTAATAAAAAAGAATTTAAAGAATCATCAAAAATATTAAATGGCAAAAGACACTAATTATAATCACAAATACTCAACTTCTTAAAAATAGACATGCAAGTTACAACATGGAATGAAATCTCATTTTAATGGATTAGTGAAAAATGGTATGCTTTTGTGGTCAGTATAAAAAAGAAGATGTGGTATGATTTCCAATGAGACTACATTCCACAAGTGACCTAAATGACACAGAAATTAACAACAATAGGTCACAGCACCACCCTCAACAATGAGCAGAGTCCATACTGCAAAGTCAAGTCCATATCTCAGATACTATAACCAGTACATCAACTATATTTTGGGTATGAAATGGTTGCAATGTATACATGTCCAACTGGCAGGTGTCATCTGAACTTGACACAATTATCATGGTTCATGAGTAAATGTTCAGTTTTACAGAGGAAGTTTGTCCTTTTATGTGATACTTTTACTAAAACTTTAAATTTTAAGACTATGAACATACATTTTATGGTCAGTAATGCATGACAGATATATCAGTCTGTTAATTAAGTGATTTGCATCAAGCTGGACAAAAAATATGAGACTTATGAAGAAAACTACAATTTATTACAGTTATCCAAATCTACCACCAACATAGCCAACATATTGACCTGAATGTTCTGGGTATGTGTCTCTAATACGTCACACACAGCAGCTTGGTATTGTCCTCCTGTTACCAGCACCCAAATGTCCATGGGTCCACAGACTATATTGTCTGTAGGCGGCATATCTGTGACATTTGTTATAATCGTCATCAGCATTTTGTTGCGCCATAAAATTGTTTCTATAGCGGATTGCCACCTCCAAAACCAGAGCATCAAGCACCACATTACTAAAATCCTGAAAAAAAATTCTAAAACTTTAACTTCTATAAAAGTAAAACTGGAGAAAGATAATTTTTCAAACAGATGATTATGAATTTAATGCTGATATTTTTTCTTTTTCTTGAATGGATATAATAAAGATTATATTTCCACTAAATGACCATATCATGAATTAGTTTACATCCTGAACATATGGACTGTACTGGATATTTGACTCATATGCAATCATACCACATCTCTTTATTTATATCTTGATGTCTAGGTAAATAACTTTGCATAACTACTAGTACTTACTGGTAAACGTGAATGGCAGTTGTTTGGGATTTGTCTGCAACACACCCTCTCTTGTTCTGTGGGCATATCCCTACAAAAACTACATCTACAACAGGAAGGTTGGTTGCGATTGTTTTCTTCAGGATTTACTGGGTTATTAGGCTGCAATGAGGTCCTGTTCAATATGGTGAACATGAGGGATGGCTGTGAACGGCATGCCTCAAGAACTGTAAATCTTAGGTCCTCTTCTGACAATAAGCTTACACGATGCTGAAATTTAATATTTGATCATTATTATTATAGAAAGACTGGGTTTCTACATCTTTATGAAATAATAAATAAGTCAATATAATTATTTCATTCACAACAAAAAAAAAGCCGAAAGAAAAGAGGTTCTATTGACTGATTTTTGTTTGCCCTTATGAACAGCAGTTTAAAGTTTCATTTGTGTGAAGGACAAGAAAAAAATAATATAAAGGTCCTGTTTAATTGGAGGAAAGGACCTTGATAGGGACTCCTAGATCGAGTGTTTTTAAGCTCGGGATTTCGGGTTGCGGAGATGTCAATTTATTTAAGTTATGGACCTCGGGATATCCTGTTTTAAACCCGGGTGTTCGGGATCAAAACCCCTTCAGGCGCAGATCCAGGGGGGGGGGGGTTCCGGGGTTGGAACCCCTTTTTTGGACGATAAATGTATTTGAATGGGACATGAGATGGAGTTGGACCCCCTTTGTCCTGGGTTAGGACCCCCTTTTTGAAATGGCTGCATCCATCCCTGCCCTCCTATCCCCCTTTATATAGACGAGGTCATGTGAAATGCCTTTTACAAATATGGATGTATTTGCCTTACGTCCAGTGGCCAATATTTAATTCATATTCAGAACTTAAAAAAAAACGAAATCATACAGAGAGATGGACGGCTAGACATTTTTATTTATCCGATAGCACTTGGTAATCAAGATTGATTTGCGGTCCTACTTTCAGTAACCAAAAACTATTCTTGTTCCCTAGTAGCTCATAAACAAAACTAGAGGCTCTAAAGAGCCTGTGTCGCTCACCTTGGTATCTGAATATTCAACAAAGTACACAGATGGATTCATGACAAAATTGTGTTTTTGTGATGGTGATGTGTTTCAGTGTAACTCTTACTTTACTGAACATTTTTGCTGTGTACAATTATCCCTATCTATAATGATTGGCCCAGTAGTTTCAGTTGAAAATGTTAGTAAAAATATACAAATTGTATGAAAATTGTTAAAAATTAACTAAAAAGGTCAATAACTCCTTATGGGGGTCAATTGACCATTTTGGTCATGTTGACTTATTTTTAGGTCTTACTTTGCTGTAAATTATTTGCTGTTTACAGTTTATCTCTATCTATAATAATATTCAAAATTAATAACCAAAGCAGCAAAATTTTCTTATAATTACCGATTCAGGGGCAGCAATCTAACAACCAGTTGTCCAATTCATCTGAAAATTCGAGTGCAGATAGATCTTGACCTGATAAACAATTATACCCCATGTCAGAATTGCTCTAAATACTTTGGTTTTTGAGTTATAAGCCAAAAACTGCATTTTACCCCTATGTTCTATTTTTAGCCGTGACGGCCATCTTGGTTGGTTGGCCGGGTCATCGGACACAATTTTTAAACTAGATACCCAATGATGATTTTGTCCAAGTTTGATTTTATTTGGCCCAGTAGTTTCAGAGGAGAAGATTTTTGTAAAAGTTAACGACGACGGACGACAGATGACGGACGACGGACGCCAAGTGATGAGAAAAGCTGACTTGGCCCTTGCGGGCCAGGTGAGCTAAAAAGGTGGACATAAATAATGGTAAAAATGGTGGAAAAGATAGAAAATATGATAGAGAAAAAATAAATTGTCTTGCAAAAAAAACAAAATCGTGAAGTGGGAAATCGCATTGGGCTACGAACATCAAGGTTTCTTGTTCTTTGATAGTGATAAGGAGATAATCTCAATGACTGAGTTTTCGACTTTCCCTTGAATCAATTTGCGATTATATTCTTTTGATAAACGTCGGAATTGGGTGATAAATATCTGAGTTTTGTTAAAAAGTGGAATTTCTCTTTGCTCCATATGTAAATTTGAAACAAAAGCCGGCTAATGCCGCTACAAGGTAGCGCTCACAGCAGCAAAGTGACCTGAGAGGCAATGCTGTAAGTTGTTATTACTTGTTTCCAGTTTAAATAAAAATGTTTAACAAAACATATCATCGACTGACCCATGAAGCAGTTGTAGCAATAGTTCTTATATGCGTCCTATTTACAATAGCGCATGCGATTTTTCTTATTCCATTATTGCCACACATGTAAATGTATACTTCACGCAAATCCAACCAAAGATCCACGTTATCTGTAGTTTCAACAAAGAAGATAGAAAAAAGAATCTGCCTGTATCATACCTTTGTACGTGAAAGACCGTATAAATTGAAAGAAGAAGGGGGTTAATGCTATTGTGGTTCCCGCATAAAAAATTATTGGTTTCAAGCAATTGTAATATTTTAAAATGTCCACAGCGACATTGATTTTGAGACTAATTTATATATTTCAATAAGAAATTAAAAGAAAAGAAATATAAGCGTCAAACATAATACCTGCAACTGTGTATCGCGAGTCTCCCTCGATTGCTGTGCCAAATGGGCTCTGTTTTCTACAGGTTGAGCTTGGGCACCGCCCCGCTGTCCGCCTCTGCCCCTTCCACGTCTTCCTCTTCCCCTACCACGACCTCTACCTCTGGCGCGACTACCCCTTCCTCTTACAACTTGCTCAAAAGGACTATCCGAACTTGGGGAACGCGATCTACTTCTCGAATGGTCTGAATTCTATAATTGATATAAATTACGCAAACATTTATTACACAGTTGAGCTGTTTACTCTTGAATTGTTGAAAACCACGTTTGTGTTATAAATGCATCTTTAAAGCAGTTATTCAAGATCTTAAATGTCAAGATGAAAATGTTAAATTTTTGCTTATCAAACTGTTTTCCTTTTTTATGACAGAGATGTGCTTTACAAATTTGTCACATCAAAGTATAATTAGAAAAAATATTTATACATTTGTAAATAGGTTTAATATTTCACAAAAAAACATCTTAGATTATAAATTTGGTGCCACCACTTTTCGGTGTTATGAAAAATCCATTTCAAGGAAGAACGCACAGATTACAGATCATAGAAAACGGTATGCAGTAATAAATTAAAAGAAGCACACGTTTAATAGTACATAAAATGATACCGTTGTATTTGTTATCATACCTAGTGCTCGTGAACACTTGCTTCTAACGTTTATGGCATAAATCTCACCAGTAAATTTCTTTTTTTTTCTTGTTTTCCCCGAAAAAAAAAGTTTTGCAGATACACGATATGAGTTTTTATTGTGGAAGGTCGTACGGTTGTCTATAATTAATTACTACATATACTTTATTCAGTTCGATCGTTGTCAATCATACCACATCTCCTTATTCTTATATACAATATTGTGTTACTGAATCATATTTATTGGTATCATGCGGACAATTAAATTTCCTTAAGAATTGAATGCTTCTTTTTGTAAATTTATTGGGGTGTAAAAGCGTTGACCGAAGTACATTTTGTATGAAGCCCGGAAGCGCTTCATTCTAAAAATGTGCGCACGGTCAACGCTTTTACAACCCTATAAAGTTACAAAAAGAAGCATTCAATACTTATAATTACATTTTTTAGCTATGATCATGAAAACACGAGTTTTATATATTTTTTTGATTTAATTCACCTGTGCACTTTATTGTTGGGCCACGTGTTATCATGAATGAAAAGTTGTATTGAGCAATGCAACTGCTTACGGAAGAACACGTGATGTGCAGTTAGCCAATCAGAATAAAGTATTATAATGAAACATTCATCTAATGTAATTATAATGTAGTATAGATTCATTATTAACTGAAAACATGTTTATTTAAAATTCAAATCATTTCAATTTGTGATCATTTGGCGAAAATTTATTTACTAGTGTCAATGAATCAAATGGATTCCTCCTATCGGTACCTCTTTCGCTAAGCATTTACGATGTTCACATTGTTGCACTTTTAAAACACCAAATTAATTAGTAACTGTCATGTAAAAGCTTCGTTGAGAATAGGAACTTGAAAAAATAAGAAAAACACCGATAAACATCGCTCCATCATCGAAATGAATTAAACTTATAATACATGTTATACACGTGCTTACCTCTATTTCCATGCTTATTTGTTTTTATTTACTATAAGGTGACAATCGGTAAACTTCGGGTTGAAATCACGATAATTAATGAGCGGCCATATTTCGTATAAACACTGACCCAGCGAAATATTTTTTGGACGATGACTACGATAAGGATATGTAAAATATGATAAAATCGAGCACAGAACATTAAGTTTATGATATATGCATGCATTGGTACAAAAATTGGAGTAACATTTTTTTTTATCGGTCACTCGTTTCTTATGACTTTAAAATAACAATGAAAGAATCTAAATAACAATGAAATAATAATAACTAACTAATTGAAAAAGTCTACAGTATCGTTCTGCAATGTGTTCTCGCCAACTTACTATTCTTTTTTTTTTGTCGTTTTCAAATATGATTTTAATTCATTTGTTGATAAGCATTAAGAATAATTGTTAAATGAATGTTGATGTAATTGAGATTCGTGAACTGATGACACATGTCAGGAAATACGTTAATTGTTCGATTAAGCAAAATAGATGTCATTTTGTTTAGAACACATTTACTAAGTATGTTAGTAGTGTATGTCTATCTATATAAACCATAATTAAGCATAGTTAATAAACACTTGTAAATTATTACATTGTACAACAACTGCTTTACATATATGACCTGAATTTTGCTAATACAATAAACTTATCATAGATACCATGATAACATTTTATATTTACGCCAGAGGCGCGTTTCGGACGCTCGAATCCAAAAACGCTAGAAGGGCCAAATGGAATACGAAGAGTTAACCTGAATCTAAGAGTTAAGTACTTATATTTTTATTAAAACACTATTGATTTGTTCACGCAGGTTGCAAATTACTCAAATAGGGTTTCCCGATATGCAGATGATACGCTGAGTTCACCTGACATTTCCGTCAGATAACTCTTACAAGTTGGTAATCCATTTGGTATATATTGCCCAGTGTTCTCAAAAGATTCATTCAGCATTAAAGCCATACCTTCTACCATATGTTTATCAATGTGACAGTGCATGAACCACACACCTGGGTTTGCAGCTTTTATTTTGATTATCACATATCCTCCGTATGGTACAGCTATTGTATCTTTGCGTACAGCATCAACTGTATTAATACCAGGGATTTTATTGTAATCATTCCACGACGAATTCCTCCATCGTGCGTTATTACAACTGCTGTTCCTATTTGGAAGTGTATTGCTGCATTCTATATCTTCTGTAAATTTAAATCTGCCATCAATAGTAACTTCGGGAAATTCCATTTTAAGAACTTTGTAAGTATGGCCATGCATGTGAATAGGATGAGAAATGAAAGCTCCCGTACCAAGATTAAGTAAAACCATAATTATGTCAGACCCAATTTTTAAGTTAAGTGAATGGCTACAGAGACAATTTTCTTCATCAGTACACTTACTACAGTCGTTATCAACCTCAGATGGCTGTGTGAGAGCGGATACGGTTGGCCAACGAAATATTCGGCCATTTATCGATGAATTACCTTTTGGAAAACCGAAATTTAAGAAATGTAATGCTGTTTCGGTTGACTCTTGTGTAGTCTCGAAAGCAAAAAAGTTTTCATCTGGTACAATTCCCCTGTCTTTAAATTCATTAACAGGAACGCAAATTATGTCTTTCTCACGAGAGTAGGTTTCAAATGGACAATTCAGGACTCGACTTTTAAAATTTTGTTCGTAAACCTTTGCTGGCAGATTATTATTGTTAGAAACACTAAGAAATCCAAGTCCAATAGGTGATTCAATTGTTAGATTAGGTGACGAAAGGATACTGACAGTAATGTTATATATACCCTCCTTTGCATAATCCAGATCGAGTTCAAAATCATAACGTTCAGCGGGATATATGATAATCTTATCAACGACAGTGGGAACAACCTCAAAACCATCAGTTTCTGTTACATTTAACTTTAAACCAGCTATAGAAAACAAGAGTACGTGCATCGATCCTACGCCTATCAGTCTAAACAAACATCGATCCCCTTTTTTAACATGAAATGTTTCTAGAGGTGAAAGATTATCTTTTAACTCTCCTCTTCCATTGATCAAAATAGAATTCGGAGATTTAACCTCATCTTTCACATTAGCATACAACAGGTCCATTGCGTTATATAAATGATTCCATTCTTGTATCTGTACAATATGTTGGAATTCAAACGGTACTGAGTCCCTTTTTCTGAGAACGATAAATGCACCGTACATGCCCATATCTCGTTGATTACCTACATGTGAGTGATACCAGTAGGAGCCTCCAAATGTCGGTTGGAATGTGTAATTAAAAGTCTGTCCTGGTAGTATCGGACATTGAGAAACAAATGCCACGCCGTCCATTGCGGGCCATCCAAGTTGGTCAATACCGTGCCAGTGAATAGTCACTGCTTCATTAATCATATGGTTTGTAACTAGAATCGTTATTTTCTGTTTTTCATAAATGATAATAGATGGTCCTGGCATTGATCCATTGGCAGTAATTAAATGTCTTGTTTGATTCCAACCGTCAGCAGTTATTATATCATCTATAGAAACTTGGTCGGTTATTGCTGGATTTATTGAATAAATTGACCGATCCTTTACGTACACTTGACTGATGTTTCCTTCTCCAATCATTGTGAAAGCGGATTTTATATCTAGTGATGTAAAACAGTGAGCAGCATTTTCATCACAATGAAAGCAAACAACTTTGCCAATCAGTCCATATAAGACACAGAAAACAACACTTAAACCCTGCAAATGTACAGGAAATAACACATATATGTATGATATTCACACAAACATAGTTTATTTTCGTTGTATGACCTTTTCGTGTATCAGATTTAGGTTTTATTTAACCCTTGACCTTTTAAATGTATCATTAAGGTTACTAAAGTATTGATAAAACTTATTAAAGTTAGTGCTTTGAATAATATAGCATTTTCAAAACTGTGCTTTTACAGGAAAGGGATGCATTAAAGATACAACTAAGATGGTGACCCTCAATAAAACGTCTACCAGCATTGGTATTAAACACTTGTTATAAAATCTCATCAAAGATATCAGCCGAATAAAAGAGTATGTCTTACGTATAAGACGCATTAGTGCTGCTTCAACCTACACAGAAAGATGGCATTAACAAATACAAATCTACATTTTGTACGGTCATAACTATTACACATACATGTGTACAAGTAGTTTCCTTCATTTTATGTGTGCTTTCCCTGCATGATATTCTGAACAGAACAGCTTGAATAACAAGTTTATTTTAGAACGTTTTTTCAGTCGTCGTAGCATTGAGCATATTTAAAATGATAAAGTTTAAGTAATATCCAATGTTAATAAAAGCAATGCTATATAAACACAGCATGTATCATATTAAGTTATGTATTTCTTACGGCCAAAAGCAGTTGAGAACAATCGAGATTACAAGCTTTTCTTTCATTCCTAAAATGTGGACAAATGAATTTAGAAAAACAACATAACAGTCTGCAGTAATAAGATTCAATAATAAGGTACAGACGTGTTTTGTTTTTAATCTGTGAAATCAAACGGTATTTTCACAAACATTTTGAAATAAGTTTTGACTAAACCTGAAAAGTCATCTTATTTCAAGAAAAAAATATATACATAATTAATACTTGACAAATCAATATCTCACAAAACATTTGAAACAGCTACCCACTAACATATAAGAAAATGCATGTAACTTTTACCTTCATTCTTCAACTTTGTCGGTGTTTCCACCCTAAGAGACTTGAATTCCTAACTATATCTTATATATGAAAGATACCAACAGGATTACGGAAGAGTAGGTAATATGTACAAGATGTAATTTTCCGTCTTACGTCATAATTAACATCTCCAACATCCTAGGACCAACACCCCACATTTCCTATTAATGTTTTTGTTCTACAAAGTGGACATCTTATATCTTATTGACATTTTATATCTTTTCTGTGAGTTAATGAAAAAAAAACATATTTCCCTATGAAAGTCACTAAGAGACAGATGTAAGGACCAACGTGCTGTAATTCAAATGACATACATCTATTTCTATAATATATATGTCTGTTGTACAACTGTGTACAAACAAGTTTGAATCTGATATATGTACTTATTATGAATGTAACATCCTTTGAACCAAAAGTTATTTGTTTAGGGTAAACATTTTTCATTAACTTGATATACATGTACTTTAAATAAAAAATACGCATATGCCGAGTAGTACTATTATTGATGTGTGTACACAAAAAAAACTTAACTATGCTTTAGATGACAGTATTTATCCTGACAGAAACAATATTTTTAGAATATGTAACTGGTTGATAAAACCATTTAAAGAAAAAGATTTCCAAAAATTCGAGGCAAAAACATCAAACATAGGAACTCAACAGCATTATGAAACTGTACTTTATAGCTGAGGCTAGCTTTGCTGGAATTAGTTAGCGTTAGCGGCTTAAATTATTAGGCATTTAACAGTGTTTTTACAGGAAGGGCATTCATCAATAATACTATTGGGCTTTATGGGACAAAGTTTCTAACAGCAGTGACATGGACCAAGTCATTGTACAAACTCAACACAAATAATTGAGATTATAAAAAAAAAAAATTTCAATAATCTGGTTTAATTCAGTTAAATATTTGTGTGGGTGCGTGGGTGTTGCAGTCTGTAGATCATTTCCATATTTGATATGGCCATAGACGGCGCTCGCAATTTGAATCAGCATTTTGGAATTACCGTATCAGCTTGAATTAGAATTATGGAATTCCCGTATCGGGCACTTGTTAATTTGCTGTCAACCAGAAAGAAGGTGTTACACAAATTAATTAAACTATTCACAACCCACCCAACCTCCCTATGAGAATAGTTGCTGCTGTTTTTGTTTTATATTTTCAGGCACCTGTTTGATGTATTTGATTGCAATATTATGGTTACCAGTCTCCAAGCAGGACTTTCATAGTATAGAACCAATACAGGATACTTTGGAAAAAAACTTGCGTTTCTATGATTTGGGTATTTCGGTTATTAAGCACGTTATTAACATATGGACTATTGTAATTTAAGCATCCAGCATTAATTTTAGTTTTTAGTAATTAACAATTTTAATAATTGGACAAGAAACAACACCTTTTAAAGAAATAATTTTGTTCTACTATCCTTAGGAGCAGAGTCAATTTTGAATGGGGGGAGGTCCAGGGATACTGGTAGTGATTGGGGGATTTTTCACTCGGCCCTTGCTCTGGGCCTGACAAGTTCTTTAATTTGCAGGTTTGGAAAATGTGGTTAGTGGTAACGGTGGGGTCTACAGATGGTAACTCTGGGACCTCCTCCATCTCATCGTATAGAGGGGAGGCCCACACCTGCAAACAGAGAGATAGGTCGGTTAATCTATATTGAGTATGCGGCTATATGGGTGATTGGTCTGTTAATCGGATTGGTTATACGTCTGTTAACAGTAAAACACACAATTTAATGTTAAACTCTATTAAATATACAGAGTTTTGGCAAATTATAAGAAACAAATCAAAAAATGAAAGTGTCTGACAAAATGATATTTATCATAGAACATTTTTCACCTCTAAAAACATTTCAAAATTTCTGCGCAGTTTTCAGTAAAACTAAAAGGAGTCGCGCAAGTGTGTAGTATTTATGCTTATACGCATAGCAATTTTTTTAATAAAAGGCGAAACAAACAATAGTTCTTTGGTCCTAAAATATAAATTGACATTAGAAAATATTTCATAATTGAAATATAACGTGAGTTATAACACATTTTAGTAAAAATTATGGGAATTAAGTCTGTTGATGGGTTGGACAATTGAAAAAGTGTCAGATAAGTGTTATTTAGCCATGACAATAGTTTTGCTACCTTAGCTTTATATTTCCCATTGAAAAAGTTAAGAATGAGATTTTCTTGAGTAAAAAAATATAGCATGATATGGATTGGCTGCTGGAATATGCATGAATTTATTATTAACGTTTTCAATCAGCCTTAATTTTTGTGTCTGTTCAAAGTAGCAAGATCTCAAATCCGACTGAGCGTTTCTTTCTAATACAACACAGTGCATATAATGTGTTGTCGTTCTGATATGTACATGATATTTATCACTGGAAGTTTAAACCTAATTCGTCAGCATCATCACATTGGTTCCTTTCTTCTATTATTTAACCATCTGTTGTTTACAAATCATGGAAGTAAATGGAAAGGAGCGAATTTAGCAACATATGGTTATCTTAAGTTTTATTCCATTGTTTTGTTTAATTCCTGTCTAGATAAGTGCAGAGGAGAACTGCAGTTGTCCGCATGTCAACTTCTAGCATTTGTTACCAATATGATTACATCGCAATCCGTTACTGTTTCAACACCCAGGGATGTTTCATGTCTGTATTCTTAAACATTTATTATTTTTGTCTCTTTTTTAGCAATGCATCACTCCCTACTGACCTTATCTATTATTCTATATTCTGTGTCTCCATCCAGATTCTTGTGGATACCATGCGGATCCGGAATAAGGGTGTTGTTTATTTCTGTATTCTTTAAATTGTTATGTTACTTTTCTCTACATTTTATTTATCTCACTCGTTATTCCTTCTCTATTCTTTATATTTTAGCATTCCAATATATTTATCGTACTGATGTTTCGTTACATTACGACGTTTATCTCTGATACCAATGTAAATGACAAATTGGTGTCATGCATGACAATTAAACATAATCCACTTGATATATGCTACCATTCTTGGATGAAATCAATATTACTTTAATATTACACTTTTTAAAACCATTTTTATCAATTTTCAATATCCATTGCCTAAATTTTTAATTGTTCATGTGTTGTTTCCGTATATCATATGTTTCATTGCTCATGCGTTGTTTCCGTATATTTTATCCGCTCGTCTTGAGCCTACCCTTTTGATCCGATAACACCCCATATAGCAATAAATTTATACTTTTATTGCCATTCAGAACTCTTAACAGACCAATTAACAGACCGGGTTTTATACATCCGACCCATTAACAGACCAGGTTTGAAATAAAAATTGATTTATGTCGTCAAACTACAGATTTTCGTGAAATTTTTTTCAACCAACATGTCATGTTGTGTACGTTTTGTGTGTGTAAATGTGTTTAAATTTATTGATGAGTAACCCGCCTTTTCATTTTTTAGATCGTACATCAAAGCTAGAAAAATAATAATTACACCACTGGATTCAGTACATTGAATTGTTTTGTTAGACAAGAATAATTTTCATGAGCAACCTATATTTAAAAAGTTATACAATGAAACGTGCTTAATTTTTAATATTTTTCTCGGTAACACCTGATTATCAGAATGTAGCCCACCCGATTAACAGACCAACCTCTGATATACTAGTAGCTGCATACTCAATATAGATTAACCACCCAATCTCTCAATTAGACGAGTGTCGGCCGTTTAGTTTAGTTTAATTAGTTTAATTGGCGTCAATTCATGTGAAATTTCAGTTGTTATTCGTTGGTTTACGTGTTGTAATATATCATTACATTATGTATTTGACATGTTTGATATGTTTTTCTCTGTCATGAGTGTTATTATATTTTTTGTACTGTATTCCTGTCTAGTAAGGCCACACCAATTTGATTTATAGTTCTTTGGATTTTCCCGCTCCTTTTTTTGTTTTTGAAAAATCAAGTTTTCAACAACAAAAAAACTACCGCTTCCGTATTCTCCGAAATTAGTCTCTCCTTGAAATTTTTTTTTCTCACTGACGCTTAATTTTTGCATATTATCAAACCTGGGTTCAAACGCACGTGTGATCAATCAATAAAAAATGAAAGGAAATATAAAAATAAAAATGTCAAGCCATCAGTTGTTGTGGTTTCAGCATTGAGCCGAGGACATGCAATCAGTGAACAAACGACTAAACGAAGAAAAACGAAAGCGAGGCTGAGAGAAAGAAGACGTCTGAAAGATCCTGAGAGAATTATTCGATTTTTCCAGTGTTTAGTCCATATATTCCCAATTGTATTATATTCGTGTCACACCTTGTATAGTGCACTTAAATATTTATCAGTTTTTCTACAAAAAATCATAGTAATTTTTGATATTTTTTAGGATTTAGTTTTTCATTTTTGTTTAAACTTCGCGCCCGGGGTCCGCCATCTTTTCCCATGCTAAAGACACCTGGTAAATACCGGTTGTACAACACTATAACACCTATGTCACTTGTTAAAATCAGAGGCAACTATTTCAAAATTAACTTGGGTGATGCCAGAAATAAAACTTGTAAAAGAAAAGCCATTCTAATTTCCGATAGCAAAGGAAAATACATCCAACAAGAAATATCAACAGAGAAATTTCTGGACCTTATAATTATTTCTCATCCAGAGTTACAAATAGACAATACAAATTTTATTTGGTCAACATTGAAAAGAACTATTAAAAAAAGGAGAAAGCTATCATATTTTTGTGGATTGGGACTTGTAACCTTACAACAAAAATTGACAAACACATTCAGCTGACCCACGATATCCCAGAATATCATAGTAAGATTGATGATATAGCAAACCGTCTGTCAGATTGGAAAGCACAAATCCAGGCACGTTATAATAAACACACAAGAGTCATTATACTTGAGTGTCCGCCTTACAGTATTGTGCCATACAACGACGTAAATGGTCATCCAAATCCTAAAGAAGTATTTTTAGGACAAACTGCTAGGCTAGAACAACAATCTATTACCTAAATGCACTTATCAGGAACATTTACAACAAAAACCTGAAAGTAACGACAAAAGCAAAACAAAGTAAAGTAAATTTAAACAACAACCTAGAGGAATCCGACAAAACAGTCAAGACCAAACCGAATCGCTACACCTCGTCAAACTTCTCATCCGACGTTCTACGTCAAAAAAAGTTTCAAAGACAAAAAACTAAATATTACGTAGACTATAAAGTATACACAGACGGAATTCACCCAGGTCCAACATTTGCAAAACTTTGGCTAAGAAGAATCTGCAAAAGAATTGTACAACTCTGCTATTAACAGATTTAAACCGAGCAAGGCTCAAGCTTGCTAACAATAGACATTATTTAGTACAACTCTGCTATTAACAGATTTAAACCGAGCAAGGCTCAAGCTTGCTAACAATATCCACAGATTGTTGTCTCCTTTTCAATTATAACTCTACATCTGAAAACACCTGTCAGTAAACCTAGCTTTAATATCAATCTGTGATTTAATTAAAATAAAGAGCTGCATATCAATCCATCAGGCAGAACAACATAATTAAATGCAACAAAATACTACTTTTATGCCAATATAGCAAGGATACAGCTTGCTGGGTACAACTATATCCATAGTAAGATTATAACTTGCCCCTAAGAAAACATACTGAGCTTAGAGCCTGCCTGAACTACAAACATTCAGAAACCATTAACAACATATAAATATACCATATATATTTACGATTAAATATAGCAAGGTTGTATCTTGCAAGGTAAAACTATCCTACATTTCAGAAAAATTTTGTACAAACAAGGCTATAGCTTGCTGGCTACAAATTTCTATATCAAGTACACCAAGATTTGAAAAGCAAGATTATTACTTGCCTTTGTAATACCATAGTGAGCTTAGACAATTCATCTACAATCAAGACTGTAACCAAAAGTTACCATTGTGCTAACATAGCAAGGATATAGCTTGCTGGCCACAATTTCCTATATCAAGTACATCAATATTTGAAAAGCTAGATTATTACTTACCTTTGTAATACCATAGTAAACTAGTAAAAGCAAAAACCAACCTGATTGTTAAGGGAAAAACTAAGATGAACAGCACAACAAGCAAAGAGAAAACTATTCTGAAATGGGAAGAAACAAACATTGAAAACTACCAACAAAAAGTAAATCAAGTAAGGAAGATTGATTGATTGATTGTTGGTTGCTTAACGTCCAGTGGCAAATATTTCATGCATATTCAGGACGAGAAGAAGTTCACAATAAATACAATAGGTAGGTTGATACAATAGAGGCCATCTGGGATGATGGTCGCGGAAATTTGGACTGCTACTGGATAATGTGGGTATATTGGATAGGGACAGACATTTTGCCTTGCAAAAGGCCACCTACGGACCCCTCAAAGAGTTGTTGCAAGGGTTCTTAACGTGCAAAGAGCGTGGCACTCTCTTTACACGAGGCATCGGATTAAATGTCCCCTTCTGACCGGACGTGACTGCGAACTTGATACATCCCGCACAGCCAAACGGACGCCCCACTTCGGCAAGCATTTTACTGCCGGTCGGGAGAAGACCAAGTGACCATATTTCTATTCCCAAGTCACCCTTGGGGTGAAGTAAGGAAGAAGAATGAAATGCAAAATGAAACAGATGTAGAACAACAAGCAATTAATATCATAGACATTTTACAGGAAGCTACTGAAATGAGTGTTGTCAAGAAAATAGTTGCCCTGAAAGGACCAAAGTGGAAAGCCTCACCTAAAGTAAAGGAATGTATAGAAAAGAACAAAAAAGCGTTTTATGCATGGAAGCAAAAAGATCGACCAAAGAATGAAGGAAATACAGAATATCAAGAAATGAAAAAAACATAAAAGAGAACTAAGGAAACAAATAAGAAAAGAAGATTATATTGATAAACAAAACTTTTATAACCAGCTAATGAATAAACCTAATTCAAAAGCTTTTCATAGACTGATCAGGAGAAACAAGCATGAATCTAAAGATGCAAACTCCAAGGTAATTAAGAATGAGAATGAAGAAGAAATCATGAATCCAGAAGAACAGTCACGTATATTTGCAGACTACTATGAAAAGCTAGCAGTTCCATCAATTGAGGAGCACCATGACTAGGAGTACCTAGAGGATAGCAAGCACAGGCTGGAGTTAATGAACAACATTATTAAACATCAAATAGATACATGTAACATTACACCATTTAGTGAGGAGGAAATAATAGAAGCAGTAGGCAAGCTCAACTTAGGAAAAACAGCAGACGAATACTCACTCACCGCAGAACATTTCATCTATGAAGGTAAAAGCATAAGCCCAAATATAGTGTCTCTATTTAACAACATAATGCTTACAGGAGAAATACCTAAAGTGTTCACAACAGGAATTTTAACACCTGTACACAAAAAAGGAAAGGACTCCACCCTATCAACAAATTATAGGGGAATAATTGTTACATCAGCCCTAGGGAAAGTATATGAATATTCCTTACTTGACAAAATGATAGATCTAAACAATAACCAATCCGAGCTACAGTTATGATTTACTCAAGGACTATCTCAAAGTATGGCAGCATTAATAGTTTCAGAGGGCATAGTCCATGCAAAGCAACAAAACCTGAACCCGTTCTTAGCTACTATTGACAGTCAGAAAGCATTTGATGTGGTCCTCCTCATGATTTTCAAGGAAAAACTATTCTATGAACTGCCACCAGACATCTGGAGAGTGGTTCAAGATTTATATACCAATATGTCATCAAAAATTAAGTGGAACAGCCATCTAAGCAAGCAATTTTCAATAAAACAAGGAGTAAGGCGAGGGGGAGTTTTATCAACCAATTTATACAAGTTATATATAAATGAACTACCTGAAGAGCTAGAAAGAAGAGGTTTAGGATTAAATATAGGTCTTGATTACTGTGGAAGTCCATTATGTGCTGATAACATTGTTTTGATGACCACAGATGAAACAGAAATCCAGGCAATGCTAAATTTTCCTGTCAACATCGCTACAATATTCATCCAGAAAAGAGTACACTTCTTAAATAAGAAAGGATAAAAACAACCAAACAACAACATCCTATAACTCTTGAAGAAAAACCAATAAAAGAAGACCAACAGACAACCCATCTTGGCATCATCAGAGCAAGTATGAACGAAACATAACTAAATATACAAGAACATGTCAGTGTAGCCAGGCGGACACTATATACCTTAATTCCTGTTGGACTAAATGGACAAGAAGGGTTAAACCCTATAACAGCATACAAGATATACCAAGCCTATGTGCTCCCAAGATTACTATATGGATTACAAGTACTATCACTGAATGCCACACAAATGTCAGAGTTGAAGCAATTCCACCTCAAAACTCTCAGATGCTTCCAATCATTGCCAATTAGGACATCTGGTGCAGCAGTTTACATGCTAATTGGAGCCCTTCCAATTGAGGCAGAGTTACACAAAAGACAGTTGAGTCTCTTGTATTCCATACTAACATCAGAAAACACAAAACTGAAAAATGTAATGGAACGACAGATGACCATAAATGCAGGAAACTCTGACAGCTTCTTTTCAAGAGCACAGGAACTCCTGAATTTCTACAATCTGCCATCAATAGCAGAATTCAAAGAACATCTGCCCTCAAAAATCCGTTGGAAAAAATATACTAACAGGAGCATTGCTGATAAGTGGTCAAATCTCTTACAAAAAGAAATGGAAGAAAATCCACACTAAAACATTGTAACATCCAAATGCTTAAGATACATGAAGTCCACCCCGTATGGAGAACATCACCTCCAGTAACATACGAGGTGAAAACGGCAAACATTAAAGCTAGTTTTTTTACAGGAACATACCTATTACAAGAACATATTCAAAAGTTTAATGGAAATAGTGATGAGCAAAAATGCCTGCCTTGTCAAATAGAACAGGAGGACTTAAAACATTTCCTACTAAGATGCCCAGCATTAAATGAACAACGTCAAACAGTGTTTCCTGCACTGAAACAAGCTATAATATGCAATATAGGCCAGAATAAGTGGCAAGAACACTTCGCTGGAAACAAAGATCTATTAATGCAAATAATTATTGACTCAAGTAAAGTACGGGAAAATATTCTAATTCTCAACGAAGAAATTTCAACAGAGATAGAAAGAATAAGCAGAAAACTGTGCTATGACCTCTATTGTGGAAGAACAGTAATACACAAAAGGATAGCAGTATCAAGGCAGTTTGAGGCAAAAGACCCCGGGTGCAATGTCTAAATAACTAATACTTTGAACCCCTTCCCCCAAAAAAAAATTAAGTTAGTTAATTATCAGACTTATATCTTAAAAGGAAACTTAATAGAAAACTTAAATGGACAAAGTAACACAAAAAAGGAAAATTCAATATTTTAGATTTTAAAAAGCCTAAATTAGTAATTTTTAAGATTAAATATTTTAGATTTTATAAAAGTTCTATGATTCCTTTTAATCCACTTCTATTTTAACTGAAGAACAACTGGTAATATATAAATATACTGATATAAATTCTGCATGTTCTGTACAGTAAAATAACAGTTAATATTAATTTTAGTGGTGTACATCTATAATACTAAAATTACGAGGTCCAATTTGTCAGCCGTCATCACGTAAAATTGACGAATCAAAGAATTCAACATTATATATAACTAATATAGTACAAATGTGTAGATTAAAAATTACACCACTCCAGGCCCTTTTGTTTTCCACGTTATTAATATTGCCAATAATTAAGAAGTTCCGGGTTGAGTCCGATACCGATACCAATAGTATATTCACCTGTTACCGATTACCTTATCTGTACGTTCCACATCTGACAGGCGCACCATCAAACGGTGTATTCAGGATTGATATGCTATAGAGTAATTACACGGGTCATAATCACAGGGTTGACACTACTTAATTGTCAAATTTTATTTATAACTAATATAGGACAATGCTGTTGATTAAAAAATACTCCATTCCAGGACCTTTTGTTTTCCAAATAATTAATATTATCAATAATTGATAAGTTCCAGTTCGACGGGGTCAAACAGAAAGATTTGAAAGCAGAGAAAACTGTGTATCTTATAATCGGCATGACTTTATCAGATGACAATACTAATACTAAAATAAGGCTTGCGCATAGTTATATACTTTAATTCAGTCACGGACCCACGATATCACGGATGTGTTCTAGTAGTTATATACTTTAATTCAGTCACGGACCCGCGATATCACGGGTGTGTTCTAGTAGTAACGATAAATCCCAGACCATTAAATAGCAATCTCTCTTTTTATTAATCCTTTTATTTTTTCTGTCAAGAAATAAATAAATAAACTGTGTCCTTTTACCTTTTACTAGTAAATATATTCCACTCCTTTTAATCTGTGCTTTTTAAGATATCTTGACTAACATTATTGTATGCTTAATGTACATTAAATAGTAGGTGTAAATATTTTTATGATAGATATTTACTACATGGTTTTCGGACAACAATATTCCTGTAAGGATTGTATATATTCTAATCTAGTCTGCTCCATGTTTTTAAACAATATTGAATAAAAATAAGGGCTTTTTTTTACCGTGTGACACGGGTGCTCCGTTGCGGAGGATTTTACCTACGGAGGAATTTACCTAGAGAAGAAGAACACCCTCCGATCCAAACAATAATTTAAATGAATAACCAACAGGTCCCCCTAAAAAATGTATTTGCAGTGTTATCCCAGATGCTTGTAAAAACCCAACAACTAATTGGCAGTATTTGGCCACAGCCTTTAATATTATTTAGATTTAAAACATATTGTATATAAATAATCTCAATATAAATGTATATATGTAT
The DNA here is from genome assembly GCA_019925275.1 of Mytilus edulis. Lineage (NCBI taxonomy): Eukaryota > Metazoa > Mollusca > Bivalvia > Mytilida > Mytilidae > Mytilus > Mytilus edulis. Next base: position 72,263,522 of record CM034354.1, on the reverse strand, counting down.
GTGCCGCAAATCGCTGGCAATTTAACTGTCACTTGTACATCTGAAAATATAGGGTTACCGGCATATCGCTGATTATGGCAACCGTATTATCAAATATGCAGACAAACTGGATCTGTTCTTTATTCTTTGATAGTCAATGTAACCCATATTTGAATGAATTAATGAATGATTAATTGATGGTTAACATATCCTAGGAAAAAAAAAATTTGATCATCAAAAGCAAAATATTTTACAAGTGCCATAAATACGATATTAAAAACTGTACAATTCGAAGCTGAATTGAGTCCTTACAGATCCTTACAAACTAATATGATATAGAAAACTGCTAAAAGAAGCTTAACAAGAATCCTTACACGCAAGTTTAATTTGAGAAATTCCAAAAATAAAATATAAAAAGAAACAATGATGTTCAATTTCCACTCAAACCTTTTCCAAATGATGAAGTCGTACAAGTACTGGACCATGAAAAACTCACTAGTACTATTGTACTTATATTCTGTAAAATGGTTCATCTCATCTCGTTCGGATAATGCCAAATATTTATTAAAAAAAAACATTGAATCTGGTTATACACATGCTGAATACTTATGTAACCTTGAAATTCCACAACGTATTACACTTGAACTGTTATTATTCGTTGTCTATTTAGATTTTAAACCAAATAGTTCCTGGAATAATTAGTCAAAGATTTTTACGAAACATAAATTAAGATATACAAAATATTTCATAAGGACAGCTCAATTATGAACATAATCCTCAATAGCATAGATATAACTAAGAATAACATTCAAACAATCTAACGAAAATTAATACTACACAAATACAAATGTATCAAAATAGTATGTGTTCCAAGGGGAGTAGCTCGGGTTTATATAAAAAAAGATAAGTAAAAAGTGACTAGCAAACAAAAAATGTTCACACTTTTGTTCTAAGTATATATAAAAAACATATGCTTTTGCATACATATATTTATTTAAGAAATGTCTGAACTATTTTAACCTTGCAAAATAAAAATACCGGTAGATCAATACCACATTTACGAGTTCCGTTCACCATAATCTGATCGTATCTAAAGCGAATAAATCCGTATGCTTTCTGAGAAGAAATGTCAATCTTTCTCTAAAGAAAGGAAAATAAGGCATACATAATTAGTGAAACTCAAAGACAAAATTTACTATATGCTAGAAGACAGGTTTGGCATTTAGCCTCATCATTTAATTGAGGAAGCGGATTGACAGATTTATTTTATAATGCAATTAACGATATGTATAAAACACATCTCTGTGAGTAAAAACTAATTATAAACTGAAGACCTTTCCATCAGATATTGGTGTTCGTCAAGGAGATAATTCAAGCCCTACATTGTTTAAACTTTTCATAAACTTTTCATAAATGATTTATCAGAAATTATTATTCTAACTGTTGCCCAGTTTGTTAAATAACAGTACATTTAACTGTTTAATATATGAGGATGAAACTTCATCTGTATAACATATGATTGTTTAGACAATTTAATGCCGGGATTATAGTAATAAATGGGCACTAGAAATTAACATGAAAAAAAAACAAAAACAAAAAAAACAAAAATATCAGTCTTATTTTTGTTAATAACACAGGAAGAAGATCATAGGTTAAAATTCACATGTATCAGCTTATTAATAATGAGAAAAATTATCTGGCATTATATTTACTGTATATATTTTCTATATAATAAGCATTACAAGCCTTTTCTTTTAAATAAAAAAGATATTTTACTCATTTTAAACTTAATATCAAAACACTTTTACATCTTTTTGACCACATACTGAAGCCAATTTTATCATATGGCTCAGAAATTTATTCTACAGGTACCTTGAAGATCAACTAACCTAGCAGTGATGGGAAAGTTAGGGCGCTTATCCCTACCTCTAGAGATTATTCTTAATATGACTAATACATTTTGAGTAAAGACTTTCAGAACAAAATAACTCCCTTGTTAATGAAGCATTTGAAGAGTCCAAAATTTTATCAAATATGTGAAACCAAAATTGGTTTGGAATAGATATAGGAAGATGTGGTATGAGTGCCAATGAGACAACTCTCCATTCAAATAACAATTTATAAAAGTAAAACATTATAGGTCAACGTACGGCCTTCAACAAGGAGCCTTGGCTCACACCGAACAACAAGCTATAAGGGGCCCCAACATTACTAGTGTAAAACTATTGAAACAGGAAAACCAACGGTCTAATCTATATAAAAAAAAAACGAGAAACGAGAAACACGTATAAATTATATATAACGTATAATTCGAAGCATTTATTCATTATTTAAATATCTTATAAAAAGCTGTGCAAATTTAACAAGGTCAATAACTTTTCAAGTAAGTCTTCCTAGTTAATCACCACTCTTCGATTCTACTGTTTATTGTATTTTATTTCATATTTTCATCTCATCTTGCCATGTGTGTTTATGTTATGATATATCACTTTGGATGACCTTCTTTGTACCATTGTTACTTTATGGTATTTGAGAAATAAAGAATCTTGAAAATCTTTGTTTAATCCCAGAATATTTGTTAACTACAAATCTTATATATAAAAGACACATATCATTAAAATAAAATCCGAATTAAATATGATGAAATTCGACCAAACCAATTCAATATTGACAAACCTGGCATTGTGCAAGGAAATATATTAAGAACCTATAGATTATTTAAAAATAACAGTGGCCTTGACAAATATTTACTGTAAAGTAAATGTAAAATAATAAATGAGTTAACCAAATTAAGAATCAGTGCCCATGAACTTGAAATAGAAAAGGGAAGACACAAAGGAATACCCCAGAAACAAATTTGTAAATTATGTAATAATGACATTGTTGAAAATGAAATTTACTTTTTTTTTCAATGTCCATCAATTAAAACTGAAAGGTCCAGTTTCATTTATCCTCGAAAATTCACTAAATTATTTGTTTAAATGACCAATCAAAATGTGTATGGTTTATGTCAAATGAAGATACATATGTTAATAACATAATGATAAAGTAAATAGATAGTTTGATAAGGACTAGAAGAGCAAAATTAAGTGATAAAACATGAGTAGACCGCTCTACTTTAATAATTCATCGGTACTGATTGATCACTCATTGAGGGAGAGGACAGGGGTAAGGGAAACAGGGAGAAAGGATGTAGGAGAAAGGGGTGGGAGAAAGGGGTAGGAGAAAGGAGAGGAAGGCTGGGAGAAAGGAGAAAAAGTTGGAGAAAGGAGAAAAAATAAAATATCTCTCCTTTTAAAAAATGATCTAATATTTCAAGAAGAAATATCTCAAAAGGAGCCTGTTTTATTCTAATGGGAGAAAAAAGAACGGGGTAGGAGAAAGGAGAAGACGGGTGGGAGAAGGGAGAAGGGTACCCCCTGTCCTCCCCCTCCTCATCTTTGGGAAAATGCTGTGGTTGAAGTCTCCCTTCTATGGTTTTATGGCATGCAATGTAATTTTAATTAGTTCAATGAAATAAATATTACAATTATTTGTACTTTAATTTAAACTGTAAATTACTGCTTCTGGGAGAATCTTGATTGACAACTAAAATTGTTGTATTTGAAGCTTGGAATCCATACCAGGAAATCTCGTAAAAAGATTATAAATAAAAATAGTGCAAAAGATCAGTACGTTTCATTCCGCATTAAAACAGTAGACATTAATCAGTCTCTGCGATACTTTATGAATTACAAGTACCATCATAAGAAATTAGACGATAAATAAAAAATCTGAGTGTTTTATAAAGGACTTTCAAATAAAAGACAAATCTAAGCGGTTACTCTGGTAATCATTTGGTTGATTAACCGGTTAACGTCAACACATTTCACACAAGTACAATTCGTAATGAGAGAGGAAAGAAAATAGGGGGAAAGGCAGGGCATCGGCGCTATACACCTGACAACGTAAGCGCTCGATTTTCGTAAGTGTGTCAAATGTATAAGTAATATCCAATTGTCATATACATTAACTATAGGTAACCATCTTCGAAAAATTATATTTTTCCATGTGGTCGCCATGTGCTCCTATATTTCAGTTAATGTTAGCTCTTGACGTGAGAACCTTCATAAATAATTCATAATATTAACGTCACTTTATGACGAAACGCCATTCATGCGTTAGTAAAAACCACCAAGTATAACTTCAAAGGTTTAGATATTTCTGAATACTTCCTGACAATATTTTTTTGTTTTATATTTGAGTTCAATTGTCTCGTGCCTTCCTCCTTTGATCCAAATTGAAAAAGGCTTGTTACGTCAGATTTACGGTTCAGCAACCACCAATGAGATTATGGTATACTAAACTCACCAATAACCAAACAAAACATATAGGGTACAGCGCACCGTGATAACTGAATTTATGTACAAGACTTAAATTCTATTAATGAAAAAACAATAGAAGTTCCTAAAAAAATCGTGTGAACAAGGAGAAATTGATGGACCCAGAGAAACTGTGTGTGACCTTATTGACCTGGCTATAGTACTATAGAGTGATGGTGGTCTTCAGATACTTTTAGAATTGGGGACAACTGTGCAGAATAAACTTTAAAATGCTTTGTAGTATATAGACTACATCCTGACCATAAAAGACTGCAATTTACTGTGAAATATGTCAGAATTCTACTTTCAAAATAAAATCTATCCGATATTAAAAAATTAGTCATTCCCAGAGTGCATCTTACAATTCACAGTAGTAGCTAGTTTTGATGAGAACACCTATCCTTCTATTTTTCATTTTAGTTTCCAAGCACAGGCTCTTAATGTTACAATAAGGAGATGTGGTTAATTGCGAATGAGACAACTACAAAATGTATCCACCAGCATTCATTTCCTTAATTGTCATGTGTTTTGCATGCTCTTTACATTGTGAAGGTCATTGGTATTGCCATTTCTAAGTCACATTTTAGAGTTTCTTTTTAAATATATGCTGCTGCAAGGTGAAATAGTCTACAGTTGTTTGCTTAGAGTCAAACTAATGTATTCAAATGGGATAACAGGCCTTATCCATCAAAACATCAGTGCTTTTCCTTCTTATTCTGTTTGATAAACATAGCTTGTAACACTTTAAAAAAAAAAGATATCGCTCGCTCCTCTTACATACCACTTGCCTGTCAAAAACTCATTTTCAAGAATTCTATTCTCAAGTTTAGGTTGTTAGTTTTCTCTCATTTCAATATGTTTAACATTTTTCATATCAGTGCCTTTTAAATATGAATATGCGGCATGGGCTATGCTCATTTTTGAAAGCAACATGGTGACATATAGTTGTTAATTTCTGTGTCATTTGGTCTCTTGTGGAGAGCTGTGTCATTGGAAATCATATCACATCTCCTTATTTTTACTGGAAGTCTGGTTCTTCTTTATAATTAGTGACGAGTCCTTTTGACTGCACTTCATCAAAGACACTGGAAATATTTGAAAATACACAAATAGTGATTTTCGGAAACGCTGATCTGGCAAAATTATAGACAGCAACTTAGTTGTCAATAAAGAAAGTTGTTGGGTTCCGAAGAATCTGACGTTCGATGTTACCAGCCTTCAATATTGCAGAGAATGTTGTAGCAATGTCCCCTGACTTCCCTAGTAAAATTACAAAGACTAGTGGAAACATTTCTCCATCAACAAGTTCGTATTAAGTGTAAAATTGAAATTAGTTTATACCTTCTTTCTTTTTAATTGCAAGCATTATTTCTAAATGTATTTACAACAAATTTTATAGAAACAGGAGTGCACACACTGAAATGTCTTGACTTCTTTACTAATCATTGATATTATGTTGATAGTCCTAAATATAAATCTGTATAGCAACTGTCACATGAACTTAACATTAACCAAGAAAACTAAACATTGACCAATGAACCATGAAAATGAGGTCAAGGTCAGATGACACCTGCCGGCAAGACATGTTCACCTTACAATCATTCCATACACCAAAATAGTAGACCTACATGTATTGCATACAGTATAAGAAAACTGACAAAAACACAAAATTTTAACTATAACCACTAAACCATGAAAATGAGGTCTATGTCAGATGACACCTGTCAGTTGGACATGTACACCTTACAGTCCTTCCATACACCGAATATACTAGACATATTGCTTATAGTATCTGAGAGCTGGACTTGATCACCAAAACTTAACCTTGTTCGCTGATCCATGAAATGAGGTCGAGGTCAAGTGGTAACTGTCTGACGGGCATGAGGACCTTGCAAGGTACGCACAAACCAAATATATTTATCCTATTACTTTAGAGAGATTCTAATATGACGTGCTTCTTTCGCTTTGTAAACAACACCGTGTGAAAATTCTCGATATATCTATACTTAGCGCAGACTCAGAGATATACATAATAATAGATGTTACAATATACCTCCCACGTAAATCCAAATGTATTTGAACCTATTTGCAAACGCTTTGCCAAATTTATTGTATCAGAAATTGTAACACAGCTATGATATTTTGTGCAATGTCAATTTCATCATGGAACACTTTCTCCGCAATCAGGGGTTCATTAAGGGATGAAAAAAAGCTTGATATTTATGTTACCATAGTTGCAATATTAAAACAATATTTAGTCAATGTCACAAAAATATAAACTATTTTGTAACCATCGAAGTTCGTATAGTATTGTATTAAAATGGAATTCTGAGGTAGGTTTTAATTTGTTTTCTATTCTATCAAGTTGCATTATTCGCATATTAACTGATTTCAGCAATACAACATGGCAGCTCCTTCGTTACGAGATGTCAATTTTGGATTTGACGGTAGCTTACGAGAAAACATGTAAATTAAAAATCGCAAATATTGGGTTTGAGAATTAAACATATTTTTCAAGCGGTTATTAACGAAATAATCAATGCAGGCTAAAGGTTTATGAGAATATTTGCGCTTTATCTAAAATGGAGTAAAAAAGAACATCTACACACACGGCTTACCCACCCTCGCTTCAGTATTTGAATGAACTTATTTGTCCTATTAGAATCGAAATAATTCATGAAAGCCATAGATTTGTTGTAAATTTACACATGGCCTAGGCCATGTGCAAATTTCCAACAAATCTATGGCTTCCATGAATTTTTTCTTAAATTTAACATTACAAAATATCTTTACTTTTTTTTCAAGTAGTCACTGAACCATGAAAATGATGTCAAGGACATTGGACATGTGACTGACGGAAACTTCGTAACATGAGGCATCTATATACAAAGTATGAAGCATCCAGGTCTTCCACCTTCTTAAATATAAAGCTTTGAAAAAGTTAGCAAACGCCGCCGCATCACTATATATATTATATATCCCTATGTCGAGCTTTCTGTAACAAAAGTTGCAGGCTCGACAAAAATGAAATTAAAATTACATTATTGACATTTGTTTTTAAAATAACGTAACATAGTCGATACATTATATATCAGAAATATGACTATGGTATGAATGAATGGGTGTTTTTATAATGGCCCTGTTATATGTCCAAGGTCTGTAATAAGGGTCGAGGAAGTCTGTAATGGCCCGAAGCAACGCCGAGGGCTATTACAGACATCCGAGGCCATTATTACTGACCGAGGACATATAACAGGGCCATTATAAAAACACCCATTTCTTAATACATTTATTAACAAACTGAACAAAAGTGTATGTGTTGCTGCTAACTTGATGTACTGTTTTACTCTTTTAATGATAGTTTAGTTTGAACAAAATAATTTGTACTTCACCATTATAAAGCTTTAAATATACCAAATATCCAAGATATTAAGTTGAAAGAGATATGTGTTAAAAAAACAGAATGGACAGTGATCCCTTTATATGGTTCTTTAATGTTGGTTGCTGGTTACTAAATTAAATAAAATACAAAAAGGTATTATACTCTTTACAACTAAGTTTTATTAACTTTATCAAACAGGGCTTAATACAGACAAACTGGGCATTATAACAGGGCCATTACAGAAAAACAGGGCCATTACAGAAAAAACAGGGCCATTACAGAAAAACAGGGCCATTACAGAAAAAAAACAGGGCCATTACAGAAAAAACAACAGTTACTTTAATAATTTAAGGACATTTTACTTCATAAAATAATGTGGGACAAATACAAATTTTCATGTGGGACAATCAGAACTCCTAAATTTTAAAAAAGTGGGACAATCGGTAATAAACCAACACAACAGTTAGCAGGATTCCCGTGAAATCAGTTATGTAATTTGACACGTGTCAAACGGTTCATTGATTTTCGGCATATCAGAGAAACTGAAAGTTTTTATTGCTTATATGACTGTTAGTGTAGTTTCAGGATCTCAGTGCACCAAAGCGGCTTAGGTTGTGTTCAGACGCTCCCCTTGTAGGATAAGGATTTGTAAAGTAATGACTATAATTCAAGTCGATACCATAAAATGATTTTAACGTAATAACCATACACGTATAGTATTTAGTATTGTTTAAAGTTCTGTTCCAACTATATTTCTTCCAAGAAGTAATGGGTCATAATGGCCATATCTTTTTGAAGATTGAAACGATTCAAGCTGATGCAATATTTTAATTGAAAGATATAATAGACCGTAACTATGAATACATTATCTCCAGTTTATCTTCTCCTTTTCTAAGCAATTACATAGATTATTGGAAGAGATGTGAAATCGTATGAATACATTATCTTCAGTTTATCTTCTCCTTTTTTAAACAATAACATTGATTATTGGAAGAGATGTGAAATCGTATGAATACATTATCTCCAGTTTTGCTTCCACAAATTTAGGGTTAAAAATACCAAACGCTAGACAAAGTTGGTCATCAGATTCTACCTTTTTTAAGGTGTACAATATTTCCATAGTGTCCTTGTCAATAACTGAAAACTCTCTCTGGTTCATATTAATAAAGAATCCCAGTCTTCCTGTGGCACCTGTTCCAGCTGTATTCCCCAAACCTATTACTTTAATGTGTTCCCATGTATTAGTCATACTTATGGCTGAAAGGCATATGTGAGAAAAACAATTATGAATAAGAAACGACAATCCAATGTTTCCCGCGTAAAACTGATTGTCTATTTCTTTACGACTGGTCACTCCTACTTCGACCACTAACAATCTATTTGAGTTATTATAAAAGGACGATAAAATTTCGTACGAGAAATTAATTTCAAAGTATATTTTACTTGTATTAGTGAGACATTTATCTCCAATTGTTCCTTTGTACGTGTTAAACTGTTCCGGATGATTAACAACATTCGGAGTCTCTTCACTGAACGAATTAGCCATTACTGTGTTATCATCAGACAGGAACAGTAATGAATGTGTTGATTTCCTGTCAAATCTCAACGAACATGCGTAATCGGTCTTTTCATCTGAAATGAAAGTTTCATATTATTCGAAAAGTAAAAATATAAAATAAAAATATCATAAGCACGTTTTTATTTATTGTTCTTTTATCATCAAAAAACAAAATACATATTTGTTTTTCGTTCATTTTTTTTATATAAATAAGGCCATTAGTTTTCTCGTTTGAATTGTTTAACATTGTTTTATCGGGGCCTATTATAGCTGACTATGCGGTGTGAGCTATGCTCATTGTTGAAGGCCGTACGGTGAACTATAGTTGTTAATGTCTGTGTCATTTTGGTCTTTTGTGGATAGTTGTCTCTTTGGCAATCATACCACATCTTCTTTTTTATATTCACAATAGTTTTGTTTTTAAACAAGGAAAGAACTAGATGAGTGAACTGTCTTTCCAAATATATGCCATGTGAGGAATACGTTAATGAGTCATAAAAAATAAGGTACATGTATACTGACATCAAAATAAAGCATTCTAAATATAAATGTTTGTACCATTATCTTATACCATACTCTTAGGTGATATCCATTTGGCTTGGCTATGTACTTATATATCTTGTCATTATGTCATTTGTATGGTACTTTTTTGTATTAATGTCTTTCATTTTTGCTAATGTTCTTTATGCATATGCCTGTTTGTGTTTTTTGTAAAATATATGACGTGGCTCTGTACTTATACATCCCGTCATTGTGTTATTGTGCTATGGAAGATAATTGTATTCTTGTTTTTCGATTTAACTAGTGTGCTTTGTCTATATGTCTTTCTGTGTTTTATTTGTTACATACCGTAAATTGAGAAATTTTGTAGTCGGGATTTTTTGATGGTTTTCTCTCGAAAGACATGTGTTTTATACTGGTGTGTGTTATTTTGATGCTTTGTCAAATTAATATGTTTAATTTTATATTATGATATGACGTGTTCCTTTCGATAACTCTCATGATATAATTCGGGTATGTGTAAATATCCAACAAATATATGTCTTCCATAAATTATTTCTAAAATAACACTATTGAGCAGACTCATTCTTATTTGCCTTTATTTATACTTTATTGATAAAATGTAATTAAATTTCAAAAACTAGAAACACAAAGGTAACTACATGAAGGAATTTGGAATCAATTGAAAGTAATTCCGTATATCGTGGTTCAAAGCTGGAAGAATATATAAAATAAAGTCTTAAACATTTAGATTAACTTTTCTAATTTTACACCACCAATTGTTACTTCATGCAAATATTTGTCGGGGGTTACTATGGGATGAAATGGACAATCGCTTCATGATATCTGCGCAAGTTAGTACATATTGGTTCCTACTTCTCTTTAAAAACCCGTATTTGATGTTTTGGTAGTAATACCTTTGGAATTTATACTAAGTACCAATGTTACTGTCAATTTTTAATATTAATAAACATTAGTTGCATATACAACGTTAAAAGTGTAAAAGAGATCAAACATTAACTGACAACGCCATGCCTTATAAATAAAAAGACAAACCGACAAAAAAATAATACACAAGACACAACATAGAAAACTAAAGACTAAGCAAAACGAACCCAACCAAAATAGTGGGTGATCTTAGGTTCTCCTGAAGGATAAGTAGATCCGGCTTTACATGTGGCACCCGTAATGTTGCTCTTGTTATTACAAAACCTGTAAAAAAGTTAATTCAGTAAGACTCATCTTTATCTCCTCAGGAATCACAAAGGGATCGAAAACCGGATCATTGACAGAACAATCATTAACGGTAACACTATACATTTAGCTATAAGACATATGATAACAATGAGAAGATTTGGTATGAGTGTCAATGAGACAACTCTCCGTGTGTTTATGTGTCCTAAAATAAAATGTATGCAGGATAAGAAATATAGTTTACCCTTTTCCGAAGAAGTATATTTTGATACCATGAGTGGAACAACTATCGTTAGTGTTAAGACTACACCACATATAAAAGTAAGTATTGGCCACGTGTGCTGCTTTGTTCTAATACATATGTCTCTGGTAAACACAATCTCTTTTTCTGGAGCCATCTAAAATAATAAAGTAAGTAACACAAGAATAAAATAAATATGAAATGTATCACGTTTTGTATTAATATCCTGAAATTTCATCGGGATTTAAAAAAAAAAATTGTAATTAAACTGTATATTATTATTATTGTATCTTTATTTGCTTTAAATATATGAATATATGTTCCTCATATAACAACATAACATCACAACAATGTTAAATCTGATTCTTCCCTCGCAGGGATTTGAACTCATGTTATTTAGATATCGTGATAACACATCCTGCATGACAACTCGGATACCTAGACTGATCTAAAAAATCAGCTCTTGATTGCATATATATAAAGTGCTACCTTTCCTTGTCAGGAAAATCGAAAGTTGTGACATGCACTGTACATTATATATTATACAAAATTTAAATAATCCAATTTTGAAAATACATATGTATGTGAAGCATTCAAAATCAAATGTTATTTATTTGTCTTAATCTCTGCTAATACTCCTTTAGAATAATGTGAGAATAGTTGACTGGTTTTTCTGGTTTTCCAATTTTGTAATTCTATTGAAAAGAAAAAAATCAAAGCATCAAACAAAAATTGAGGAAATCACAAGAACTCAAACAGGAGCTAATCAACTGCTATGCATGCATCACCCATCATTTAAAATGTCACAATGGATTTAAATAAAAACTGAAACCACAAAAACAAATAGTAAGCCTTTACCTCAAATTGCTCAATGAAAATCACACGAATATAAATCATCCACACTGATTAATTCAAATTTCCAAATGATTTAATCAAATTTCACACATTTTAATCTAAATATAGCCCAATGTATACGAGCACATGTTTAAAAATCAAAAGATAATAATTAGAAGAAGCAAACGTATGACATATATACACAAACTTGTGCTAACTCCAAACGATTACATTGACTCACTCATTGGTCATTAGTTAAATTGTCATATCTAATTTAAACAATTAAAGAATAATTAAGTTCGAAAATCCAACCCCAGAACACATAATTATATACACAAACTTCGTGCAAAGCCGAAACGATTTTTGACCATTTAAAGATAAAATTTACTGGCTCATTGGTCATTAAATAAATGGTCATATCTAAGTTAAACAATAAAAGAATAATTAAATTCAAAAATCCGGCAACTGACCACTACAGAGACTCCTTAAATATTTACAGTATAAAGTTATCCTTCTTTTTATAAAGGTAAAATGATAAAACTACATAATTAATCTTCCCTGTGGTCTTAAATTATCTGCAATTTACCCAAGTAGTCAGTAATTTGGTTATTTAAATAATTTATAACAAACCTTTCAACATTTGGTGAATAAAATTTGAAATTATTAGAAATTAAGGTTTCAATTCTCTCAGGTAAAGATGACCTTAATTGATTGTGGCTATTTATGTAGGTCCGGTTTAATAGCTCTTTGTGGAACGCCAAGACTGTCTTCTGGTGTTGATTGTTTAATTTGTTCGGTACTTTATGCATTATGTTCAGTAGAATATATATTATGATCAGTAGTTTTCATATTATATTCAGTAGTGTTGACATTATGTTCAGTAGTGTTGACATTATTTTCAGTAGTGTTGACATTATGTTCAGTAGTGTTTACATTATGTTCGGTGCTTTGGTTATTATGTTCAGTAGTTTCATTATTATATGCAGTGGTATTTAAATTATGTTCGATACTTCTGATGTTATATTTATAGTGGAGTGACAAAGTCGATGAATTTTCAACTTTAATGGACCACCCTATCTGTAAACTAAATTATACATTTTTGGATAGAGAAATGATTAAAGTTTAATGTTTGCCTGGTCGTAGAATCGAAATATGGTGCATTTTTTTTTAATTTGGGGTTAAAGTGCAGTGGTCGTTTTTTTCACCGAAGTACATTTATTTCACACGGGGTTATGAACAATCAAAAAAATAATATCACATTTGCTTTAATAAAAAAAAAAATTCTTAAATGAAGCAATAAACTGTAACAATTCACTATCCAAAAAAAAATTTTTTAAATAAAAAATGGCGATTTTAAAGAAAATTCAGATCAGCAACAATATTTACACACAAGATAAACATGTTTATGACCTTTAATTGGTATTGTTTTCTTCACATATACATTTTACGATGTATTTCTGATTTATACGTTTTCTCAAATTAAAAGAGAGTAAATTATGCTTCTGGTATGGTATATGCCATTTGTCAGTGGCAAATATTTTCACCCTTAACTTGTTCAGGTCTTCATGTAAATCACTGAATTTCCATTTCGGATCGTATAGCAAAGCAACAAATTTGCGTCCAACATGAATGGCGGATTCCTGATCTCCCGTTGAAAAACCTATCTGAAGGGATTGAAAATTGTCTGCCCTTTTCTGCAAAATTTTGTACATAGACTTCTTTCCGAGACCAAAAAAAGAAGAAGTCGTATTGCATCCTGTGAGGGCATGTGTGGCTGGCAGTAAATTACAGATTGAGGGTTCAAGTGAGCGACATTTACCCACCGAGTCTTATTATATGGGAGTGAAAAACATCCGGCATAGACCATTTCACCTGTTGTGCGACAGCATATAATTGCTGATCAAAAGTTTGTACAGCGTTTTGTTGACCAGCACGATTTGACATATCTAAACATTGTTTCATGGTGGTATATACTGTTGCCATGTCGCTAGATTTGGCGTCAATGACCGGAGCATAGGCTACAAACGTAATTTGTTCATTGCTTTCTACAGAAATGGGAATAGGATCAATGCTGCGTCTCGACAGTATTCGAAGGAATACCCAGAAATATCAGCAACATCTAGTCTTGAATCAATAAAGCTCGACACAATCTTGTAATAAGCATCTGCATATCGTGGGGGCCATAACGTTCTTTTGGCTTGTCGTAATTTAAGCATGCCATAAGTTTGGTATTAGAATCATCCAACGTCAGAGATCTTTCTGGTCCACGTTTAACCTTAATGGAACTAATACTTGCGTTGGATATGTCATTTTGATACTTATGCTCTAGCCATTGAGTGAAAGGTATTTTTACCATCTATAGTTTCAGCATTAATATCAATATTATCAGCCCCCTCCTGAATAATATGACCACCTTCTTCAAAAGAAGCAATCCCATTAGGTAAATATGATGTGTCTTGGATTCTGACTATTTCAAAAGTTGCTAGACTAGTCAGATATCTTCGTACTTCTGAGTATGATGAACAAAAGCCATGTGAATTTAGATTTTCAATCAGGTTTTTGGAACCAAACTCATGGTAGAGTTGTAATGCCAAACAAAGATGAAATAGGGTAAAACTGCCTTTATTCAATGAAACAATACATTCGGCTATTGCAAAGACTTTACGCATCACATCGACAGGAAGGTCAGAAACATTACCCTCTTATTGTATGACTTATCATCAATAATCCACAACAAAAACTTTGTTAATAAGCAAGCAGTGTGCTGTGTAGAATAAGACAACGATATTTCAGATGGTGTTGGGTAAGTCTCATTTGATATATCTAAGGACTGCAATTGTCTACGGATTATTGAAGCGGCTGCATGTAAAGTCTGGTCTTCATTTATAGGTCCTATTTCAACTTCAGCTTCAATTTCCGAATGTTTTAACTCACATTTTAAATGGCTAGCTGCTTGAATGGCTTCGGCAATTGATATAGAACTGCTGAATACTATATTGGATCTTCCCTGCCCTTTCTGTGTCTGAATGACGATATAATTTCCATAATGCTTTTCTAGCCTTC
This sequence comes from Mytilus edulis, assembly GCA_019925275.1. Classification (NCBI taxonomy): domain Eukaryota; kingdom Metazoa; phylum Mollusca; class Bivalvia; order Mytilida; family Mytilidae; genus Mytilus; species Mytilus edulis. The sequence goes on along the minus strand of CM034354.1, from coordinate 72,248,409 downwards.
GTTGAAGTTTGG